>VXAZ01002106.1:176243-751254 GCA_013399875.1 Gymnorhina tibicen | reverse complement strand
AAAAGGGCAACCGCCTCGGCTGCCACGCCAGTCCCGTTAAAAAATAAAGCACCAAACCCTCACAAGGTGTAGGAGAGATCTTTTATTGGACCAACTTAAACGCAAGAATTTACAGCCAGAATTACACAATCTTCATCAGCCCAACAGGCACCAGAGGCAGAGGCAGCAATTTGTGCATTCCCTGGGTTTGCAGGAGCTGAGATGGTTTTGGTGGAGAAAGGGGGTGGGAGAGAGGATAGACCCTCTTTCCCCCCAAAGAGCCTCAGTTTGTGGCTCAGGTAAAAATAAAAATAGGAAAAAGAAAAAAGAAAAACCACAATGAAAAATCTCTTCAGCGCCCCATTTTGCTCCATCTTTAAGTCCAGTTCAGGATCAATTCTTTCCCTTACATCCCCAGCCATAAACCAACAGCTTCCAGCTAAATATTTTAAAGGTTAAAAGGAACAAAAACAGAAATAATAATCAAGGGTTTTTTCTTCTCCTCCTGCTTGTAGGACAGCGCATTTTGGTCAGTCTAGCCTTGCATTTAGGGATGCTACTTGCATTTGAATAGCTGCCTGGCTGGTTATGGATCGGGAGGCTATGAGAGGAATCAGTATGCAAATTGTTTCAGTTACAATCGAAGGGTTCGATCTGGAGAAGGTGCCTGAGCGGAAGTCGCTGTCAGCCAGCGGTGCATTAGGCTGCCATTGCCTCCGCCGTCTGGGCCTGCTCTCCCTTTCCCTCACCCTTTTTTATGCTTGTGTACAGGTTTCTCCGGCGGTAATTAAAACATACACACAAATCAGGGGCTGCTGCATATCACGTTGGTGCCTTTTGCAGGCTGCGGGCACAGGGAGAGGGGGAGTGGAGAGAATATATCGCCGTGCTGCTGGGGTTATTATTATGCAGCAAGGGTGAGGCGATCAGTGAAATAAAACATTTATAAATGGTTTCGTGCTTACAGTAGGAGAGGTGGGCTGAAGGGGGGGGCTGCCCGGGCGCTGATCACACAGTGCAGGCTGCAAATCGATAACCCTTTCCTTGTAATCCCAGTAATTGTGGGAATCACGGCTCTCTGTTAAAGGGACAGCGGGCTGCAGCGGGGGGCGTGGGGGCTGCGCTTGCACAGCCTCTGCTCCCCGAGGGCCCACCCTGGACTCCCCAGCTTTGCCTGGAAGGCAGCTGGCAGGGCTGCGGGCAGGAGGCAGGGGCACACTGGCCCCACCAAGCACCATTTCCACAGGCCCCTTGGCGGCTGCAGTAAGGCCCTTCCTGTCACCTGTGGCATCCTCCTCCCAGGGCAGGACATGTCCAGAAGCCCCGGCTAGAGGCACGGAGGGGAGCGAGAGCAGCCCCCGGGTGCACAGGCAAGGAAGGGGCCGCCCGCAACTGTGCCTCCCCTGCCCAGATTTCCTGTGGCTGTCCTATGTCCCTACGGAGCCTCGGCAGCCAGCCCAGCTCCTTGCCTTCCTCGGTTCTGGCACCGCCAGGAGCAGCGGGAGGCCTTGGGCATTCTGTACTGGTCGGGCCTCCATGGATTCAGTGATATTTTGTCGTGTGGCAGAGGTCAGAGGGATGAGAAGGACTGGTGAGGTGCTGGCTGGAACCAGGCCGGCGTGATCTGCCCCCGGCCCCGGGGTGTCCCCAGTGCAGCACCCAAGCCCAGCCCTGCGCCCTGCCCCGCGTCCCCCAGGCGTGTGGCTGCGGGCTCGGGGTGCCAGGCAGCCTCCAGGCCGGCCGGCGAGGGGGGTGCGTGGGCAGGAGCAGGGCCCCATGCCCCCGGCGCTCCTGCCCTCTCCCTGCCGCTGACCATCTGTCATTCAATTAGGGCCGGGAGGCAGCTGAGGGGCTGGGGGGAGTGGGGCTGGGGGTCAGCGACCCCGCGCACAACGGCCTGCTGCCTCGCAGACGAGAAGAAGTTCAAATGTTAAATGCTCTCCGGCCCCGGCTCATCCAGGGCACTCGCCTTTGGAGGCAGCGGAGGGGTGAAGGGCATCAGTCATTAGCACTTAGATTTCAGCTCCGAGGCTGACCCTGCCTTCTGTTGGGGGATTTTGGCCTGAAAAGCCTTAACCCTTCCAGGGCAGCCCCCACCCCTCTCCAGCCCCCACTCGGGTAGCCCCAGGCCGGTGCTGCTCCCCGCAGCTTCCCGGTAGTCTGGGGCTGCCCCCCGGGCAGGTGGGTCTGGGGGAGAGGAGGGATTCCCGCAGCCCTGCCCGCAGCCGGCCCCTTCCCTGACCCCGTGGCAAGGGTAACGCGGGGCAACAAGTCAGTGCCAGCGGGGAGCCGGGCTGCGGCCGCGCTGGAGGCAGCACACGCGCCTTGCCCACCCACGGCTGCGCCTCCCGCAGGGTGCCCGACACCCCCGCTCCTTCTTACAAACAGACCAGAACAAATTGATGAATTGAGTTTCCACTATGCTAATTTGGACATTATAAATATTTAACTATCAACCCTAGCAGCCAGCCAGAGACGGCTCCTCTCTTCTTTACATGCCACTTAATCTAAAGTAAATGTTTGCCCCAGAAGTGGCTAGGGCAATCTGAGCATCTCATTCCCTGCCCCTTCCTCCCTCAGGGGAGCCCTGTGGGTCCAAAAGGGGGTCTTGTCACGTTTGACTCATTTCACAGAGTCTCCCTGATAGCCTTCCTCCTTGTTTTGGGTGTGTTAAGGAGCTAGGCTGAGGCAGAGATTGAGCTGTGGCTTCTGCCTAGGAGGATTCTGACACAGTGCCCCGAATCAGAGGTCTGTGGCCACATCACCCGACATTGGGCTGCTCTGCCTGGAGCAGACTTCACATGTATTCAGAGATGGATAGATTCCTGACTTTGGATCAAGGCAGTGAAGAATGGAAAAAAATTCCTCTGTCTCATGAAAACCCACAATATTTATAATTTCAGTGGGATTATACCTAGCAAGTGAACTCCCCATGTTCTTCGTTTTGAGGACATATTATATATCCCTCATGACATCAGCATTTGATAGGATTGGTAGATTTTCATGTTTGATATACTTACTGTTTGCTGCTGAAGGCAGTAATTCTCTCTTTCAACATGGTAACACATCACAAGTGTTTTTTAGTGATTGCAGAGCTCTGTTTTTCTGAAGGGCTTGAGCAGCTCTTTGAAACTCTTGTCCGTAACAGTCTTGCAAGTTATTCACCTTAGAGGCTGTAGAAGCAAAAGAAAATGTCACTCAGAGTAGTGCAGGGGTTTGTGGGGCTCCAAACATGGGCTTGGTCTGGCATTTTTAAAGCATTTGTGTGGCAGCGATGCCCCTCACATGAAGCAGCAGGTCTTGGGAAATTGCCTCTCTGTTTCTGAGCTCTGTTAATCTGTTAAGGAGAATCTTGGGGTATCTGTCACCTATGCTGGCTCAGTCTCTCACCTGCTAGCAAAAAGTGAAGTTCTCCTCTAAAAGAGAGTGCCCTGGTGCTTTGGTACATCCTGGGGCAGATGCTGTGCACCACTGCACACTGTGAGCTCACACCCCTCCTGACAACCCCTGACCAAGCACGGAGCACGGCGGGATGAGACGAAGGCTCACACTGTTCTAGGTATGTCAAGAAAATGTGAGAACAACCATGGCTGTCATTACTTGAGCACGCACAGGAACATGACTTCAACCCCTACATTAAACTACACACAAGAACAGGAGATGATATCCTGCCTGCAATGAGCCTGCGAATCTGTGTGGCTTCCCTCACACCCTCATCCCTCAATTATTTAGAAACGCAGGGAACGCTGGTGTATTTTTTTACTCTCTTGTCCTCCCCTGCCTGGGACAAGCTGGCAGCAGACTGGTAAGGCCCTGGGAGAAGGGCGAGTGCAGCCCATCAGGGTGTAAAAGCAGGGTGGGTGCTGCACAGGAGATGTGAAACACTAGTTACTTTACTGTAGGGTCAGACACTGGATTACCAGCAAAAGTTGATCCCAGTCACATGACAGATCTTACATTTGCTGTCATAAAATCTATCATTATTTAATAGGCATGGAAATCAAATTCTTCTGTGGACTATGAAGCAGGAATCTTTTAAAAATGTCTGTTTACCACAACAGACAACATATTGATCATTAGTTTTGAGACCTCACAGACAATTCAGAGATGTGTGTGAACACAAGCTGGCAGCTTGCTTTGCTCTCTTCACTGTCCAAAATCAAACCCCACCAACTGCCACACACTCAGCTTTCCAATCAGGAAGATTTTAATTTCTTTACTTTAAAGACTACTGTTTTGTTAAAGACAAATAACAAGAAAACTATAAAACGCCAACCTGCCTTCTGGTGATGCTGCTGTTTGCAGTGATACTGACAGGTATACACAGTGAGGAGCCACTCCTGTCTTTTGCCACAGAAGAAAAACTGCCTTCTCTGGATGCAGCTGACCTGGTATTTACCGCTGTGAACAGCCTCATCCATTCTGGCAGCACAAAGGGGCTGATCTCCTCCTGACTTGAGTCAATAGAATTTTTTTTCCCTGGTATTAGGGGCACTGGAATGGGTGGAGGGTGGGCCAGGTTGCTTTATTCTTTGCAAAGCCTACAAGTACTGTTTCCATCCTTCAGCCTCCCCATTTCTGCCTCAGGATCCCTGGATGAGAGTCATGAGATGAATTTAAGAGGAGAAGTTGCAATGCTGGTGTGGGGAATGTAGGAGCTTCAGCGGGTTGCAGCACCCTGTCAGAACCTGTTCTCCTCCAGCTGGTGACAAAGGTGTGCCCGCCCCTCCTCTGCCCCCTGGCAAGGCAGTTCAGGGCCTGATAAAGGGCTCTCCTGGGTGAGGATTATTAACGGCAAATCCCTGACTTGTGATTTGTACCAGATTTCCTGAAAAAGACAGTAAGTCATCTCACATGGATTGCTGTAGAGTATTTATAGATGTGTTTTTCCATGAGCTGCCATGGCTCCGTGGTCCCCAGACCGAGTCCCCTCTGCCCCTGCCAGCCAGTGGCACCTCGGTGACACCCAGCACCGAGCAGAGGAGGGGGAGCGAGCACTATCTCCCTCTAGCTTTAGAACTAGCACGGTCTTTAATCTGTGCATATTTTAAGGTGTGGGGATCCCATAAATCCTTCCACATCTGGGATCGCTTGTAATGGCCAGTGTCAGGAGTTTACAGAGGAGCTTTCCTAAGATCTAGTGCCCAGAATCAATAGCAGCTGCAATTCCAGGCTGGGGGATAGGCTGAATCCCAATTTGATTCTCAGGTGTTTTCAATTGTATTTCCAGCAAAAAATTTCTGTTGTTAAGTGATTCTGCTAGTCTGGTCGTGCCTTTTGAAGTTGCCTTTATTTCTTTGAGCTCAGATTCCTTGAGATCCTCTAGGTGCTCCGTCCCCAAACCCGCATGTATCTAATAAACCTGACAGCTTCCCAGCAGATGTCTCCATCTTCTCCGTTTTCTCCTTTATTGAGGAGACAGACTTCACTGAAGAGTGCATCTTAGCAAGTGGGGCCAGTGCAGGCTCTTTAGAGAGCTCCCAGAGGCCCAACTCATCTGCTCTAGCCATGGAAGAGCAAGGGGACCTTGCGTGGCAAGGCAGGGTTTGACACACCCTGCAGCTCACACTCCTTCATTCTCCACTTTTCCCTCGCCCTCGCACAGTGCATCTGACAGCATCAGCTCCCATCTGCCTGCAAGCGTGCATGCTGCTCTGGGGTGACTGTTTTGAGGTTTCAGCCACCCCACCTCCCTGTGGGGAACGCCCCTCATCATTAACAGCATCACCATTCCTGTTTGTGCAGAGAGCACTGCCTGGGAGCACAGGAAAATGGAGTCTGGAGAAGAGGGCTCTGTTGCACAGCGTGCCTTTGGCCTCGGGCACAGTGTGCTGGCCAGGACTGCTGGCTGGACTCTGCCCTCTCCATGAGGTGCTTCTGGGTCTGTGCTAAATCACAGGCAAGTTGGGGCCAGACTTCCCTTGGCTGTCCCTGTTTGCTCTGAAGTGCCTACATCTGAATTCCTTGTGGGTGGAAGAAAGGAACATGGAGGTGATGGGCAGCATCTGTAATAGGAAATTGCTGTCTGCAGATGTGTGTGTGAAGGAAAGCCTGTGTCAGACAATGGTATCAAGGGATAAATTCCACAAGTGAGTGAATCCATCTGAGTGTAAGACACAGGTTGTGCATTTTCCTCAAGAAGGAGCTGAGCAGCTTCAAGGATATCAATCCACTTTATGAACGACGTGGTTTCCCTTGCATTGCCTATGCTTACTCAGTAGGAGGGAAGACAATGGGCAAACAAACAGGTGTTTGGCCTGTCTTGAACCAGGCTTTGAATCCTTACTCTCTTTGCATTTAGGTGGAGCCATGCTGGCAGTTTTGCTTGAGTAAGGAGTTTGATTACATTCCTCTTTTGAAGGAGCAGTGTGATAGTGTCCAAGCTGCAACACCTCCTGGAAAATACAACCTTCTCTCCTGGCTGGCTCTGCTGGTGGGTGGTGTGCAGTGGGAGATGCTCCAGCTCTTTTAAAACAAGGCTTTGCCTGTTAACTACAATGGAAAGCAGCTTATTACCACGTCTAAGTATAGAAATTTCTCCTGCCTTTGCTTTGCACAAATGGAAATCTGATTGCTCCTTCTAATCTTCCTCTGTACACCTGGTGTTGTAGGGACCGGTGACAACCTGGCCCTGATAAAGACTTCAAGAGTGCACCTATTATCTATATCCCAGAAAAACTCCGATCATGTGGGAATGGTTAAAAGTAAGAAGATATATAACAGGTCATCTGTCTTTCAGCTCCAGTCAGCTTGGAGGTGGGAACAGACCGACACAGCTGGGTGCAGCCATCCCGCCGGGGCCTGCCGAGGCCGGCAGAGCTGCAGCCGCACGGAGCGCAGCCCGCGTCCTTCCCTTGGAAGCTCTCTCTCTGCCAGGGCTTGGCAGAGAGCAGCTTCGGTGCTCTGGCCAGCCCAAAGCTGGCAGCCAAGCCCACTCTAATGAGACACTGAGACCCGAGGCTGGGTTTGGTTCTCTGTCCAGGAGGCGCGTGGGGTGACACCACCTTTTCTTGATCCAGCAGCCCCTGCAGCCCTGGCACTGCGCTGAGGCCAGCGCTCGCTGGTAGAGGCAGGGAGCTGGCCGGTGCCTGGGGCAAGGGCCCTTGGGCACTTCAGGCAGTGCAAACCCTCCCTGGCAGCCGGCCCTGGTGCTGCAGAAAGCGTCATGCTGGGGAAGCAGCTGGGTGCTGAGCAGTGCAAGCCTTCATGTCTACGCTGCTCTCTGGGTATTTGCTCCTACACGGTATCGTTGTGGGCAGGTTGTAACCCCTGGCCTCCAGTGCAGATGGTTGCATGAAAACAATTAATCTTTTGGAGAGCAGTGAATGGAAACATTAGTGTCTCGACCCCTAACACAGGTGAGCATCACTGCCCAGCGTGAAGGTTCGTGTGCACAGGGAGCTTTTGCTGACTGCAAGCTTTTGCGGGCTTGTGGGTCTGTAAGGAAAGGCAGAGACAGATGGAGAAATGGATACAGGGATGCAGAGAAGCACTGCATTCTCCTGGACAAGCACTGGGGCTGGAGCCCTGAGAAAAGCCAGTGAGCCCTGATGGGTGCGGGCTGCCCAAGGGGCTGGGAGAGGTGGGCAGCAAACATGCCTTGCTCTGATTCCTGCTGTGGGAAAGGAAGCCTGACACGGCTGTTTGCTCCTGGCAGATAACCTGGAAGCCATCTAACAAATACCCCAGCTCCACCTATTATCCCAGGAGGAATCAACCATCTGCAGTTTTGCTAGCTGTACTGGACAGGAAGGGATACCTCATTAGCAATTTATACGTTTGGTTTGTCTCCTAAAATGGATCTTTCCAGCAGCAGGGATGTGCCATTTCCCTGTTGAGATGCTCCTGCTTTCACAGTGGTGACTCCCAAGCCAGTCACTCTCAGCGTGAGCTGGAATTAGCAGCGTATGTAAATGATGCAAATAAGCTGCAGGAGCAGGGTCACATAACTCTTTTGTTAGGCTCTGCCCTGCCAGCCCTATTTCATGGATTCTGACGGAATATTAACATGTTTGCATATGTAAATGTGTTAAAGAGAGCATCAGCTGAGGGAATACATTAAACCCAGTCGTCCTTCCAAGTTGATTTAATATGACAGCACCTCCATTAAAAAAATAAAAAGCATCAGTTTTCCCTTTGTGACTTGATGTACAGTAATTAGCTTGTTAGAGCAGGAAACACCTCCTTTCATAATTGATTTTGCACCCCTTTTACTTGGATATCTCTGACAAGCTGTTTCTTGTTCCCCAAGGACACCATCAGTACTTCCCATGTGTTTGGAATTTCATGAATGTGAATAATGAATATGATTTATCCCTCCCACACTCCCATGCACAGATAATATATGTGGCCAATTTGTGAACTGGACCTCGCATCAGAAAGATCGGTGTCAAAGTATTAATAGTGTAGTGACCAACCGTGCACAGGAATTAGGGCCCAGCTAAGCAGAGATTTTTGGGGCATTAATGAGATGGGAACAGGTTGCACCACGTGTTTGTCACTGGGGAGGAAAAAAAAGAATGAAGATTTTCTGAATGGTCCTGTGTATCTAAGTTAGCATGGCAAATTGGTTGCTTATTACAGCTGGCACAGTGCCTTAGTGGGCTAATGTGTTAATAATGTGTAATGTTTCTCTTAGGCAGTGGCACCACTCTTCATTAGCACATCTCAAGCCCTGTCACTGTTGCTTAGCTCGACATTTTGTTTCTGATGTTCCAGTGACGGTATTTGAAATCAGGGTTTCAGATCTGCTAATACATGTCACACACTCTTTAAAAATGGATTTTAAAAGGGCCTCAATAATTTTATGGCTACTAATAACATTTGTAGCTATGTGAGCTAAGCTAATGATAAGAGTAATCAAATTTCATGTTTCACGGCATAAAATGAGCAACTGTAGGGGTCAGGAAGGTATTCACTCCCTGCCCTCCTCCCCTGGGAGCCACTGTCTTTTCCGGTTGGTTCAGTAGATGAGCAGCGTTTGGGACGTGAAATAGCGCAGTGCTGCAGGGGAGTTCGGGTCTTGCACTGCACACAGCAAGGATGTAAGCATCTGTAAGCATCACAGTTCTGGTTTCGGTTGGCAAATGGAGCAAAACCTTTGAGCGAAACATTTGTTTCACACTGATTACCTCTCACGTTGGCACCAAACACACGGCGTTGGGTCTCCCCATTTTTGTGGCTGTTTACTCAAGTCCCCTGAACTTGGGCATATGAGGCTCATATTTCTGAGTGGCCCCAGCACGGCCGTGTAATTCACATCCTAAATTTTCAATCAATAAAGGTGCTCGCTTAGACTTCCCTCCAATTTCTGTTTTCACTCACTGTATTAGCGAGTTTGTTTTGAGCACTTCTTTAACACTGAGAATAACTGAGAGGCATCCAAGAGGGCCTGGAGCCACCAGCAAAGCCCTTCCGTGGCAGCTGCCACCGCGGGACTGCAGTGGGGAGAAGCAGCAGGGCCAGCAGGGCCAGCAGGTCACCCTCCCCTCGGCCACAGCCCGGCCGCAGCTCGCCCGGGCGCGCTGTGCCCGGTGCCCAACGGAGCCGGGAGACGGGGATTTGGCAAGGCAACGAGCTGTTTAACCGCTGCCTGGCTGCGGTAAGGACTTTCCCTCCCGTGCTTTGCCAAATAGTGCCAAGAGCGCTTTCTAGCACCTGTACTTTTAGTGTGATGTGGTCTCTAAAGCCTTTTAGTGCATTGCAGCAGTGATGCAGCGATGAGCCTAAAAGGACTCACTTAACACCGCGCGTAATAACCCAGATAGGAGGTGTGCTGAATAAAATAATCCAGCAGAGATAGTCCAAAAGCTATCTATATTTTTTGAACAGGAAAGCAGCTTTTATTTTTAAAAAAAGCTGTTTTCCAGAAAACCTTGGCATCAGGCATTTTTTGAGGCTCAGAGTAGACCGCCACGAGGAGGGGGCTTCCTGGTACCTCAGGGAACATAATGGGAAAGGCTGAAGTTAAACACCCTTTAATTGAGGCCTTCAGAATGGTAAGTTTAACACTGCAGCGCTCTGTTTAGGGGATTTTGAGTATCTCTACCATCAAGGCTACATTTGTCTGTAGGATTAATCACTTTTTGATCCAGAGGGTTTAAGACAGACAGCTTACTAGGAATGTGCTGCATGGCTCTCCCAGGCTGGCAATTAGCTCTGTTTCTTCATATTGTTTTGTTTATTATGCCCTTCTCCATCTCTTTGGGGTTTTTTTTCCTGACCAACATGTTAATATATGAATTCATTTTTAATCCATTTTTAATCCATCTTTAATCCATCTTTAACTGAGCAGAGGACTTTTAATAAAGTCTCTGTGTCAAATACAGAAAATGAAAAACTCTTGCTGCTGAGCAGAGAACACGTTTGTATATAGATGATACCGTAAAAAATCCTCGGAAAAACTCAAAGATATAATTTTGCTCTATTTTAGGGCTTTATCTCTAGACTTGCTGAGGTTCTCCTACTTGCTGGAAGATCATCAAGAATCTGAATTATACTCATTACGTTTAACTTGAATACAAACAGGTTTTTTTGGGACATTGTTTGTACCTCACATGAAAGAAAAAATATGTCACAGTAGCTGTGTGTGGGCACCCACTCAGGTTCCTTCAGATGCTAAGAAATTATCTCCTGTCCTCAACAGGCTGTTTTCTCCTGCATATCAGTGGCCTGAATGGCAGAGAAAGCACACACCCCTAGGTCCCATCACACAGCCTTTTCTCTCATGCTCCTAGTCCTTTGTGGGCTAGCACAGAAGATGGATGATGTCTTTATTTCCTTGTCATGTGTGCTGTTTGAATGGAGTGGACAAGCAGGGAGAAGTCCTTGAGCTCTAGACCAAAAATAATCCTCACCACTATGTCTGGGAGGTATCCATGTGAAGCTCTCACATGGGATTGCACATGTGTGGGACTTGGGAGCTGCCAGCAAATAACACAACACTTGGCAAATCCCCCAGACCTGGCAGCTTGCTTTGGGGTTGGAACCAACCCAAATGTACTTGAGTGCTACCTGAGGGCTTAGAGTTTTCCTGTTTCTAGATGTGGCTTGGCCCTGAATCTGCTGGGTGGCCTTGGTTAATCAAGTTCGCTGCTCTGCATCCATTTCCCACTTGGGGACCCATGGGGTGATGCTGGCCACTCTTACCCAGCATTTTGCTGTACCCTGAGGACAAGCACAATCTCAGGACTGAATATTGCTGTGTAGAACAGCACACAGGTTGGTGTAACTACAGAGTCCCAGGCCAGAGCTTATTGACATACGTGGGACTGCAAGGAACTGACTTTGGTCAGTTTTGGATCAGATGCTCAAAGCTGTACATTTTTTTTTGACCTTATAACATCCCCAGTGTGAAGTTACTAGCACGGTTAAAAGTGGATGCAGCACGAAGTGTGCTTTTCTGTCACAAACAGTTTGTCTGCCTTTTTCTAGGCTCTTCTTTTAATAAATGTAACTTCTCCTATGGCTCAGGCATTGTGTTGAACCACACCGACAAATGTTCTCAGGTTTTTAAAATATTCGGTATTAAAGAGATCAGGCCAGATGTGTTCTGCTGCCTTCATCACTCTAGGTTGTGTACTCTGTGTTGAAATGATTATTGTCATCACCCGGTGAAAGGCAGCTGATGAAAGACTCTCTCTCCCTCTGATGAGCTATCTATCCACCCATGCCTGGTGCAGAGCGCACAGGTTTTGTTTTTGAATGATATATTGCTGTGTCAAAGTGGCTTATGTGCTGCTTAAACTTGCGCTGGTGAATGATAGCGAGCGTGCATTCAACGCTCTCCCTGCAGTGGGAGCTGTATTTTCTCACCCCATCTTTGGGGCACCAAAGCTGATCCCCCCGGGAGCCCAGCGGGCACTCCTGGGCAGTGTCTGGGCACCCCTGGGTTCCCACGGGACATTTCTATAGGAATGCAGCCGGACACCAACCATTTTAAATCTCTCTGGAATTCACAACTGCTCTTTTCGCCCACCTGTCCTGTTGATAAAGGAAGCTGTTCTACATGACACATTTTGAAATGTTTTGGGTTTGGGTGCATTTCCCATAAAACCTTTCCTATTCTCAAGTAGTGTAGCTTTTGTTTTCCCACTTGTCCCCCTTTTACTCCACTTTATTCCTTTTTTTTTTTTCCCCCAATTCTTTGCAAGTTTAGCAACAGTAGCTAAGAAGAGATAGAAGAAGGGGAAGCAGTGGTGTTTCCATTTTGGCTCTACTGACAGACTCCCAAACCATCTTCCCAGGAAGTGTTTGATGACCGAAACACATTAAAACAATGTTTTGCCTTGAAAAATGTTTCCATTGGAAAACTCAGTTCTCAAAGCCTTCCACACTTCCACAGTCCTTCAGTACATCTGGTAAATTCCAGCATCCCTGAGCAGAGCCTGTAACATGAATAAGACCTTTCCAAACAACTGAGAATAATTAAAAAACCCAAGACACAGATATTTTCCTCGTGTAGTGACACAATCGAATACTTAACCAAAAATAATGTAATGAAAAGTCTAGGTCACAAAATGGAGTGCTGCAGCCTGGAAAAATAGTTTTCTGACCTTCTGGATTTCCTCTATTAGAGGACTACTGTGCACTGAGCAAACCCTATTTCTTACAACAAAGAAATTTAGCAATCTGGAGGCTGTGTCACCTTGCTGGCAGAAACACTGAGCAGCAATAGTGCTGAAAGTCAACACTAATAGCTGACACCAAATTAAACTGCCAGGGTCTGTGTGATGTAGTTCTGTCACCCTTTGACACATTTGATGTGAATTCAGAGGCTTCTGCTGTAAACTCATCAGCAGAGCTCATGACGCATCATCTTTACATATCTGTCCATCCACATTTGTCAGCAAACTGCGAGCCTCCAATGACTCCAGCGATTGGGATATAGATTGCTTTACCTTCACGTACAGTAAATAGAGTGTTTTAGCACTTGTGATACCCTCGGCTCCAGCTTTAACTGACAAAGTCTCGTTAGCTGCACTTCAGCTTTCCTGCGTCCACGCTGAACGTGGTGATTGATGAGGGCTGATTATGGCAGTGGGGTGGCCCATCCCTTCTTAACTTGTGGCTCAAATCATCTCCAGTTTGCCCATGCAGAAGAGCAGCAGGCACACTCCTAAGTGTCTTCATGAAGTGCCGGATTGAAAGGCCACAGCCAATTAGGTTGAGCTGAACTGGACACTTGCAGGATGTCTTTGCCTCTCAGTTCCCTGCGTGGTGCCTGCAGAGAGCAGGCACTAGAAAAGTGCTGATAGTCCTCACATCTGCTTGCATCACCCAACAGCTCTCAGATGCAGGGGCCAGTGTTTCAGCCTGGGAAATGTGGCAGGGTGGCTGTGCCCCCATTTCAGGGCTTTGGGCCAGGAATGGCCCCAGCCAGTGCCAGGGCTCAGATCCTGATGCAGCGAACTGCTCACAAATGCAAGTCACGCTGCTGAGGCAGTTGTTGACTAGTGACAAATAAATAATCTCTCCCTAAAATAACATGGCATTTCAAAACACAAACAACCCCCACATGCGCTTCTCCCTGGGCAATCCAAAAGGGATTGCTAATATTTGGCTTTCTCTAAACCAGTTAGTGTTTTTGTAGCTTCAGATTGATGCCTTTAGGTTAAGAGCTCCTAATTTTCCTGTTAATTTTGGACTTGGAGGTAATGAAAGCAGGCACCTCTGCTGGGGTGCATGTGAGTGCTGGACTTGATGTGATGCTCTGAGCAATGCTGAAGAGACTCCCCAGCTCTGTGCCAGGCTTGTGTCTCCCCTACGGACCAGAAAGGAAGAGGGTCTGCAGTTTCTGTTTACGTCTCCATGGTATTTAACATATTTTCTACCTTCAAAGGCATCTTTTATGTCACGTATTGCCCTAGTATGTGCAACATTTTGTTCTACTGACTGGCTTTGCTATCAGTGTAAATTACCATGGACAGAAAGCTGTATTTAGGCTCACAGGAGGAACAAACAGACCAAGAACAAGAAATCAGATTCTTTTTTTTATAAGTCCATTTTAACATATAATTTAAAATACTATCTTTGTAAGGCAGTATGCATTAAATCATACTTATTCAAGTGTGAGCTATTACAGAATGGGAATAGAAACATGATGTCCTACAAGAAAAACCACTCTATTTTCACCCCGTGTCTCCAAATCTCCTGCTTATATAATAACTGGCATAAAAACATTGCATAGCGTCCCATGTTCCAATAACCCTTTGCACTGCTAGAATTATTTCCAAAAATGGTGATAGAACATTACATTTTCTTGTAAAAACTCTAAACTCTGTAAGTCTGTAAAAAAATAGGGAAAAAAGTAAAAGCTTTTAAAATATTTCCCATCAACTTCCATTGCTACTTTGTGACCTGCTCCATTTGGAAGCTGCTGTGGAGTGCCACTTGGCCTGCGTGATGGAAGCAGCTTGAGATCTCGGACCGAGCACCTGGGGTGTAATCTGACACCCCGAACATCATACTCCTGTCCTCTGGAAATGCCTCCTTGTTAGGATTTGTTCCGAGGTCTGCAAGAACCGAGCGCATCACTAAAACACGATTCGGAACACCCTTTCTTCCTCCCCTCGGTGCGGGGTGGCTCCCACCCCGGGTGCCTCAGGAACGCGTGGGTGGCCAGGAAGGACCCAGCGTGGCCAAACTGATGCAGCTGAGAGACGCAGCCCCAACCCGCACAAGCCTTGGGGCATCTGGGGCTCGCTCCACGTGCAGGGGGATCGTAATGGAAACGCTGACAGCTCTTAATAATTATGACATCTAGGCATCCCTGTAATTACTGCACAGAGGCTTCTGGCATGCAAACAAAATTAGGCTACACCTTGTGCCTGACTTGTTTCATCTCTGTGGCAAAGCTCCTGAGGACAGGAAATCATCGCTTCTCCTCACGTTTTTAAAACACTGGTTGTGCTCTCAGCACCTTCCAGATACTTACTAACAGCAGTGGCAATTGGACTGTTTCAGTGCTTATTTCAGTTGCCAGATTTCCTGTTAATTGACTGTAGAGTCCAGATGCCCAGTGCAAGGTGCTCAGTGGACAACAATTCTCTCTGCAGTGTCCCAGAGAAGAGAAACCTTAAACCTGTATCTACAGAAACTATTTATAAATGCACCTGACTTTAGCTTTTGTGTCATGTCATCACTGGGACCAGGGCTCTTTGTCCTTTCTTGCACCTTCCTGGTCGGCAGCAGGGAAATATAATTCCCTGGGTGCAAAGGGACTTGTGTCACCTCCTGTATTTGGCACTTTCTGAAGTAATGAACGATTTAAGTCTTATGAGTACATTTTATGGCACTCTTGGTCAGGTAAAGGCTTAAATCAGATGAGTTAAAATGGGTCATGAGATGCAAAACAGCCATCTCTGACATTACCTGGACTACGGCCAGTACACCACAGCCTTCCTGCAACTGCACGGCTTGTATGGGCAATAACTACCTGGAGATAACGCTACATGACAAGCAGAAACACAGCAGCTCAGCAGCAGTTCCCTGCCTCCCCTCCAGCCCCAGCTCCCAGAGCTGGAACCACGGCTGCAGTAAAGGCTACAGCTCGTGTAAAGCAGGCAGCGGTGGCCAGGGAGGCGATGGGGCCCGGAGATGTGTTCCCCGCTCAGACTTCAGCTCTCAGCCTGGTAACTTTATCCTGCGTTTCCTCCCCTGGGGTGCAGGCTCCCACGCCAACTGCAGCAGCCCAGTAGCACGTCCCACACCGACCCCGGAGGTAACTGGAGTTGGAGTGGTGCCCCGCCAGGACCCACCGGGCTGTGTGCATGACAGATGGAGGGTTTCACAGCCGCGTCAGAGAAATATTTAAACTAATTTAAATGAGTTCTCTGGATAATTAGATATCGTAGCACCCTCTTCTGGCTTTCTGCATTCCCTGGGCTGTGGCTCTCCCCCCCTTGAGACCATTTGGCTCACTTGGGTTTCCTGGTCACAGTTTTGAGGTTGCATCCATCCCAATCCTCTCCCAGTTTCTATAACCTCATGGCTTTCTAGGAGAACGACTCCTCAAACATGTGCTTCCCACACTGAGTCCCTTCACAATTAACCTTTTTGTGCAACCTCCTCAAAGCAGAATATCTTTTCTTATTTTTTCAGTCGGTGATCGTGGAAAAACCCTGACTTGGCACATGGAGAGGGTTACCCATGAAACCAGAGGGAGGGATCCTGTGTGAGGAGCAGGGGCTGCCACAGCTGGCAGTGGCTCGGTGGCCTCGGGGAGCAGCAGAGTGGGGAGGCCACTCACCACCCCCAGAGCTGCTGCTAAGGCAGCTGGAGGCCTTCACATGGGTTTTGGGGGGTGCTGCTTCCTCTCTGATGTCCTCACTGTGAACCCAGAAACAAGCAATTATAATTCATAATGTGGGTGTGCAAAACTCCCTCTAAGAGCTAATTTACTGGGAGGATTAATACTTCTGGTTAAGGGTCCACAAATGTCATTATACCATTATAAAATAAACTCTTGAAAAATAATTCACTTTTAAAATAAAACATTGCTTTCCTTTTACCCAACAGGTTAAAGTACTTTGTTCCACGGTATCAGCTTTAAATCTTTCGTGTCAGGGTAAAAAGTAATTTTTTAATTATAATTTTAATGCATCTGACCATATTTTGTAATGATACATTTTGAACCCAACTTGTAAAGGTGTCAAAAGAAAATATGTCTATTCCATAGAATAGGCATGGAAATATCTGAATCATAAGAACACAGTTGAAATAACATAGTGCTTTTAAAAGCGCCAATTATTTATTTTAACTGTGATATTACATCTGTCATTAGCACCGTGGGAAATATTTCCTGTATTACTAGGAAAGTTTCAAATTCACCAGTTTCAAAACCCACAGAATTTACAGGAATACAAAGTACCAGGTTATGGCTCCTCCGAAGCAGGTCTGGTGGCAAAATTCAGCCTTAAATCCGCTTTAACTAGTTTCCTTTGCTTTGTCCCTTCAGGTGACAAAGCCATCCTCCCCTGCCCCGCATCCCTCACTTCATCCCCGCGGGGCACCGGGCGGCCTCCGTGCACGGGGAAGGGCATCACCTTTGCTTTGCTGCGGGTGAGGAGCAGGAGCCGCCAGCACATCCCGCCAGCAGCGAGCTGGGAGAGGCTGGGAGGCGCAGGGGAAGGTGCCAGGGCACCCCGGGCACCCCGGGCACCCCGGGCAGCAGCGGCACCGGCCCGGGGCTCCGCTGGCCCTGGCACACCGCGGCCTCCCCGGGACCCCCAAAGCAGCGCCTGGCCCGGAGCTGCCGCTCTGGGTTTGCGTGCCCTGAGCCCGACCAGGGCACAGCCCCTCGGGCTCCCGGGCTGCCACTTTCAGTGCCGAGGATGCGCGCGGGCAAGGAACGGGGCCGCGGGCTCAGCTGCCACTGGGGAGTTTTCCAAAGGCCCGGAGTTTTCCAAAGGCCCGGAGTTTTCCAAAGGACCGGCTGCTCTGCGGGGTCATCCCCGCCACCGCGCACCTCCCACCATCACGGGCTGCAGCTCGGGGTGTCTCCCTGGAGCTGGAAACGCGCGGCAAAGGTTACCTGTACTAAACTCTGGATTCTTTGAGGCTGCAGCTTCGTTTTGTCTGTCTTGGCCTCCCTTCCCTAGAGTGACCCATGTTTCTCCTCGCTCTCTCCTTGCAAAGGCAGCAAAACTGTTGAAGTTATTTTTTTCCATTTTGGCTGCCTGGCTCTATCTATGGGGCTTTAGAAACCCCTTAAATCACAGCATACTCATAGATCAGTGATAGCAGCACCACTCTGACAGCAAGAGGAGATCGCAGTGAGCGTACTGAGGGGATGCACGTGCAGCACCCAAGAAAAATGTATTCTTACCAGGGGGGTGCTCTGAAGCTGTGAATGAAAACACAGCTTCATCACTCTCCTGAGCACAGAGTCAGTGGGAAAAACTGCTTAGATGCTCAGCAGTCAGACAGGAAAGTGAGTGCCTCTTGGAGAGCAAAAGAGGAGAGGACCAGGATGGATATGATGAGGTTTGGTTCAGCACAAGAAAAACATTATTATTATTATAAGCTATTATTATAGCTTCTTCAGCTATGAGATAAAAAGAAGATTGCAGAGGATATTACAGATTTAGATCTTCCTTTGTTATTTATACCCTTAAACTTGGACCCCCTTCAACCCTAAGCTACATCAGAAGTCTCTGGTACTCTGTGTTTCCCTAGTATTTTCTGTGCCCAGCTCATCACGGCTCTTAAAAAACCTCTCTTTGAAGCAGGACTCAGAGGTGGTGCTTACTCAGCCCTTTGGCTCTGCACTGACATTCACTCAGCCCAAATCACTCCTCAGCCCTTTTTGGTGGCTGCTTTTTGGCATCTCTTGGTGGTAACTCAGTACAGCTTATACACCCAAAAGGTCTAACCAGGTTGCTCTTCTCAAACCCTCAGTAGGGTTTGGTGCAGGCATCTTTTGGTGTTCCTGCCTCAAATGTTCCCCTGCACCCTTCCATCACTCAGTGTACCTCCTGTGGTGTGAGCCCCGCAGGCCAGTGCTGGAGGAGCACAGCTGGCAGGAGGCTGCTGCCTTAATAACAGCAGCAACAGCCTCCAGAAGCACAATACTTTCTCCCTTTCAGACAAACATCTCTTTCCCCGTTTATGATGGTCCAAAGGTCGAAGATAGCTGCTCTACCACTTCCACGGCTCTGCTGAAGTTTTATGCCCTGGAATTGCTGTCAAGTTTAATGTTAGCATTTTATATAATGAAACAGCAATTGTTCCAGCTCTCAACCTGCATGAAGTCACACTGAAAAGATCGAAAATTTCAGGTGAATTTTCACAAACTGCTCAGACCTTTACCAATGGTCTTACATTGGACTAAAAGCAGAAGTAAGCAGTATTTACTTGGAAAACTGAGCACCAGACACACCTGGAGAATTCTTTCTGAACCTAATATCAATGCATTTGAGAGGAAACCATCAGAATATTTACCCTTTCGTACAGCTTCATCGACCTTTTCTTACAACCTCTTGTTAGCTTTTCCCTTTACAGGTTTTTGGTATAGATCCTCGGGTTATAAGTCTGCAGTTCTCTGACATGTTATTGCTTTGTAAAAAGGAACGTCTCTTTGTTTTACACTTTTAAAATACAAAACCTTGAAATGATTGCCTCTTCAGTAATATTTTTACATAAGCATGGTCTCATCGACAAAACTCCCATTGACTTTGATGGTTACAAAAACCATGCTTGAACTTTAAAGAGAAAATATTTTTATGCTTAAAGGTGACAGTCTGATGTTCCCAGTACCTTAAAATCTGATAGAGCCACTGGTTTACCGAAAAGCCAAATATACGTCCCTTATGGTAATGAGCCCTAACTTGGGGCTGACTGGAGGCCCCTCTGAAACACCTGAGGACAATTTCTAGCATTTTCAAAGCCAACTGAGAACTGATGGGTTGCTTCACAGGTTTTTTGCATAGTTAATTTTGTAACTGGTGTGAGCAATTCCAGAGGAGCCCACTCTTCAGTCTGGTGGGGGAAGCTGCACCTTAAGGTCTAGTTACGTTTGCAGATCTTAACATTTTAATTCATTCCCCTCCTGGCAAGTGGAAACTGAGCTAAGCCTAAAGGCACAAGGTGTAGCTGTGATGCTGAGGCAGAGCTGATGAGCGGAAGATGCAGAGCCCCAGAGTTACCTCTGGTCCCTCTGAATTCACTTGCATGCCCACAGCAGTGCTAGGGGTCACAGGTTCACCGCTGCGGCACCAAACCCACTGCAGAGCTGTGCCTAAGCCCGTCCCTGGGGTGTCAAAGTAGCTTATGCTGCACTAGGAAGAGAGGAAGACAAATGTCTCCGTGACTAGTAAGTCTAAAATCTGTATTATTGTCAAAGAAACAATAGCAGCATCAGCTGCTGCTGCTGCCCAGGAGCAGAGCAGCGTCATTAGCGGCGCAGGGCAGGGCACCTCGGGGCAGGCAGCGCTCCGGCCCCGCGGCCCTGGGAGGCAGTGGCAGAGCAGCTGAGCTTGGGAGCAGGGGCACGGGAGAAATCTGCCAGCGGGAAATGCTTTTCCTCCTCCAAAGGACGTAATGAACTAACTCATAACTGACCACTCTGGAAAGCACAGCGAGCTGTGGTGCTCCTCTAGCTCTTATTTAGCTGGCAATTTGCCTCATGCTTTTCAGAGGACTGTTAGTGACCATATTTTCAAGTGGCCCTGTGCTGCTGCTTGCTACTGCCATGCTTCAGACATGTTTGAAATGTGCTTATTTGAATTATGACTTGTAACATCCGTATTTAAAACCATATACTTCACCTTCACTTTCCACAATCAATATTGTTAACAGGGATAAAGTTATGGAGAGATGACAGAAAATATTTACTCATTTCTCTCTGCACGGTCCTCCCCAGGCCTCCACTGCCACATCCCTGATCTTACTCACTCTGCACCGAGGGATGCAGCTCACAGCTGGACTCTGGCAGCAGAGGGATGTGCTGGTGGCAGTGCTCTCAAAGCAGCTGGGAGAGGTGTTTCCAGAGCACCAGGATCCTCCCTGTGCATGCAGCCCCTGCCCGTGGGGCCTCAGAGCTTCCTCTGCACCTCCCAGGGGTCTCGCCAGACAGGACCACTGATATTCCTGCACACCTGGGTGCCAGTGGACAGGGCTGCAGGGGGCTGAGGGGGGGCAGGTGTTCACCTGTGGGGAGTGCTGCTCACTGGCTGATGCTCGGTGTCACCCTCTCTGCCAGGTGCCAGGGCACTGCTCTGCCCTCTGCACATCTGGCTGCACCGCCCTGGGAAACGACATCATGTAAGTATCATCCAAGCCCTTTCCAGATATTCTGTCAAGGCTTTTAAGACCAGACTTATCTGATGTAAACTGATGCAGCTCCATCAAGTCAATGGAGTGATGTTGTTGTATTATAGCTAAAGCCTTCATTTGTTAGTTTTTATAATTGAATATACAACTCTTCCAATTTCAGGTAACAGACACCTTCATTTCCGCATTGGCAAGGGGTTGATTTATTCCAATAAATATTGGCCTGCTGTGATGAAGCATTCTTATTATCAGGATGTATTGGTATAGCACAGATATATCGATAGATTTTCAGCTCAATGTTGTATAAACATTTTACAGTGACATATTTTGAACTTACACTGACATGTTTCTGAAAATATTTGCGGTGGCAAGGAAGCTGTGAGCTCAGTCAGTTATCTCTGACATGGCAAGGGCTGGGAGAATGACCAAAGATTCACTAGAGTTTCGGGCTCTTATCAGTTGTTTTGCATGTACAAACCCAAGCACAGGCCAGGAGTCTGTTTGCAGTGGGGACCCACTTGCAAAATTTGCTCCATAAATCATCCTTTGTTCTATCCATCAACAAAAAAAGAATTAATGAAGCCCAAAATTTTCGCACGGATTTGTACAGAAAGGTTGGTTAATTTGCTTTTCAGGAATTTCCATATTGGTGTTTTGCTCCTCCCAAGGGCTGGGTGGTGGAGCTGGGCACCCGCACCTCCTGCCCACGAGCAGCCCGGTGATTCAGTCCCAGAGCGCGCTGTGAGAGCGCCTTCCTGCCCCGGTGTTTGTGGGGCACAGCCCACGGGGCTGCAGCGCAAAAGCTCTCTGAGATGACAAGCAGAATGGTGAGCAGAGTAAAATATGGGACCTAAATTGTTTTAAGCATTCTTTCCCTGAGAGCAAGATACTCTTCCCTTTCTTTAAGTGGCAACTTAAAGCTCCCAACCCCCTCACTGAGCAGGGGCACCTTCACAGGGGTCGCCGGCCCGGGCAGGGCTGAAGCTCTTGCTCTGCCCGTCCCACCACGCAAGCGCACCCTGAGCTCTGGGGCAGGAACAGCCTATTTTTAATCGCCGTAATGGGTGAATTTTAGCTGCTCATTGGTGAGAGGCAGTTCTCTAATCCCAGAAGAACCAGTATCATCTGAGCTGTCAGCAGCTGGCAGGAGGGATGGATTGTGCCTCTGGCTGTCAGGCAGCACTGCCAGCCCTGCAGGCCTTCCCTCCGTGGGGGCACGCTGGCACATGGGATCCCCAAACTTCTCTGAACTTGCTTGGTTCATCTTGATTAATAAGCTCAAGTATTCATAAAGCTGAGGCCTGCCATTAAGGAGGTGATAAGCCGTAATTTATAATAAAAGAGCTACCTTTTCCAATTGTCTTCAGCTGAAGCGGAGAGTCCCCCGTAATGATTTATTGCCTTACTGCCAGGCTCTTGATAAGTGGACACCAAATGGCTCCTCATTACTCAAAAGCTCCTATGATTTCTTGAACCAAAGTCCTTTCCAAGCTCCACTTAGTCCACTTTCTTTCCGAAGAAAATGAATCAAGGCCCTTCCCTCAGTAGCCTATAAACTATTTTAGCATAAAAAAATATCATAAATGAGAAAGGAGAAAATCTTGTTTGCTAAAGGGCTGCTGGATGAACTGCCTCTTGCCCTTTTGATAGCATCTTTGAAATGGAAATGGCCAGCTGCCTGACCTTCTGTTCAATGACCCTTTTTGTACAAAGTCAAATTGCAGTGGCTTCACAGCAGCAATTCACCTATGGACATAAACTAGATTTCAGGGGGGTATGGAAGAGGAGGCTTCTATCTGCAGTTCCTTTAGAATATTTCTTCCATGTTAGTATTTCCTACATACACATCAAGAATCAAGCTTATACAATAAATTACTGTTCATAAAAGGTATTTAGAATTATACTTTAGTAGCTCACATCTCTCTACTTTTTTTATATTATGGATGTAACAAGACTTCTTTAAAAATCATTAATCAAAAAGATTTAGTATGTGAACAGTGCTACATGCAATTTTGAAAAAAATTCTATAATCAGTTATTGGATTGTGGCATTAATTATTTAACTCATTTTATTAGAACTCAAGGAAAAATATCATTCTAAGCAGAATGAAAGATCAGCAAAAAAAAAAAGAACAGGAAAAATATCATATTTTTAAATGTGTTGAGACTTAGGCGCCCAAATTTAGAAATTGGCTGCCCATGTGAGATGTCCAAGCACTGTGAGAACCCCATTTGCTGTCCAATTTCTGCCCTCCCAGCTTAGTTTATCCTGTGATACAATTGCTTTTTAAGAGCAGTCATTCGTTGTTAAATGTATTTGCCAAATTCAAACCCATTCTTCCAGCTGGGGTAAATCACTCATGCCCTATTATACCAGCTGAGAAGTTGTCCGAGGAGGTTTCCCAGATATTCCCAGGAGCACCAGGCTCAGGGTGCTTGCTGCCAGGGGCCGGGGCCGGCGTGGCCACGGCGCAGATTCCCCGCTCTGTGCCTTGCACCCCTGTCCCAGCCCTGCATCCTTTCTCTTCCAGCCCCATGCCTGCCTCCCTGCCAACTGCCAAACACCAGCCAGCCGAAGAGAAAAGGAGTGGGATGCGTTTGGTTTGTTAAGCAGTACATTTAGTAGTATTTCAGCTTCATCTGAAATTATGCCTGGATCATGTAAGCATAAGAAATCACTCGTAGCTGTCAAAAAAATTAGACCCTTAAGGTGGCTAGTACGTTTTCTGATTAAAGAGCAGCCCTGATTGTTGGTTTACAGCTAACAGCTGGTATGTTAAAGCTAAAATCTGAGTGTCAATTAATTCTGTATCAGATCAGCTGAGAAAGACAACTGTGCACAAGCATATGGTCATTGCAGGAACAGGGCTGCTGAAAGCTGAGGGTGTTTGATGGTTTCAGCCTGTCGCTCTTCACTTATGATATTGTAAATGAGGCTAAAACAGTTTAATTCGTGTAACTGGCAGTCAGAAGGAGTGTTTAATTGAGGGAGAGGGGAGGGCTGGCAGCACTGTCAGGTTCTCCTGCGGTTGCTTGATGCACAGCGGATTGTGCCCAGTGGCAAGTTGCCCAGTCCTGTAGCACACACAAAAACAGTTCATAATTACATCATAATTCAATCTGAAGTCTTGTTTCCAATAAATCCTCATGAAATTAGTATTCTACCCGGCGTCAGCCCAGCCAGCCACCTGCACTGCCACCCTTGGCTGTGGCATGGCAGGGACCCTGCAGCCTGAATGGGCACCCGTCACTCTTGGTGAGGGCACCGTGGTGGCCAAGGCTCACCTCAGCCGCTGGCTGGGACCCTGATGTGCTGCCACCGTGCCCTGTCCTCCTGCTCTTTGGCAGTGGGGAGACGTGGCTTTCCTATTTGGGACACACTAATGGCTTGGAAATTTTCTAGCTGATTGGTTACAATGCAGCCTCAAAGGAGAAGGAAAACAACACTCCAAATGAATAAATGGAATACAGCATAAGAGATGACCCTCCTTCTGTTCCTGCTGGCACAGGTCAAGCCAGGAGAAGTTTCATGACATACTCTTGGGCCCCCATGTTCAAAAAAGCATCTGTGCATTTGCTTAAGTTTTAAACATGTACTTATGTCCATTCCTACACAACAGCGCTCTCAAATCATGTGGAAACTCTGTCAAACCATAAAGAATCAATTTTTATAATATTTTGTAGAAACTGTCAAAGGTTTGATCCAAAAAGAACTGTACGTGAAATTCAGGTTCCTGATTTTAGAAATACTACCTGGTTGTATTTTAATTTCTGAGGTGCTTAAACTTAATTTTCAAAGTTAAAAGTTCAAGTGGACACAGGTCCATGCTGTCAGAAGATCCTCCAGCATGACCAGGCTCAGTAGGTTGGCACCACTTGAGGTCCAAGAAGGGGATGGTCTTCCATCTGCTCTGCTTTTGTTCACACCCCCCAGCCTTGCCTGTGCTGTCTGGCCTCTCTTTTCACAGAGCTGGGGGAGAGGTGCTCCGTTCCCTTGGTTTATTTTTTCCCAGTGAAGCCCTGTGGTTAAGGCAGAGGGAGACCCGGGCTTCTCCTCTTCTGCCTGAGAGGTTTGTGTACAGGGAGCCGTGGCTACTGAACTGTACTCTTCCACAGGAAAAGCTTGTGAGGGGACCAGGAGAGAAATTGCTCTCCACCCCTCCTGTTGAGAAATGCAATTTGGAAAGGTCCCTGGAGGCAGCGAGAGCAGCCACGAGCCTGACCATTTCGCTGAGAGAGAAAGGCACTCACCTAGCAGGCAGGATGGGCCCCGCTGGCCAAGCACTCCATTCAAGGACTGATGTAATTAAAAAAGACACAAGCAGATAGTCATCTGATGTTACCTTTTGTATAAAAGCATCTGAAATACTACTGACAGAGAAGGAAGTGTCTTTTCAAGTCCCATATGTGGAGGACTCTAAAATGGCCAAGAAGTATTTCACAGATATTTAGAGGAAAATAAAAATCCCTCTCTGAGCTGAGAACAAGGATGAAACACTTAGACCAAAGGTTAGTGTCCTCCCATATATATAAACCTCCCGGGTCACTGGCTGTTAAGACAGAAACGGTTCCTCCATACTGAAGCACCACAGAGCTGTAGGACCGCTGCATTTACAGGAGAAATAGCAAAGTGTTACTGAATGGAGTCAAAACACAGAGATGGGGAGAGCAGAACGTGAACCCAGGCTTGGGGGTGTGTGCATGGCATGGCCAGCTCAGAGTGACCCCAGGCAGGAAGGTTTTTAGAGTTTTTAGAAACTTCTCCAGAGAGAGAGAGAGAGAGAGATATTTTTTCCCCCCTATTTGGAGTTTGTCCCCATAACCACTGCATGTGAGCAGCTCCAAGGAAATGCCCAGCACCCCACCTATATGACCAACACAGATGTGGGGAGCCTCCTGAAGGGACACTCCCCCCTCAAGCTGTCCCCATGATCCAGCATCCAAGGACAGGCTTGCCAGGAGCTACCAACCATTCCCTCTATAGCTACAAAACAAAATGCTTATGCTTCCTTTTCATCCATACTGTCCCAGTGAACATGAAGCTAAAATAGCCACAGCAGCATCTTGTTTGAAATGAAAATGGCAGCACTTTTTCTTCAGGAAAGTCTTTTATCATCTCCCTTTTCACCAGTGGCACCGTGACAGTGAGAATCAGTTAATGCAATCCTCACAAATCAGCACCAGCCCCACCGATGCCGGCAACCTTTGACAGAAGAACTTCATACCCTGGAGGAAGTTCCCTAATTCCTAAAGGTCTTTACAGGTTCGGCACTCCCTGTTGTTTCTGCACGGTGGCGGAGCAGGATTAGGGCCATGACACAGACGCCACCGCAGACAGAAGTGCTGTGCTAATACCCCTCTGAAAATTATCTGTTGGCTCTGCTTAAAATCCAGGGCTCCCAGGTTAGGGAACAAACACTGTTGTACTCAGATTTAATATCTTTGTTTCCCAAAATAAAATAAATGATGGAATACAACATTAATTAAATTATTTTACTTGAAACAACAAGTTGAATCCTGCAGTGCAGATTTACCAGACTAATGAGCACAACAGTGAGGCTGAGCAGAACGCTAGCTAGGAGAAAGGAAAAAGTAGTTCAAAAACCAGTGTGACAACATGCAAATAAAACACCACCCACGTTTTCTGCTTTGTCCTTATAATCACTGCCTTTGCTTTGAAGGATTCTGTAATGCACAATTGCTTATGTACCCTTATTTTCTCCCAAACATAGGATTGTTTATTTTTTATGGCAGAAGTAGCACGCAGACCATAGTATATGGATTAAAGAGGCTGCATCTATATCTGCTTGTTGCTATTATTCCTGGCTTGTGAATATTTTAAAGCGCATGCCAACTCTTTGCCTCTAAAAATCAATGGAAGTTTGGCCGTTGACTTTGCAGAGCTGGATCAGAACTGAAGGTCTGTGCCCCCCACTCCCTTTTTAAATAAGTGGGAATTTTATAGGATAATGGTCCTGGAGCATATTGATTGGCCTCATCCAGGCTGTACATCGCCCTACTGGAAACTGTAAAACCTGTAATGGGCTGAGCACAATGGGGACGTGACTGCCATGTGCCGAGGGCATTCGGGGCTCAGGGCTGCGCTCTGCTCAGGGTGCTGCAGCGGCAGGAGGTGTCACAGAGACACCCGGCAGGCCTGGCACGGCACCACGGCACGGCCACAAACATCCATACCCTGCATCTGCTCTCTGCGGCTGGTGACCTCAATGTGACGAGCTCTTGTGCTGCTCTGCAAGGACAGCACACGAGGCTGTGTCCCTGCCCAGGCTGAGGGGACAGTGCCCGTGCTGGGGGGACAGACAGCGCACTGCACAAAGTGCTGCAGCATTCAGCAAAATGGTGATGAGGAAAACTGTCAGCTGCATTCTGTCTTACTACCTTCTTCATGTATCAGTAGTGTTGAATAAGGTAAGTACAGAGAGACCTGTGGGGTTTTGCAGAGGTGGTGTGAGCCCTAGAGAAGTGATGATGAACATCAGCCCTGTGCCAGCCTTGTCACCACCTTAAATTGGCCCCTGCCTCATCTGGTGGCTGGGTATCTCTATTTGTTGCTCTGTGCAAAGAACATTCAAATCAGAACTACTGTCCTGGAAAAAAAATCTTTCCGATCTAACAGCTGATGATGTGAGCCCACGTCAGTGGTAGCCTCTTATTGACCGGTGAGGGTTTTGGATCAGGCCCTCCCCTGTGGTCATTTCCAGAGGCAATTATTCTGATAGCTCCTGCTTTGCCTTCTGTCACGTAGTGCGATTGCTCTGGGGCTGGCCAGGCTACTGTGCTCTCCTGGAAGCCATTTCCCTTCACTGAACTTTGATTGTGAGGAATAGGTTATTGTCCAGGGTTTGAAAAGGAGACTGTGCAGAACCCTGGCTGCATCGAGGCACCCACTCTTTCCACAGCCAAAATCAAAACAAGGCACTGTTTTCTCCCAACACCACATGTGATTGCAAAACTATCTACACACGCGTGCCTGTTCATCTGAATGTGGGAATATGCGGTGTGAGGCTTTCTGCTAAAAACATCATGTATTGTCTGCTGCTCCAAGATTTCAGAGTGCATACACAGGAAATAAAATCGTAGTACAGCAAAAATCAGAGGATCTTTACTTTTCTTTTTAACCTGACTTCACTTCACTTAAAATAATGTTTTAGGTACAGTGTTGATGAAAAGCTACTGTCGTATAAAAGCAGGAACACGGGTGTCAGCCAGTGTAATAATGGTAATGTAAAAATCATAGAAAGTTGATGTGTGACATGTACCAGCCCTATTACACAGGCTGTGCGCGCACGTGCATGATATTCAGGACACCCTCTTATCAGGTTTAATTATATTAGTACCCGCTGCTCATCTATATCCTGTATAAAAGCAGCAAGGCAATCACCAGAAATGAGCGCTGCAAGGTAGAGCAGAGAGTGGAGCGCGGCGGCGGCGTCTCTCTCGCGGCTTGATTTGACATGCTTGCATAAACACGTGTGGGATGGCTCCTCACTGTTTTATTTTCAGTAACAAACAAACAAAAAATCTCCTAACCTGAAATAATATGATAAAAATTTTCCATAAAGGAAGAGGCTAAACTACTTACGGCTACAAAGACAGAGGAGATTGTATTAAAGGACTGTGAATCTAGACCTCTTTGTTGTGTTCGCAGGGATTTTCAGGGTGATTTAGTGTGGATTGATTTGCAGTTTATTCTGCAGCCATTGTTTGTAATGTGCTTTGCAAGCTCATGTACTCTGAACCTTAATTGTTCTAAATTAAACTATGGGGACCAGACAGAACACATTTCAATCAGAATTACAAAATATTGCACCAAATTCCTTTGGGATACATAATCTCTCGCTATGTCTGCCGCTCTTGTATACATGAAGGAGGAGTGAGAAAGCATATTTAGGAAGACATTTTACTATAATTTAATTTACCCTTTTCCACTGGTAAAGCAAACAGGGCCAGAGGTATTGGCAGAAACAAGCAAGTGGAGTCGTTCCGAAGCTGCCTCACTGTGGTGTTGTTTGCACCCTGTGAAAGCAGCTGCTGGTGCACAACGCTCTGCACAGGGCAGGCAGAGAGGAAAACGCTGCCAGCAGCGAGCGGCTGGGCACTGGCTGGGATCACAGGGCCTTGGCGGGGTAGGGAATGCAATAAAAGCTTACTCGGGCTAGCATGGGAGAAAGGAGCAATATAACTTGCATTGATTTGAACAATTCTGCGTGAAGGAAGCTCAGATATTAGTAGGGTTCGAGCCCTTTTAAGGCAATATGTCTTCACTGAAAGAGCTCTGTAATATTTGCTTGAAAAATACCTTTGTGTATCCTTGCTAGGACTGACCTGGCTCCTGGCAAGTTGGCAGACAAGGAAAACCCCTTTTTTTTCCTCTTATTTTTCTTCAGGTAATTGCTTCCGCAGCTGAAGCTTCTCTGAAGAACCATGATAAAGAAGTTATACATGAAGATATAATTTGGGAGAAAAACACTCTGTGAGGATGAGAAAGAGCGCGAGAATGCAGGAGTGATGGCAAAGGCAGGAAAGGATCTTGGGGAAGGGCAGGTGGTGCCAGTGTAAAAACCATGGCCATAGGGAAATAAGGGCTCAGGACACCTCTGCCACCCAGAATCAGATGTCTGGCCTGCACAAAGCTCTTCTGCCCAGGGTGTCAAAGCTCTAATAGAAGTTTCCTTCTCTATTCAGCACTAAAGTGGGCTACAATCATTAAAGAACATTATTTTTGGAGTTTACCATAAGAATATTCATTCTATGCCCGTGTCTGAGCAAGGCAGAGAGTGGATGCTCCAGAGCCCCGTGGATACCTCAGCATCCCATACTTGTAACAGTCTCACCACGATTTCAGGCTATATTCTGCATTGCTGTTTGGGTGATTTGAGCTGGGACCTGCCAGCAGTGGGCTACCTCAGCAGCTTTGGGCGCAGAAGCAATGTCAGGATGCTGATCTGCCTGAGCCTCCCTGGCGTGGGCAGAGGGGGAAGGAGGGCTCTCCCCAGCGCACGGGGCGGGTGGTGTAAGATCTCCTGAGGTGGCCCCCGAACAGCAGTGAG
Organism: Gymnorhina tibicen; assembly: GCA_013399875.1. Taxonomy (NCBI): domain Eukaryota; kingdom Metazoa; phylum Chordata; class Aves; order Passeriformes; family Artamidae; genus Gymnorhina; species Gymnorhina tibicen. The sequence continues at coordinate 721,433 of VXAZ01002106.1, read as the reverse complement.
CCTTTGTGGCAGAAGGAAGGAAGGAGATGTGATGAAGGACAGAGACTGACAAGCCTTGGCCTCAGGAGGGGTCAGGAGTTGTTTACGTGACCAGTCCTTGGAAGGCACAACGATTTTGGGGTAGGAATTGAAGTCCCTTCCAAGCTCACAGGTATCAGTGCCTCTTCCTGTCACTTCCAGTCTAGAGAAATACGGATCAACTGAACAGCAGCTCGACGAGCTCTGGAAAGTCACAAGTGATTTGTCAGAGCTTTTTTGCCGGGAGGTCACGACGAGCACGAGCGTATTTAGGCACCGTATGTGTCCCCATTTATCGACTGCACCTGTGCTTCCATGCCGAGCCTGAAACAAACCCGCTCATACTCAATTTAGCATAGCAGTCTGAATTAGTTAATTTTAGTCAGTCGGTGATTGTTACTGCTAAGATCCACCACCGTTCTGCATTGCACAGGCATTAAAATCAGTGTGAAGATTGACAGCCTTTTTCCAGAAAGAATAAAAGTATCTGCACATTCATGATGAATATAAACAGAAAGGTCAAGACTCAAAACCCAGCAGTCACCTATATAGTCTCCAAACAGTAGACTGTCTCCTAAGGTCACAACTCATTTAAGCCCAATGCTTCCTATGAATGCTCTGGCAGATGTACATAAGTGAATGGCTGATTTATCATCAAAGCCTGAGCTCAAATATAACTTTATTAAAAACACTAAGTTTTTACTCCTGTTTTAATTTAGACTAAGAAATCAAATTCAATAGTATTAGAAGAAACAACTCAAATGTTCAGACAGAGATAATACTGGCTGAATACACTGTTCTCAGTGCCTGCAGTGGTCTGACAGCCTTTTTATATCAGTGATTTTCAATCTCTTCAATGTTTATGTATCTAAAAATCTTCTGCTGGAGGTAGGGACCCTTAGACTGAAAATTTAAGCCAACTGACAAGAGATTTGCTATCCTTGCTTATCTTTTATAGTGCTCTCATTCACAGCCCATGGACCCCAGGTAAAAAACACTGGCTGAGGTATTTACATAGCCCTCCTTCCCACGGCACCTGAATACCCACCTCACCGTGGACTTATTTTTACTGCAACAATGTGAATAAGAAGAGCACTATTTTTTCTCATTCCGCCTACCCAAAGAGCAGAGACATCAAGGGAAAGATTTTAAAACCAGACAGAAATCAAAGATTAGCTGCCCAAATCCATCCTTATGAACCTACTTAAAGTAAAGAAATCCAGTAACTCTTTTCACACTACCCACGGGCAGGACTCTTAGCCCCATTTATCCTTTCCACCAGTGATTTGATCTGCTAGATCCTTATTTACACGTTGTTATTTGTTCAGCTTTGAGATTTGGCTTCTCAACATTTCAGAGTGCAAATGAAGACAGACAAGAGGTGAATTGTAGGGGCAAAAATGAGGTAAGAGCAGACATTTACAGCAGTAACAAGGCTATCTCGTCCAGAGATTTTAGGTTTGGTGCTAAGTTTAAAAAAATGACAATTGAAAAGTCTTTGCTTCTAACTAAAGGCACCCTGCGTGTCTCCCCAGTCAGTCTTTGTGGGATGTCTATCGTAACACTGCTTCAAAAAGGTTGACTCCTTGTTTTTACCACTGGCTTATTGAGAGGGAATCATGAATAAAGCCAGCTACACTGAGAGAACTGCTCTGTGCTCTGCTGGTAACCAAATGAGATGGTAATTGCGTGACTTTGAAAAAAAAGAGTGCGCAGTGGGTCCTGGGTCCATCACAGTGTATCTCCTGTGCAAAAACCCCAGTGTCACAAGTGGCAGCCCTGGCACAAAAGCAAAGGCCTGCTAAGCACAGGCACGGATTTGCCCCTGCTAAACTCTGCTGAAATCCCACTTCCAAGGGACATTCCTCGTGTTCAGTGTCAATCCCACCCCCACTGCAAGATGCACAGGACAAGCCATGGGTAAATAAAATGTATGCTGATTACAGAACTGCTTCCTTTTCTTTCCTCTAGTACTGCCATCAGGACGAAAAGCAAAAAATATTTTTGAGGAGAACAACCCAGCAGCTACAGTTTCTAAGTAAAGCCTATTATTTGTACAGCAAAAATCAAAACAACCTTTTATTTGTCACTGCAGGGAGAAGAAGAAATATGATTCCTGTCTCCTGGCTCTGTAATGTCCTCTTCAGCTGTGCATTTTGTCCAGTTGTGCCTTATCATGTTAGTGAAAGGAGGGTTTCTGCTTCTTTCTTTCTTCCCTTTTCCCAATCTTTCTTTCTTTCTCTACCTCTTTTTTTTAATACCTCCCTGTTCTTGACCTGGCCTCTTGCTCACGTAACATCTGTTTCAAAATGGTCATTCACTATCACCATTTCTTTTGGGAAACACGTTTCTAAGCCTAAGCATACAAGATTATAGCAGATTTCTTAGCTTACTGTGTAGTGTGTTTCCCATGTGATAGCTTCTCCTCAGGAAAGCTATTCTTTCATGCAGCCATAGCACCAGCATTGATCAGTGGAAAAGTTCAAGGCAGCAACTCATCAAGCACAGCTTCAATACTAGATTCCAGACAAGGTCTGCAATAAATAAGACCAGTAACAAAGCATCATATTTCCTCCTTACACAGAAAACCAACAGTGACACAGTTCTAAATTTCAGAATATAAGGACAATTTCTTCTTCGCATTGGAGCAAGATGAAAGCTGGAGGTATACTCTCTTTTAATATAAACTATCTTTAAGTAATCATGAATTTTTAGGATGCTGGTCTTTGAAGTGTGCTAGCATATCATTTTAAATGCACAGGTTCTTACTGTAGGAGATTTTTCAGTGCCTTCACTGACTAGGACTTTGCTGTCTGAACACTGTGATATTACTGAAGATGAGTGTTTAGAATATATTATTCTGACCCCGGTGTTAGTTACTGCTTTTTATAAAATATAATAATGGCTCCAGGATTTCAGTGTTAGCTAACAAAAAAAGAACAATCTAGTGCTGTAAGCAGATAGGAAAAAAATTCCAAATAGCAGTGCGATAAAAAAATATACACCCTATGAGGCCCTCACAGATTATTGCTATTGATTTCTTTCCTGGAGACGTGGAAATGTTACCAGATGGGGTGTTAGGCAGTAAGTGTGTGGGTGCAAACGCAGTTTATTGCTTGCTGTCTAGAAATCACTGAAAACCTTCACAATTCTGTTTGGCTGTGTCACATAAAAAGGTAAATTTTTTGCCCTACACCAGTCCTTACAAAAAGCTACATGACATGCCATGCAATGAGCATACAGTAAATTTGTCTCAAAGGAAAGAAAGATCAACAAGGGAATTAAACACACACAGAGACATGCACATGCTTCCCAGGAACCGTAAAATGCCTTGCACATATTCGAGTATTTGTCCTCATCTTGGTCACATCCTTGCACTATGTTGATTTAAATTCATTTGAAAGACTAAATTGATTTATTTCATGGTTTTTCTCTCTTACTTCTGCCTGGAACATTGGGCTCTGTCCTGTATTTTATGCTTATGGAAGTGCTAATAAGATTTGCTGTAGGTTTCTAAAAGTCAGGTACTGGAGCTGGAGTATAATGCACAACTGTGTCTGACCCCCTCGGGGATGCACCCATTAAAAAAAAAAAGGCTGACCTTCTGTCACTTTCTTCCTCCTCCCTTTTAATGATTCCTTCTATATCCTTTTGAGAAGATCTTTACAGCCCTTTGACCCCTGTTAGAACAGGAAGACTTAAACAGCTAAAAGTACCCTCAATATCAGCGGTTGCCAACAGGAGCTCAAGAGGCTTTTTAGGAAATGCCAGAAGACAATAACCTACATTTTCAATGCATTTAGAGACAGGTCCACATTCAATATTGTATAATTCCCCTTTCGTTTGCTTTAGCACAGCACATGCTCGCGCTGAGCCGAGGCCTGACAGTACAAACAGACATTCCCTGGCAGCAAAGCTGCTGTTTTGGCAGCAAACCCACTTTTAATGACAAAACAGCAAATCTCTGTTAATTCTGCATCTTACGTTACTTCTCATTTAGCCTTCAGAAAAACAAAACTGTGTGCTTTGGGAGGATCAGGTGGTTCTGGCTTTGCTCTGGCAGCAGTGCCCACCCTGCCTCCCCTCCTCTCTCTTGCTGTCTCTTGCACCTTGTAAAATCCTCCATTGCCCCTGAGCCCGGCACATGCCACTGCTTTCTGCGAAGAGAAGCAGCTCAGCAGAACCAGGTCATGCCAAGCAAAAACCAGGCTTTGGCTGCTCTCCGTGGCTGTTTCTCAGGTGGCAGGGAAGGCTCTGTCAATCTGCAGCAGAGCAGACCCGTGCTCACAGCTGGAGCACAGCTGGTTACTGAGCTCAGGCATCAGGAGCATCCGGTGGGAGGGAGCAAGGATGGGCTCACTAAAACAGCAGCAAGATGAGCCCAAGGGGCGACAGCGCCTCGGCAAACAATTGCTTAAGGAGGCTTGGTCAGAGAATGCAAAGGGCTCTTTGGCCCTTTCTGCAATACTTAGATTCTTCTCTCTCTCTGGAAGAGCAGCCTCTGATTCTGCTCCGAGCCCCTGCCAGATCAAGTCAAGCAGGAGGACTCATCTGAGCAGAGCAGTGAGTGGCCAGTGCTGAGCTGAAGGTGGGGGCCCTGAAGAGCCATGAAGTGATGTGGAATGAAAATCCCAAGGACTATTGCAATGGTATCATATGATCTCACAGACATCTCATTATGTGTGTCACCAAATAAAATATCATTCAGCAGTGGGATGTAGCCATCAGCTTTAAAATTCAGGGAAAAGGGTTTTCGGGTAACAAAACAGAAAATGAGACAAGCCCACTCAAGTCCCCAATTCTTATTTGTGTTTGTTCTTTGGGTTCTAACCATAGCAGAAGGGCTGGAGCTTTGCTAAAATTAACCTGAGCCATCTCACTAAGAGTTTGCAAAATGTTCGCTGATACAACCAAGCCCTTGTGCTGTCAACACATCCAAAAAAGAAAGCCAAACCCGAGTTAGACCAAGCAAATCAAGTGAGCAATGGGGATGTGTAATAAAAAGGTATTTCAAGAAGGACAATTAAACACAGACACTGCTTTCCTTTGGTATCTCCCAAGACTGGTTAATGTCCATTGCCCTCAGCGCATACTAACTCTGATGGCTCAAGCAGTTTTCCTCTAAAGTGACAGAAAAGAATTTACCCTGGTGCAAGTGTGCCTGTGCACTGCAGTGGGGTTCAGCCCCCTCTGCTGCTGAGGGTGAAGTCAATCTCGTAAGCAAACAAAACCACTGCCTCCGGTCTGAGGGCAATTCCAATATAGAGACCGAGCTGCTGTGAATGACCTTAGTGGGTCATTTGTAGGCCAGTAGGCTTGGGAAATTGATGAACCTCGTCTTCATGGTGGGGGTTTCAGACAGTAACAAGGAGATCCCCCTATGAGTGATGTTCAAGCCCTACAAAATGAATGGCCATGAATATAATTGGGCAATATCCTGCCTAAAGTGTGATTCCCCAGACATTGAGACATTTTGTATAAAATTCACTCTAAAGGAAAGAAAGCCTTCTGTTACGTGTTTGCATGACCTAGTGGACAATGCCATAATAACCAGGTGGCCTTGGTGTCACACTGACAAAGGATCAAATTCAGTCTAATATTTTTCATAAGGGCAGTACTTTTATAATTTCCAGTGAAAAAAAAGTAGCAGCCTCAAGGAAGAGGAAAGAAAGAAAAAGGTAAATTTTTCCTGCAAGCTTCTTGCTGCAAATGAAAAATGAATCACAACATGGGTCTGATAAGCCTCGTAGGCCAAAACAAAGCACAGCCGAGTCCCCAGCTCTTGCTTTGTCCTCTCTGAGGCACCGTGTCCCTTGGGGACCAATTGTGCAGCTCTGAGTCCTTTTGCCTGGTGGCCTGTCATGGAGTCTGTTAGACTATAACTCACAGCTGCTCTTTCAGAAACATTTATTTTTGTTTGTTTGAATTTATTTCATACACATGCACGTGCACACACACAGATACAGGAGCCTGGCCCTGTTTTTTCAAGAGGCCTGGAGTGCCCAGGCGTTTCATTGTTTTTCATGCATTAGCTTCAGAGGACTTCAGGAGTAGGGGAGTATTTATTTATGGATTAGATTGACAGAGTGCTCCCTACAAGTGCTCCAGATTCATCTCCATTGAACTCTGTGCACTTACTCCGAGGTCCTGATCCTGCAGAGCAAAGGGAAGCCACCCCAGTGATGTTCTCAGTCCAGATGTTAAAGCTAAGAATACGTTTAAAGTGTTTGGGGGACTGAAGCTCCAGCCTCTAAATATCACATGAAAATAAATGCCCTATGATTCTCACCAGCTCCTGAAGCTGTAAATCTTTTAAGTTTATCATGAAATATTAAATAAGTAAAGCCAACACTACAGTCAAGAATGAATCTGACACTCAAGTCAGACCTTCCAGCCAGCAATCTTCACAGAGTGCACATTTACATAACCTGTAGCAATTATAGTATTTAGGCATATTATAAAGCTCTTGATACCATGAAAAGGCAGGAATGCTCTCTCAGCTTGCATCAGTACTTCACTAACCAAGAGCCACCAAATCTTAAATTCCTGCTAAGTACATAAATCTCCCATATCAGACAGAATAGAGTTCATGCTAGCAAAAAGCCCCCAGTAGAAGCAGTAATCGCAGTAGCTTGTTAATGAAATCCTTCCTTCAAAGGAGCGATTTTGGAATTCTGCAATAGCCAATGAAAATTACATGCAAACATTATGGTCATTTGTTATCATTATAAATTGTGATAATGTCATGGCTGACTTACAAAGATGATGACCTGAAAGGCCATGACATTATGACATTACATTTTATCAATAATGAAAAATTGCTTCTTTTGCATGATTGTAGCGGGGGTGAGCCAGGACCCCGGAAGGCTGCTGGCTCCTGCCGCCAGCCTCGGCTCCGGAGAGGGAAACCCCAGTAAAGAAACACCTGGGGAAGATAAACCAATCAGCCAACTGCAGCAAAACTAGAGATACAGATAAAGAATACACAGTATATTTACCTCACGGTATTTAATTTGAGTTTCTGAAGGCCTGGATGGTCCTGAACACAACACAGAGGAGATTCACCCAATACAAGGAGCTTACAAAAGGCTCTTTCTAATTGTTAGCCGGCACACTGAAAGCCTTGGGGACCAATGAAGCTCTTAAAGAGGAATCCAGTGTTTTTAATGCCATTAACTGACAATTCTGTTTTAGTTGTTTTCTAACTCAGCCTCTCTCTCCACTGCCTAGAGTGCCCCTCTACCCCATAGCTCTGACAATCAGCTCTAAGCTGGATCTTAGTGATACACGGGACCCTGAACTGCCTGCCAGAGAGAGAGCTGGGATGAGCAGGATGTTATTCAAGGAAAACAGCTCACTATTACCACTGGTATGCATGTTTTAATTTGACAGCTGCTCCAACAGCCAAAAAACTGGGTTCCCGCAGGAGATACAGTTCCGCCATGCACAGACACGGGTTCTCTCCTAACTGCACTGAAAGCTCAGCTCTCAGACACCTGACTCTGGGTGAGTATTTACACCTGAAAGAACGTGTAAAGTCGAACCTCCAGTCTCATCTTTGCTGAGTCATGGCAGGGCTGAACACCCTGAAGAACTGCAGGAGATGTGGTGACCTCTGCTTTTCAGCGCACTGTGAGGCCCATGATCCCTTCTGCATGCTTCCCCCACACCATCTCCTGCCTCTGCTCCTGAAGCACAATAAATATGTGTGCAGTAAGACACAGAGTCCCTCTCCTCAGATACACCTGGCCTTGACACACTCTGCAGGGGGAGAGTGTTGTGCGGCCTCAGCACAGCCACGCGCTCTTTTCCGGGGCCAGAGAACGAATTAGTGACTCTCACAGACTCACTAAACTGCTAAAATCCTGTGTGCAAATGGCTTCTGCACTCCTGCCTGCTGTTGCTTCACCCAGTCCATAGCAGGGTCTCCCACCAGCTCCCCAGGTCCCAGCATCGCCAGGGCAAACAGATGGGCTTTGCCCCTTGCCTGGCGCTCCCACCACGAGCAACAAAGGCAGAGGCTGCACACTCCTCAGTTCGAAGAGAATAGGGGCTATAACCTGAGCTGAGACCCAACCCTAAATTTCTCCAGCTCCTGGAGACAGTGGGGGGCACATTTAACAAGCAGAGCTGCCTGCCTTGCAGCATCCCCTCTGCGCCCCAGCGTGCTGCTGGTGGGACACGGCTGTGCTCCACTCTAAGGGGGCTGCATTAATATTGCAGAGATGCCTGCGTGTAAAAACGTGTGCTCACTGTAATTGTTTTTAGAACATCAGCCAAAACGCCATCGTGCATTTGTAGTAATATTTATGAGGACAGTTTTATGGTGAATATGAAAAGAAATGCCCGTAGTGGTTCTCTTGCATACTACGACATGCAGAAAAAGGAAAGTTGATCATTTTGCTTGCTGGTGTGTCAAGGCTGTAATATTTCCAGCAGGTCTATGCAGGGATAGTTTCTCAGTAAATCAATGCATAGCTTTTTTTTTTTTTCCTGTAGAGCTTGAAAAAATATAATTTAAAGAACTTGGAAGCACTGTGGTACCTTGTCTGTTCTCAGCTGCACTTACTCTCTCAGATGGCAGTAGAGATGCAAACACACATATACCACAGGCTGAAATTCCTGAAATAAAGACTAGAGGATATCTAAACTCTTGATATTTGGGATGCAAAGTACATTTTGTTTTGTTTTATCTTTTATGCAAGTATTTTTTGGCAGGAATGTAAAAGACCTATTTATATGATGCCATTGCCTCTCAGTAATAGCTCCTGTACCTGTTCTCTTGATGCCACTGTTTTGAGTGATTTTTGTGGGAATGAAAAGCAGTAGCACCCGATACCTGAAAATTACAGAAATTGCCTTAATTCCAGCAGAAAGGCTGGCGGCAGCAGCAGCACAAGACAGCTGCTTGCCAGCACACGGGGCAGAAGCAGAGTAAGGCTTGACCAGTTTTCACCTAAGAGGTTCACTTTTTGTGTGCATGTGGGCTTCTGCTGGTGGTGTGAAATCCCAGGGCATCTGCCAAGACGTATTGCTTAATGTTCTCTGCTTTTCAAAGGTTCAGTAAGCAAAAGGGGTTATCCCGAGCAAGCTGCTATGGCCATGACAGGAGCAAAACACCTCTGTGTATAAATTTGAAACCTTTAACCTCCTAACTGTCAAATTTCAATATTTCTGGTCACAGTGTTAAACGCATCCTAGCATTTTTATTGAAAGAGTTTTCAGTGTATCCGGATGGAAAAATCAAAGTTTCCTTTTATATTTACACACTGTTAGTAAGTTGTTAAAAGAAGAATAAAACAAGGTGACTGCCAGCAATATTTTGTATTAGTGTAAGCTTTACAGCTTCAGCATAATAAAACAGCATCCCTGTTTGCTTTGTAACCTGTGACGTACACGCTAAATGACTTAGTGTTATTGCTGCTCTCATGTACTGCACCTCACTGATGCTAAACAGACTGCACGCTCTTCAGGCTGCAGTCCAAACGGGACAGAAAGGAATACAGGAAAAGGTAAGATGGGATGAAATGTCTCTTATTTAAAAAAAAAAAAAGAACTTTAATCAAATCTAGTTTCCAAGTCCTTCAAATACTAGTGCTCATCCCCCACCCATTTATTTTCAGTCGGGTTTTTTTTGCCTTTGCATATACAAAAACCACGTTCACCACTGATAGACACAGTGATATTACAGTGCCCTACCTAGAAATGCCCTTATATTTTGGTATCTTCCCCTGCTCTGTCCATTTTTGTGGATGAATCCTCTATCATTCCATCACAAAGACCTTTATGACAGCAGATGGGAGAAAAAAATAATGGCTTCAGAAAGCCATTTTCCCTTCAAACAGTAAGTAAATATTATCAGAGATATGGGTGACAGTGATGGAGAAACCTGACATGGAGCCATCCCTTCCAGGGGAATCACTTGGCTTCTACTCCCTTCCGTGCAGCCACCACCAGCAGCTTCAGCAGGGAGTGTCAAGGATGACATTTATGAAGCCTCTGCAAGGTAAAACCTCCTGAAATGTCATCACTGGCAGCAGCTGTGGCTGCAGGGGCCGCTCCCCACGAGCCCCTCAGGCTGCCCAGCCCGCTCCCGGTGCAGCCGTGCAGGGCTGCGTGTCCTGGCTCCTGAGCCGTGTACGAGTCAGGACTGAGCATTTATCGTTAAGCCCTGCTGCCAAGAAGAAAATTTATTTTGGGGCAATGAGAGGATTACAACCCAGCTTCTGATCTGCCACGATCCTGTTTTACACCGGGGTGACTGTTGGCTCGAGTTAAGGTTCTGTGCTTTATGTGGAGTAGATGTAATCAGAACAAGGCTTTAAGCACCTATTTCTTCCACAGAAGTGTCTCTGGCTCACAAGGACAACAGGATGGCAATACCAGCATCTCTCTGGGGATTGGAGAGCACAGACCTGTTACTAAATGGCCTAGATTTTTCACAGGTGAAAGCCACAGGACTCAGCACTTTTGGAGGGAAACATTTTCTTGGGTTGACAACACAGATACTTTGTGGATGGTGGCTGCAGAGAGAGCCCTGAGTGCCACAGCAATTAGCTGAGCTTTGTACACCGCTCCAGGTACGTGTATTAGGATATTTAGATTTATTCCTCCTCCTATCCTAACTAAACCATCGAGGGCATTTCTGCCTGCGAGCTGCAAGGAGATCACCTGCACGCACTGCATGTCTAAAGCTCGGTCCTCTCCTCAGCTCCGCACGGACACAGCACTGGCATGTGCAGTCAGGGTCTGCCTGCAGCCTCACTTCAAAACTAATTCCCAGGAGTCAGACTTCTAAGTAAAAGGGCAGCAGAGGACAGGAAAGCAGCCAACTCTCCTCTGTTAAATGTAGAAGAAGATGTTACTTAGGGTGGGTGAGGAGTGCTCCCCTCCTCCTTGGTACGGTGCGGCAGGGCTCCATCACCTCTGTCTGCTCTCCCCTGCATCCCCCAGGCTCCTGTGCTCCTCGCTGAGACATTATCCTGAGGCGGAGGAGGCTCTAATGCAGCAGGGCCTATTTACTGGTGAGCAGCTCCAGCTGTATGCCTTCCTCGAGGCAGTCTCACGTGTCTGGAAGCTCAGCCCTGGCTGGGGGCCATGGCCCGGGAGGTCAGGCTCGGCACAGGGATGCTCAGGAGAGCCCCGAGCGTGGGGATCGCTCACACTGAACGGCCTTACAGGAGCCCTGCAAGCGCACGGCCAAGCCACCCTGCCCACACGGACACAAAGCCCCCACCTGCTTCTCTGGGGGCAGGTGTTTTTGATTTATTTCAAGGAGGCACATCACTGACAGCTGGGGAAAGGTGTCTCACTGCCCTTTGACCTGTGACTCCGTTTGAAGAAAATAGGATGTCAGAATGCTCCTGCTCTGAAGATGCAGTCAGCAGCAGATACTGGCATCAAGATGTTTAGATTCACCTGTTAAACTAGAGATGATTTCCATGGCATTGATAGAAAAAGGTAAAAAAGTGGTAATTGCATCTACATTCTCCCCATTTTACATGATGGTGCCCACAGCTTTGCCAGGAAATACTTGTAGCCTTATCGGATTCCACACAGCTCAAAATGTCGCTACAACTCAAAAATTAACAATTCTACCATTCTGACCAGAAAAGAAAGGATGGTCAGTTATGCTCTTAGTCAAATAACATACAGAGAGGTCTTAGACTAAAAAAATAAAACAAAGTACAAAGAAAAGGCAGTTCTACCCACATGATGCACTAAGGCCATTTAGTCCTAACAGTCCTTTGAAATACCTTATTCAAAAAGGTGCTTGGAGTTCTTACCACATTTAGGAACTTGCTTGAAACATTCCTGGATTTATCTGAAATCCATTGCTAATTGTGATTGGTTTAGTCTGTTGAAATGCAGGAACCAGAGCATGCAGAAAGTCCTTGGTTTAGCAACACTTCCTAAATGTACTGTGACAATGAAAAATAAACTTCATAAATGGTTGCCCAGTACCTATTTATTCACTATGAGTTGTAATGATATTCAGGCCTTTCAGCCCCTGAAAGAGCCTTCAGCACAAAACCCACCCACGGGCTGCGGGCAGCGCTGCACGCAGGTACGAGCGTGCCCGGGCAGGAAAACACGTGCTGGTGGCGCGGGCACCCGCTGGGAGGGAGGGCACTTGGCACCTGTCCCACGCTCTGCCACCGTGCGTGGGTGGCACTGGGAAGGTCCCTGAAGCTCCGTGGGCCCTCTGCTCTCTCTGGAGAGCGGCAGCACGGAGGGGCTCCCGCAGAGCCCTGGGGCATCGCGGGCAGCGGGGCTGCGGGCAGCTCCTGGCTCTGCACTTTTCTGGGGACACGACTCCTGCTGCTACTGCTCTTGTTTTCAAAACATACAATAATCTCGGTTTGGTCAAATAACAATCAAATACTATAATTTTAACCATGAAATCAATAGTCATGAAAATGGCCCCAGCTCATTATAGCTCTCTTGGGAAGTTTTCAAAGAGATAAGGATAACAGCAGAACACTGAAGCTAGACTGGATCAAGCACTAATTGCAAAAATGATGCAGGACAATTTTGCATCTAAACATAGGAATATTTCTCAGTTATGACTCTGAAATAACATTCCCTTTTTGCAAATATTTAGGTGGATTCTTGTGTGTTTCTCAAGCTATTCCTTAATTTCTAAATGGGATCCTCAGCTTCAGCTCAAATGATTGCTTGGTGTTCATCTTCTTGTCATGGCTAAAAGCTTTATTGTCCAGTGGAAGGCAAGGAACAAACCATGTTTGTGTTGTGTGACCAGCACAAACACAGCCCAAGCCAAATCCCCATATCCAGTGGGCATTGCCAAAGCCATAACCAATAAAAGAATAGTTGGAGCAAGCAACCCAAGGACAAGCTGTGGCTGACGTTCATATAAACCATTAAGAAAACATTCAGAAATAACCACTTCCATTCTGCGTATTTACAAAGATGCTGGGCAGCTCACCGTTTCTATAGCAAAGAAACACCACATTACAGAACCTTGCACGTTTGAAAACATTAAAACCACCTGATCTTTGAAGAGGAAGGGTGCCCGTCTTTGCAGTGGCCTTGTGATTGCTGGGAGTTCCTTCAGCATCCCCTTAAATCGCTGGCATTTGGCTCATTTGTGCCGCCTCTATTCAATTGTTGACCGTGTGATTGAATTTACCATTTAGAGCCATTACCGTGTGTCATGAACTTTCTCAATCTGAAACGCGAGAATCTTCTCTTAAATACGGGGCTGCTGAGAGGGAGGTGTCGTGGGGGCAGGTCCCGCAGGACCCAGTGAGGGGAAGGAGGTGGAGAGATCCGAGGAGCTCTCCCGGCATCACTTCCTTCTCTTCCCCCTCCCACCTCACTGTTGCCTTCCCTCTCCAGGGCCCCACTTTGTGTCATTCCCCTCCTGTCCACGCAAGGAGCCCTGTGGCATCCACTGTGAGGAAAGGGACCTACAGGCTGCACGAGTAGTTTTCCATACAAGGATGGATAAAACGTGTGTTTATCATCAGCCGGAGCTTTCTGGCTTGAAGCTGAAATGTGGGAGAATTAAGAATATTATTTCCCTCCTTCCACGACCCATTTCCCTGCTCTGCAGCAACATTAGCAACGGCCAACAAGAAAATCATATCTGCAGAGGAAATTTCTGGGCTTGATTAATGCTGTTTGTCAGTTCAGCTGGGCAGAGCGGGGCTGTGTGGCAGCAAGGCTCGGAGCACAATCCTTCAGGCGAGGCTGAAAGGGCTGTAAACAAGCTATGAAAGTTTAATGACATTCAAATATCTGAATGACTCCTCAAATGGTACAGTGGTTAGGAATTGTCCTGTACGGCTTTTGTAAAGAATTCACAGGGTTAATGACTAAAGAATGGAGTTCTGGTAATCAATATAGTCCTCTGGCTCTATTGATTGGAATCGCCTGCTTATTTTGCAGCTAAGATTTTTTAGCCCATTCAGAACAAAGACACCCTAGGGGACTGTTAAGTAAATAGGCATTTAAGACTTTTTCGTTGCTAAGAAAGTAGTTAATTATTATTAGTGCTTAAAAGTCTCAATTTAGACAGAACATCCCAATGAACATCATAATTTTACTAGTTTTCTCTATGTTTCATGCAAATGCACGTGTATTGGCAGCTGTTTAGGAGCGTGCACCTATTGGGCTGGACAAGGTGCTGAGGGAAGCTTCAAACCAGGGAGGGCTGAAGGCACTGAGCTGTAGCTTTGCAGGGACCTTTACACAGAAAAGGATCAGGTCCCCAGACAGTTTCAGGGTGAGGACTACCAAAAAATAGGAATATGCGAGAGAATCCTTGTTGATCTTTTGCTGAAAGATGACATTCACAGAGGCTGAGGAGGAAGATGAGTGCCTCAAAAGGGAGCTGGGCTTTATACATACAATGTTCTTCCAAAGAGAAAGTGCTTCACAAAACAGGCAACTTTCTATTTTGTCACACAGACACAGATTTCCTGCTGATGTCACTGTTTTTGCAGGCCAAAGGTGCAGAGGACCATCAAATCATCTAAAGCAGCTGCCAGTACAGAGGACACTGTGGCAGAGCAGGGAAAAACACAAGTGAATGCTCCTTGCTTGGCAGGCGGCGTGGCCTCAGCCTCTGAGAGCAGCTGGGAGCCAACTGCATTCCCTTTAGCAGATTTCAGAGACCAGGGGAAACTCCAGTTACACATCTTCAGTGAGGGGTGTGAGCTGTACAGTCAGACTGAGCCCGCCCTGGCTTGCAGTGCTGCCCTGGCCCTGCACTCCTGCTGAGGTGCCTCCTGCAGAACCAGCTCCAACTTAGCCCCACACTTGGCCCTCACACCAGCCAAAGCTGACAGCTCCTGCCAGATCTCCAATATTTTCACAGTAGAGCTGGAATCATTATTACTAACATTCTTTTCCTACAGCTACACAAATCCTAACTTCTTTTTGCTTTTTTGTCATTTTAAACCAGAAGCTGCTCCTTGCTGGCAGAGGAGGGAGAGCAGAATGGCACTTCCCCACTGAATGGCAGGTAATGGTGGAGCTGCTTTACATTTTGATGCCACTCTAGTTTCCTTTGCTTTTTGCTTGTTCGACCATTTTTGCTTGTTACACTTACAGCTGTGAACCCAGTGGATCAGAGAAAAGACATCCATTTGGGACTCAAGCATAGCTGATCTTTCCCATTCCCCTTAAAAATTAATTATCATAGCTGCTTGCTCGTGTGGGCATTTGATAAAAACACAGATCATGCACCAGTCAACAAGCACTTATGCACCAGCTGCGACATTAAGAAAACTACATTTCGTATATGATCCAATTAACAGCTTTTTCCCCTGACAATGATTTCCTATATACTTAGGCTATTATATACAATTTGGCAATACGTGGAAGTATTCATCATGCTTGCATTCCCTGACACTAATCCTGTTTGTAGATTCTCCTCGCTTTCCCCTTCCTAGAATTTAGAGTGGAGATTCCTGACTGCAGCCTGTACAGAGCAGTGGCTGGATTTTAGCCATGAGTGATGTCACAAACCCATAAAGTGATAGATAGAGGCAGAAGGGCAGCTCTGTTCATAGTTTTACACACATCTTAATTTTGTTTCTACCTTGTACAGCTGTACCCCCAGTACCCTTGTGTGACTCTCCAGCCTTGGTGCACTGCTTGAAACACTTGGTAACCTCCACTCCTTATCTTGTCCGGCTTCTGATGGAGAAACCCTGCATCTGAATTTTGAATCTCAATGCAAATCTCCTACT
Organism: Gymnorhina tibicen; assembly: GCA_013399875.1. Classification (NCBI taxonomy): domain Eukaryota; kingdom Metazoa; phylum Chordata; class Aves; order Passeriformes; family Artamidae; genus Gymnorhina; species Gymnorhina tibicen. The sequence continues at coordinate 705,693 of VXAZ01002106.1, read as the reverse complement.
GTCAAAAATCCTGGGAAGTGAATTTGAAGGTCTTATTGCACCCAAGTAGCAGCCCCTCATTTTGGTTACTGTCGAGGTCTATCCATCTGCAGAAGGAACACCAGCAAGGAATTTAATTTTCTGGAAAAGGTTTACTTAAAAAGGAACAATTATGGCAGCTGTATAGTGATACCCACGGCGGGTGCAAGATCTGAAAATCACTGCAGGTCTGACACACAGAGGCACTGGACAGATCAGCGCTTCCCAGCATTTGAGCTGGTTTGCAGCTGATTCCAGATCAGCTTGCGGAGCCTTCTTTGCTGTGGTTTTACCAAACACCATAAGGCTGGAGTTGGACAAAATGGGAGGTGGAGAAAATAAGGGGTTTCTCAAGGGTTTCTGAACCTTAGCTGAGATCACCTTGAGAAGACAAATGGGAGGGAGCTATCCCTGATTTTGTTTCCACTGTGGAAACAAATGTGACAAATGAAAGCCACATAGCACTTCATAAACCAGAGTCTGTTACAGTGAGTAACACAGATTCAGCCACATTTTGAGAAATTTGTAGGGAAAATTACTGCACAATTTGGGCTAGAGAAAGGAATTCTTAGTGGCCTTTTGATGAAAAAAAAAGTTCAGAAGCATTTCAAGTTGAGTAAGACACTGAATTTGACCCAAAAAGGTTTTGATTTTTTTTTTAGAATTTTTCTGGATCATCAGTGAAGAAAAATAATCTGATTTGTTATGCAGTGTAAAGACCTATTGCGTGTTGCCAGGCATGCGATTGTGAAGAAATAGCTGTGAACCACTGCACATTGATATCAAATGTGTAGCCATTAAGAAAGGAGAAAAAGGAAGGTCCAGAGCTAGGGAATTAATGCAATGTTGCCCAAGGGCTACATTAAAATATATTTATTTTTTAAATTTGTGGTTTTAACTTTGCTGAATCCATCTGTTATTTTCATATGCAAATGCTCCTCTCCCCCACTCTTTCTGTTCTCTGGGTATCTTTTCCTTCTCTTTTTTTTTTTTTTTAAATTTATTTTAAAATTTATTTATTTTTGTTTCTTTTGTTTTTTAATTTTTGTGCTAACTCCTCAGTAACACGTGGGATCTCCCTGAAGTGTGGAGTCAGAGAACATTTTGGGTTGCCAGGCAAGGTGACATTTATGTTGGGACCCTGTGGAAGTTGGGGCTTTACCTTTGCAGGCCACAGAGGAAACTGTCCTGTGAAGAAGGACACAAGGATCCTCTGCACAGTCTTTCTGCACACCTTATTATGAACTTACCATGAAAAGCTGAGGAAAGGCAAAAGTAATTGTTTTTTCAAGCAGGAAAGTATTGATGTGAGTTAGGTTCAATTTGTAATGTTAAGCTATGAGCCTTGATAATACAGGGGGAAAGAAGAGAAAGAAAACCCCAGAATATGGAGAAATGTTTGTGGTTCTGTCTTCCAAGATGACAGCTCTGGGTTCCTTAATGGACTCTATGCTATAGGAAATGACATTTCCCTGAAAATGAGTGAAGGGGCTCCCTTGGTATGGAGTGCTGAAGCCCCATGCCAGGCACACAGACTGGGGACACCTCTGGTTTCTGACAGCCTGTGCTGGTGAGTGTCACATGGAGCGACCCACTCCCACAGACGTCATGAAAATCATGGCTGTTTTTATTTGGCATTGAAAATGGTGCTAAGCTTTGGAGGATCAAAGTTCACTTCCAGGCCCTGCCAGAGATTCACTGTGTGACTTTACTCTGTCCCCACAGACTCTCTACTTCTAGATCTCCTTCTGTATAATGCCAACAATGGCACTGGTCCACCTAAAAGAAACCCTTCAACATTCCTTCCAAAAAAGCAATAATGCTCATCATGGAGATGTAGGTGACATAAGATTTTTTTTTCCCTAGAAATGTCTCTCTCCAGTAGATATGCAAAATGTGTCTTTATGTTTAGTTATTTACCATGGTGTTTATGAATTGCAGAGAAGTCATCTTATACCTTGGTATTCAGAGTAATGCAACATACTTACTAGAAATCCACCTAAGCAATTACTTTTCTGACCCATTGCCAGATTCCTTTCATATCAGCTGCAGCAGCTTGCAAAAACCCAACAAATAGCATTTTACATAGGCTTGTAGTCTATATTCAGTTTTATCTGATTATTTTTAGCACAGTGATTTGAGAATCCAAATTACAGCTAAGAAAATGGAAAATTCATTTTCCAACAATGCCTTAAGCTTCACTAGCATTTTAGAGTAGAACATTTCTGTGATGGCCTTTGATTCAATCCAGGCTGAACGAAAGACATTTCATCACCACAGAATGCATTTCTTTATTTGCCTTGGATCTATGATTCTGTCAGTATTGAGAGAAAAGAAAAATCAATGCTGCACTATAAACCTCGGGCAGCCCCTGGCCAACGTGGTCAGCATGGTGTGAGCAAAGGAAATGGCAGGGGAAAAAAATTGACCGCTCAGCAATAGTGTGGCACAGTAACGGACAAAGCTCTGGGCTAATAACAGCTTGCAATTACACATGGAAAGCCAAAGCTTGTAGGGCATTCAGTACGAAGGGGATGTAATACAATTTATTGAACCACCGGTTAGAGTTCTGCAGCTTCTCAATAAAAAAAAAAGGGCTGTGGACCTGTACTGCTTAAAAGACAGACTTATATGGTGCCAGCAGGGGAAGGAGACCTGAAGAAAGCAGAAAGCCCTACCTTTTTATGTCTTGGATAGTGAGCAAGTGGGAGAACGCAGTCTATTTATGCTTTCTAAAAATACACTGCGAGGCTTAAAGGGACAGCCCTGCCTCCAGTGCCTGGCTGCCTCCACACACACCCCCTGAGCCAGAGTGGCCAAACACATCCAGGCACTGCATTTCAACTCCTTATTCATACTGCACCTATGCTGACAGCACACTGCACATCCTGCCACTCTGAAAAAGGGGAAAAGCAGCATGACAAAAATCTTTACTTGGGTACCGTTATTTATCTGAGAGAAGCAAGGTGATTCTGCAGGAGAACATAACATTAAAATACCAGTTAACCAGAAGGAAAATCCTGAACTAAAAAGAGGAATCACTGATAAGCATGTTCTTGAACAGACAGAAATATAAAAAAATGACTAAAAGCCCGTGTTTTATAGTGATCAAAGGAGGTGGCAGCACGTTTGGGTGGGTCTAGCTGCAGCAGTGAAGGTCAGCACTGCACACTGAGGCCGATCCCTCCTGCCCCCCGCAGTGCCCTCTACCAGGTGGCACAGCTGGGGACACCGTGGCCGCAGGTGGGGCACGGCCCCAGTCCCAGCCACCGGCTCCGCTGGGGTTTGTGCACCCACCAAGAGGGAGCAGGGTCTGCTGGGGCCGTGTGGCTATGGAGCAGGCTTGGGGAAAGAGATGCAAACACATGGTGTTGCAATTGCCTGACCACGTTTGTGTGTATTGCCAAGAAACATTGTTTCTTTTCTAAAATTTTTGGCAAATGTTGTAGTGCTTGTTCCTGAGTACCCTGATGAGAAGTGTGCACTGAACACAACTGAAACAACGGCCACAACGTGTCTGGTTATTTTGTGTTCTTAGCTGAAGTCAAGCTCTCCTCACAATGCAATAACAGCTACAAGATTCCTCGTCCTCAGCAGTGAGTAACAGAGACAGCTTTCCCTTTACTGTGACCAGAGGAGCGAGACCACGAGTACAGCTGTGGGCTACTATCCCAGCACAAATGGGGCCCAGGGATACTTTTGTTTCATCTGAAATGTAATTTCTAGAATCCCAGCCTAAATATTTCACGCTTCCACATTTCCACATCAGCCTCTCCTCCTGGTGCAACTTACGGCTCCAGTGGCTCCTCCAGGCTTCCCTGGCACAGGAGGCAGGTTGCTGCCTGCTCACAGCCTCCAACACCAAAATACCAGAACTGCTGCACGAGAGGGTACGGTGCATCTCTTGTGACAATGACGGCAGGGACCCCATAACTCCATTCCCCGCAGCAGAAACAGCCCTGCGCAAGCTCTGCGGTCGCTCAGCAAATCCCTCACCCCTTATTGTAATTAAGTCCTTCTACATGACACGGCGCAAGAGATAAGGGATTAGCGTTTGAGACGTGAGGAACTCGCTGGAGTGAGGTGGTGCCGGGCGCGGGGGCTGCGGTGCAGGACCGGCATCCCTGACACAGAGGGAGCCCCTCGCCGGCGGCTTCTCCTGGCAGCCACAGCGAGGGGGGAGGAGGATGCGAGCGTTGACCATTCCCAATGTCACCTGCAGAGAGCCATTAGCCCGCTCAGCCCTCTATTCCTACATGCTGAATCAAATTAATCTAACAAAAACAGATGACCTGTGAGCTCAGCCTGCCTTACAGCAAAGTCAAACGGGAGCGAGGGGCAGCGGCAGCGAGCGAGGCAGGGAGGAACCGCGCCGTCCCCGCAGCCCCTCGCCGCGGCCTCCCGCGGATCTCCCTCCGTCGCCGGCTGTCACGTCCGCGCACCTCAGCCGCGGGAACCCTCTCCTGGCTACCTTGGTCTGCTCTGTGCTACCCCCTCCGCTGCACGCGTCCACACACACACACAGAGCTGCTGACCTAGAGGTGTTAGCCACTCCGCAGCTGCCGTTCTTCTCACATTAATCTATAGGAATCAATGGACATTTCATTAGAGTAATCAAGTGTGGATGCATCCCGCATTTATATCCCGCACCTCCCCCCTCCCCCCAGCTGCTTTCACAGGCTAATTGGTCCTACAGCAAAGACGATGTGGATATTTTTCCCTCCAGATGAGTGTCAAGAGCAGTTTTTTACCGCTGGTTGAAATACCTATCAATAGAGAGGTAGTATAAAAGCCTTCACCCATCAGGCGGTGTTGCTGATGCTAATACATTATGCACTCTCTGTTCTCACAGCCTCAACTCCTTTACACCTTTCCCCCATACTACTGAGTCATTTATGCTGACTTCCATAAGAGAATTAATCCATTGCATTTCCCTTGAAAAAAAAGGATTGCAATTAATACTTCTCTATCAGTTCACAATACATTGAGGGAATTTCTCACGTAATTATATTTCACCAGCAAGCTTTTTATTTTTTCAGTCAAATCTCTTCATCTTGCTTATTATGATATCTTATCATTTCACCAGGTATTTTGTGGTTTATATGCACACTGGTTTACGATGACCTCTTGTGAAAGGCACCAGCACTGCGTTCAGCACCCTTTGCTGCCTGGGAGGGGATGCTCTCCCTCTCTGTCAACTCTGCAAAGACAGCAGAGCTTTAGCAGGACTCAGAGGGTGCTGAGAAAGGTCCCAAGAGTTGCTGTCCCTAAAATGTGTATGTGACAGGAGTCTGGTGACCAAGTGGAATCCTTACAGTTGGGGGACCAGGGGCTTCGTTCAGATCATCTTTTTGAGGCCATGAGAAAATGTGATGATCCTTGTTTGAACAAGAAGTTTGAAAGTGGAATTTTTCATTAGATCACAGACTTTTCATTCAAAAATAATTTCAAAAGCTTTTATAGGAAGGCGGACACCTAACAACACATATTTAAAATGTACAAAAGCTTTAGAAATGCCATTGTGGAGAAGGAGGCAGTGCAGGGAAGGCTCAGGGGTGCCTCTTGAGAAGGGCTGCTGGGACATGGTGGGTAAAGGCTCTGCACGGGCACCCTCCGCTGCAGCAACCCTGCAGCAAAGATGAGGGTTATGTGGAAATTCATCACGCTGCACCACCACCCTACACAATGCTTGGCCTGGGGAACCTCCAAGGAGGAGGGCAGGAGCTCAGGAAGCAACAGGGATGGGAGCTTTGGCTTCCCTTGAAGTTCCCCATAACTTTTCTCTCTTGGTAACTGTATTTGACAATTAGAAAAATGAGCTGAATTAAAAAATCACTGACTTGCAATAAAGCTTATCGTTCTGGTACGTTATCTTTCCAGTCATGTCAGACCTGAAAAAAACCCCGTATGTCCTAAGCTGAAAAGCACTTGAGCACAAGAGTTTCCAGCAACAACAGAAAAAAAGAATTCGCAACAACAGAAAAAAAGAATTCCTTTCTTCTTCATCCCATTGTTAGAACTATCAGCATGCAGTACTGGGTTTACCCTGGGTGAAAGTACAGCCCCACTGGCTGCTGGTGCTACAGTACACGGTCTGCAATATAGTGGGATATATTGGGGTATATTGCAGGGAAGTGGAATTTCTTCTACCTTCCTGACTTTTCCAGTATGGCATGCAGTTTTCAGTTTTGTTTAATGAATACTATATAGGCTTTTTTGTTTTTTTTTTTTTTTTTTTTTTTTTTACTAAACCCTGCTTTTTGCTTATGGCCAAATTCATGAAACTGCAATGAAGAAAAATGAACCCGCTGAAGGGGATTGACCCCAAATGCTCAAGACCAGGTCTTTCAAGACTAACGAGAGAGTTTGCATTTGCTTTTTCTGCCAGATCTCTTTCCTGAGGGCACACTGCATAATGCAAAAAGAGCTATGTGAAGTTTGGTGCAGAGGATGAAAATAGGACCATTCGGCTGTTTCACAGAGATGAGGTTCTCTTCCCCTTCCCCCTCCACATGTTTTCCACTGTAAGTGAAAATGAAACTTGTGCTTTTCAGAGGAAATGGCTGCTAAAGGTTAAAGGGTAAGTCTTCCTTGCTGCAAGCATACATTTTTGCAAGCTGAATCTTATCCATGTGGCTAGCAGCACTCACACTGAAATAACTGCAGAGGGCTTGGAAGAAGAGTAGGGAAATAGAGGGCAAGAGCATCAAAAGAACATCCCCAAATCGATTAATCTGCTCTTTTTTATTCCTTCATTTGAGTTCTGGCCACCTCCTTTTCCCTATTACACATTCCACTGTAGAAACAGGATCATTATTCAGAGGTGGAGGGCACGTGGCTGCGCCCAGGAAGGGTGGTCGTGGTGCAAGGTAGCAAGAGCCTTTCTCCAGGGCTGCCATGGGGCTTACCTGCCACAAGGGCAGGGAAATTTGGGGCAGCAGGTAACTGGAGCCTTGAGTCCTTGCCCTGCCATGCCAGCCAACGAGCACATTTGTGCAGCTGATGCACCCACATAGAAATACAATGTCACACATCACAAGTCATGGGGAAAAGAGCAGGGGGAGGAAGCCCACCCCATCTTGCCTCTCTGCTTGCTTTTGTGGTGAGAGTGCCCGTCATTTGGCTCTTGGGTTTTCTTCTGGTGAAGGAAGCCACAGTGAAACAGTATCTGAATGGTCCTGAAAGTAGTTTCTTGAACATTTAGATATATTCTGCTTAGTGCAATGCTCCTAGGAAGTATTTGACCTCAAGCAAACACACTCACTAGTATGCATGTGGAATTCAGAATATTTCTGGTAAGTCTGTTATATAAAACACAAACTAGGTTGAACAAAAGTCCAATCAAAACCACACCTTCCAGCAGCACACAGTTTGCAGAATGCAAATGTGGACAAGATTGAGTGTATTGACACAGAACATAAACGGAGAGCAATAGAGCACAAATGTATATCCATGAAAATTACAACAATTTAGCCTTAAATGAAGACATTCAAAGTTTTTATAAGATAGCAAATCCAGATTTGAGAGGGAGTCAGCATTTTCTTCTTATTCCTTCTGTCCCACTTGTCCCTCAAAACCAAACATTGAACCAAACCCCTGGGGGATTGGTGATGGGGTTTGGTGTGTTTGCCTAAGGAAAGCTAAAGCTTCCGTGAAGCAATATTCCAAAGGATGCAGAGTTGGACAGACAGAGGGATGGCTGGGAAATGGTTATGGCCAAGCTCACTTTTCAGAAGGCTGCAGGTGCCAAGTCTCCTCTGGAGAGGTCCCCCAGGGGTCTGAGGGCAACAGCACTGCCCAGCACTGCCCCTCCCCAGGCAGCCCCACACCCCAGCACTGTGCAACACAAGTGAAACATCACTGGAGTGGTTCTTGCTGGTTTGAGGTTACTCTTGCCCAAGAAAGACTACTTTAATTTCCTTCTAAGAAAGCTGAAATGGCCCAAGTTTAAAAAGCTCCTTGTGCTTGTTCTGCAAAGCACCTCTTATTGATATACCTTAAAATCAAAATGTATTCAAGAAGTTCACATCAGGAAAATAAGAGAAACTAGAGAGTTCTTCTGAGTCTGATATCCAAGTCAGTTAATGGACTACATTCAGCTTTCAGTGGTCCCAGGCTCAGCTTTCACTGGCACTGCTGTGCCTTTTTGCCTCTGACCTGGGTGCAGCTTACTTTGATTTACCAGCCACTGACAGGTGAGAATGAACCTCCAGATACCTCAGCACTTCCCTCTTTGCTGTGGACATAGGTACACACCCGCTTTCTCTTAAGCCTGTAACACGTGCTTTTAATTTGCTGTGTGAATTTTCATTGAACTTTACTCCTCAACTGTCGCAGATGTGATTTCAAAGATTACTGAAACTGGGTCTGCACAGATTTTAACTTCTTTATGAGAGGCAAAGGAAAAACCCCACCTATTTTATCTTGCAGTAGGGATATCGATAACTTCCATTTTAACTGACCCCTTGAAGCCAAAAAATTTCTGATAAAGCCAAAACATGCATGTGTTGGCATACCTTAGATATGGAGTTGTGTTGATATTTGACATTCTTGATGTAGCCTCCTGAATTTTTTGGATAAGTTTCTTGGGTAAGTTGAGATACCTGAAGGGTACATTAAGAGCAGCTCAAAGTCATTGGATGATGTGCCCTAAAGGGTCAGAAATATGATTTTTTTCCCTCAGTGACAAATGAATGCACAGCCTTTTCTGACAATACAGATTCCCTTTCTCCCCACATAGATGTAATGAAGGCAAGTTATTTGTATTCAGCCTGCTGTATAAAAATTGCCTGGGATAAACACCTTTTCCACTTAAAAATGACCAAACCAGCAGTGAAAAGATGAGGACATGGAGAAATCGTGCTCTCTTCCATATGAGCTCAAATGTGAGAGCTGTGCCGAGGAGTTTTGAAGGCAGTGATTCTCCTATGGTGTCTGCAGCGTGCAGGGCACAGATCCCAGCCAGTCCCCGTGGTTTGTGTGCAAGTGGAAAGCAACAGCAAACAGGTGAATGGAATGATCTCAGCCAGCATCGTCCCGAGCTCTTATTTTGGAAGGAAATTTGGAAGATGGCACACCAGCCTTGGGCCTGCCTGCACTGATGGGTATCAGAGGCATCAGTCACTAGAGCGACACCAAAGTATCCATATTTCTGAATTCTGAAATTCAGAAATTTCATCTGAAATTTCCCTCCATAACAAGTCCCTGCCTTTTTTTGCACTGCATATTTGAGCTTCAATCTTTCTTAGAACAGAGCTGGCACAAAGTCAGTCCTAGGCAGCCTGCAGCATGGCTGAAGGCTTCCCAGACTTTTCTCTGCTTGGTTCCAGTTGTTTAGAATCAGCCTCTTTCTGCACGTGTTAGTTGTTTCTGTGCAAGGTAAATTGAGTGGCCTATCTTACAACTGCCCAGACTCACTTTTGCCCTTTTTAACAGAGTTTTCATGCCTGATGCAGTCTGTGCTCACAAGTACCTTTTTACAGACCTCCTTTGGCACAGAGCGACTCTAAGGGGCAGTGTACATACCACAACTGGAATAAACCAAAACTTTTCCAAGAATATAGACACCACAAAGAAAAGTGTGATGCTGCTGGCAAAGTTTTCATGTAGAGTATTAGAAAATACGTATCAAGGGTTTTTTTTAAATTTTAGTTCTATAAAGAAGAAACATAAATGCACTATAAGAACTGTATTGAGATCTCCAGAAATTCCCCTTTTTTCCCCCCCTTTACCTGCACAGGCAGAAGAAGAGGCAGTCCAGGAAAAAGGTATTCTAAGAAAAAACATTTCTATCCAAAGGCCAGGGCTGTACATTATTTATAATGTGTAAAAAGCCCATACTCTTGGTTATCACTGGAACCTGTCTGGAGATGGGGATTAGACAGCACCATCATCTATGGCTTTATAAACTAACTGATGGTCTTCCTTGCATTTTAATAGCTGCAGCTGACGTATAACTGATCACAAATGTCTTCACTCTCTACCTGTGAATCACCAGTACAGAGGAGTAACAAAAATTACCACTACTTGGTAGTCACAGACAGCACAGTTATTAATGTAAAGATTTGAAATACAGTATAAAAGTTTCTGTTAAATCATCTTCCACTCTTCACATACAGAGCACATACCAAAATGCATTGTTTTTCTCAAACAAGAGCATAAAGCTCTATGATGCTATTGCAGACCTTTAGTAACAGAAAATGCTTCTCTGGGAAACAGCAAAGCTGCTCAGGACCCGTACGGAGAATAAGGGGGTTGGGCTGACAGCAGAGAATGGGAGCAGATAAAACTCCTTCCAGGAGAGGTTCTAGACAGGGCAGGGGAAGGGATTACATTAATCCCTGTCCCACTCACAGGCTCTGCTGGTCTTCAAAAGGTGTTCTTGAGCTGAAGTGTTGGATCTGTTAAGAGGCTCTTCATAAAATGTCATGGAGCCAGTTTAGAGAAAATGGATCCACTTCCTTTCATCTGCCTGGAGGGTTTTGGCAGTTGCTGGGGCTTGAGGGTTTGCTAATGGCAAGAAGAAAGGCTCTAAAGTGGTAGAAGTGGGAGAGGAATCATGCTGATGCGTGCAGGCAGACTGCGCTAAGGTTTCATTTCCGTGACCAAAGCCTTGCAAAGGCCAGCCAGTGAAAAACGAACACAAACCCCAGGACAGGCCCCTTTCTGCTTTCCTCAGTATCATAGACAGCTCCAATCATAAACCAAAAGCTTTTGCTATGACAGGCACCCACTGTGCAGAGCCCTCCCCTTTGCCCAGGTATGGCACCTTGGCCAAACTTCGTTTTGGCATTTCTAACCCTACTTCCTTTAAAAAAAAATTAAAAAAAAAAATTTTTCAAAGTACAAATGTTGGTAATGATTTTTTTAAAATGGGTCAGATTTTTAAGGTGAATCACCTTAAAAAAAAAAAAAAACAACAAAACTTCAGAGCTTGCAGTGTGCTTATTGCCTTACAAAGTGTTGCTGGCAATTGTAATTTTAACCCGAAGCAATAAAAGAGGAGGTGTGAGGACTATTGCATGGCAACTCGCACATGGTTGCTTGGCCACAGAGGGTTGCAGGGAAGAGGTCCCATGAGCTATTGGGGTCCCAGGAATAGCCCCCCCGGCTCTTTGGAGCTGGGGCTGAGCACAGCACTTTGCCAGGCAGGCCCCGAGCTCCAGCAGCCCGCAGGGCCACGCGCTATCGTCTCTATTTACAGAAGCTGGTGGACTTTCCTCCACAGCTACATAGGCTGACAGCCTCAGAGATTGGCTTTGAGTTTTTGGTTTGAACAAATCAATGAACTACGAGGAAAACTACAAAAACAACAACAAAAGAAATGGTTTCTGAATGTTACCTGAAAAACCACAGTTTCAAAAGAAAAATCTCTAGCGAAAAAGATACCTGGAGCAAGGCAAGGGAAGAAGTTCCTCCTACAGCACACAAAGCAGTGCAAAACCATAAAACACTCCTACAGTGAGTTGCTATTTATTGCATAATGTTCTGAACGAAAGGCAGACTTGATGAGAGTCACTTTTAGGCTGTTTCAGTCCATCAACACAACTGCCAAATAATTTCTAATGGAACTCAGAAAAATGATAGTTTTTAAAGTTGGTTTGTGACCCACGCTTGTGCTAGCCCCAGAGAACGATAATGGCCTGAGCACTTCCTGAGTGAAGTCAATTGTGAGTAGGAAGATGTACATGGAATTTCAGTTTTCATCATCAGCTTTTCAGCCTAATTACATTTAATTCACATGTGATCAACCCTACCCCATGGAGGGGTAAGGAAGGGAGGGGGCAGAAGAGATAAAAATGAAGGTGACTCGAATAGCTTGAGTACAAACATCAATAAAGAAATATTTATTTACTAATGGTAATAATCACTACTTCTTACACACCACTGAAAGTAGAGAGCACTGTACAAGCATTAACTCCTCAATGACCTAATTAATGATTCAGGCGAGGACCCCACTGGAGCCTTGCTTGGGGAGCAGCACCAGAAGCTGTCCTGCCCAGCAGCCCTGCAGCCCGAGGCTCGGTGCCGCCGTGTCCCTCGGGAACATTCGGGCTGTGAGCTGGGGAGACAGAACAGGTTCCAAGAAGTGCCTTTGGTGGGTTCTCAAAGGGGAAAAGCAGCAAGGGGAAAAGCTCACCAACAAAACACCTCTTACTTTAAGGATGCTAAATACATGCGTAAGACATTTACTTAAGGTAAGCTCTCATATCTGGAAAGCTGTTTAATGCTGTGCTGGCACTGGTGCTGTGCCTGTGAACTTCAAGAGGTTCACAGCCCAAGGACACAAATGGAGACTCTACCAGCAGGTCCCTGAGAGAGATTTCTCTGCTTATCCCTGCCCAGAAGTGTTACGTGGAACCACATCCCCGTGCTACCCCAGCAAGGGGGTCAGGGGGCGGTTGATGCAAAGGGAATTAACTTGCTGAGCTGTGTACAGGTACTGCAGCAGGTTTCCAAGGGTCTGGCCTATATCCAGCCCAGTAAGAAATACTTTGCCTGTTTCACTTGGGTGCAGCAGGTTCAAACTCGGGCTGAGCTTCAGCCACTGCAGGAAAGGCTGTGACAGGCAGAGCCGCAAAGCAGCTGCTGGGGAACTGGGCTCTCTATCAGCACAGCCACAGGGACGAAGGAGGTCAGCACAGCACAGCACACGCAGCCCTGCCACCCTCCCACTTCCACCTCGTGCCCAGGGCAGCTCCTCATCCTGCAACTGACTGAGCCTGGCTCTTGGCAAAGCTTTCCAGGAGGAAAGTGTTTGGCTGGTACAAAAGATAATCCTGAATCGTTCCTTCAGGGCTCACAATAACAGAAGGGTCATCAGTTTGGTGTGTCTGACTGACACAGAGTATACAAATTTGAGCTGTGAAGAGTAAAGACTTTATTTATTTTACAATAGTTAGGAAGGTTATGTTGCTATGTAATCTAATGCTGGACACCTTTACAGGTTAGAGCTTCCTACACTAATATTATTTAAAAATATATTTCCATTTATTTTGAGAGATTAAGTCTGGCTTGCATGGGAATGGAGATGCTTCAGGTTTATGAAGGGTTTTCTGTGCATTTTCCCAAACTTAGTTGAATTTTGTATGTGTACCTCAAAATGAAGTTTTATACATCAAAGAGTATTGTGAGTTTTCAAGTCTGAGGTCCAAATTCATTATTGGTGTAACTGCTGTAGAGGTAACCAATAATCTGACCCAGATTCTGGACTTTAGACAAAGTTTATCATCCCTGAGGATTATGTAGAGTTTACTTATCAGGAGGAAAATCCAATCATCTTTCTCTGCCCCTTGCCTAAGGAGTGGACTTTGCAGCCACATTTAGCAGTGGATACCTCGCCTGGGAAATGTCTCAGCGTGCTGTATAATAAATGGGACTTGCTAGAGCTGAGTGCTGGGAAGAAATGGTGCTGCTCTGCTTCTGTGTGTGGAGGCATATGTGAGCAGGCTGTGTGTCACTGAGATTTGCAGATAACCAAAGCTCGAAACTCTACGGTTCATAGTTTACTGATGCAAGTTCCTGCTTTTCATTGATCTTCATTCACTAAATCTGGACATTTGACTACTAGAACGAACCAAGCTTTTAACTCCATCTTTCACCCCTCTCCAGTGCCTATGAAATGCATTGTTTTGTTTTAAGGCAAAACTGAAGGAGAACCCCTATTTTAAGCATCCCAAATATTTTGAGAATTTAATACCCAGGCTCAACCTGGGTTACATTTGTATTTTGGGCTTCCCTTTACATTTTATAGGGAAGTAATTGATCCATGTAAAGCACTTCTATCTCATACTGAGAATGGCAGCATGCAGTGCCCCAGCACTTAATGTGAAAAATTCCTGGATTTAATGCTCTGTTATGTTAACCTGAGCCATTGTGTGTCCCTGTTTCATTGCGTAGCTGCAGTTGTACGGAGCAGCCTTGGAAAACAGATGAAGTATGGGGTGATTACTGCCCAAAATACAACTGGATTTCATAACTGAACCCTTGGAGTTTAGAATTTATGCCAGTGCTCTCTGTGGCTGTTAAAAGCCATTCACCCCTAAGAAGCAGCCCACACTCACACAAAACATCTGTGTGTTTTAGCTTGATGTGGTGCTTTTCAGGGTCCAAAGCAGGACTGAAATTATTATTTCTAAACAAGAGAGAGGAGAAATAAAATATCTTCATTTAACTGCTAAGAAAAAAATATACCTGTTAGTTTCAAAAGATTTAGACTTTCTTTAAGTGTGGTGCAAACAGACAGCTCCAGACATGAGGTGAGAACAGCTAGCGTTTCTTTAAAAGGACCTAGTCAATCTGTAAAGGTATTTTTCTCTTGTGCTTGGATATTTTATGCACATTGCTCTATTTTTGGCTTAACAACTTTCCTGTTTAAATCACTGAAACACATCAGCTAAGCAAAACTGCATTTTTCAGACCCATGACTGAAGTGTTAACATATTGTGGTTTCAGAAAGCATAAAAAGGACAGACTAGAGGAAGGGAAAAAATTTTCATTAAGGGATTAATTAGACAAAACAAGGCAATAAAAGAGACTCCAAAAGGCTCACTCTTCAGAGATTTCCATAATTGTGCTCTTTACAAATGAGTTTAATCACCCAAAGGAAGAACCAACAGGCAGATGAGGAAGTGGTCAATAAGTAACAATAACTGACCACTGCATTACTGGGGTATCTCGCACACATCAGGCCCGATATCCGGATTGCTGAAGTAATGCAATAATGAATCCTGACCCGTCTTTGGGCGCTGTGGTGAGCTCCTGAGAGCTTGTTCTATTCTGGGGAAAAACCAGTTCCGCTTAGATTTCTCCCTGTCATCTAGGGGCTGCTAACACACAGATAGGATGCATATTTTGGAGGTCAAATCAATAAAAATCAAAACAAATCAGAAGTATGGTAAACAAACAGTCTAATGTGATTAACTGAGATATTTTCCTTCTTTTTCTCCTGCGCTTGGTCCTCAAAAGCATTAGTGGCATAAACAATAGAAGAAAATAAAATGAATATGTAAAGTATCTCATCTCTTCCCACATGTAATAAAATGAAAACAAATGTTCTCACTTCTACAAACTCCACCACATCAAATTAATAATGGAAAACATCACATCAAAGCACTCTTTGTGCTCAATAGCCTGTGGCACATTTGGACTCATCAATAGATGTTCAACAATATTACAACTTGTTTAAATCTTGGTAAAGTAGTGTTATGTACTATTGTTATTGACTTTCTTTTTCTAATTATCACCCAAAGGTGACAGATGATACAGCACTAATGATCAGACTGTTTAAGAGCTGAATCAGCTTAGAATCCCAACTCATTAAACCTCAGCAAGACTAAAAGATTCCTTGGACTTTAAGGCTAAAAGCTTCACTCTGCTGACAACATTTTGGTCAGTTATACAAGGGACACAATCAGGAGATTTAAGGCATTTTTCACTGAGAGCATCTTTGGAGATTTTAAGGATTCTAGTACTCACAAGTGTCCAAATATTTAAAAGTATATAAAATCCATATAGCTGTCATGATAAAGCAAATATTTGCAGAGCCTCTTTTGTTATGCTAAACCTTCTCTTGAATCTATTTAAGCTCATAGTAAAACTGTTCTTGATTTTAATAGAAGCTGAAGTCAATAGGAGTTGCAGAGCCACGGGCATTTGAACTCATTTCTCCCAGTGCGCTCAGAAGCAGAGACCCCAGCAATGTTTTTGTGCTGTGTACCAGGGTACCTCAGCCTTGCACCAAATTCATTCTTTTCTTAGCCAGTTTGGCAACAAAATGTGTCATTCTTACATCTGTTCCAGAAAATCAGACTAGACTAGTATATTCCTTTCTGTTGCTTCATTGGATATAGGTTAGGAACGATACTCCTGATGTTATCCTGATATTAAGAAGCGATGGCTGTCTCTAGCAGCAAGAGCTGAATCAGATTTCTGAAGCTAAAAGTAAAGTTAATGAAGAGATTAAATCAAACTAAGGGATGGGGATTAAACTCTCGTCTTTTGTAACTGCATCGAAAAATAAGCTGTAACACTCTGTGGCTGCAGTGCTTGATACTGGTGTTTAGTCTGAAGATGCTTGTCCAGAGCAAGTAAATCCTCACCTGGACAAACTTCCCTTTACTTGGCAGCAACCAGAACCAGAAGCACTGGCCTCCATACCTTGCACTAAAAGCCCAAACATTTTAGCTCAGTGTGCTGTCCCTCAGTCAGAGCTGAGATGGGACATTTCCCAGTGAGCTGGGTTACTTCTGCATGCACAGCTATAGGAATTAACTTCTAAAATCAGGCAGCAGTCACTCTAATCTCTGTATCTAGTTTGTCCCATTCAAGCCCCACGTTACAAATCAGAATAGTAGTTACCCAGTTTGCCAGGTCACATTCCTTACAAACAAAGTAAATGAAACTATTAGGTGCTATTACGAGGGCAGGATTAGCAGCTGAAAGCTTCCCTATAAACTGCTATCTAATAATTTATGACAGTTTTGATGTCTCCTGGCAACTGAACAGATTAATAAGTCCATAGTCCACTTCTGATATTCTCTTTCCCCCTATCACAAGCTTTTGGACCTTGCAACGTTTCTTTTCACTTTCATAAAATTCACTGTATCAGAGAGTCAGTGCAGGACTGGCAGTGGTGCCCTAGTTACAGCCCAGGGAAGATTTTACCCCAGTTAGGTGAAACCCACATGTTAGAGTGTCACAGCAACGAGGTGCAGAGAGAATCCTCCTGCCTGATGCACACACAGAGTGAAAACACAAATATCTATCTAGAAAGACTCTTCCCACCTTAACTGCTTTTCTGCCATGATCTTCCCCACTCGTACTCTGCAGATGTCTCGAGTCAAAAAATGATGGCTTGTAATTTTTCTACTTCTTTTTAGGAGTACTCACGTGCTAATCTGGTCACAGACTCACCACTTCAAAGACACTGTGCACCTTGATGAATGTTGTAAATCCCAAATTACACAGGATTTATTTTGGGAAATTGCTTTTCCCCTTTTTCTCACAAAGTTGATCGAGGCTAAACCTTTTGTTCATTTTGGGTCGGCTTAAGGCTAAGTCCAAATGATACATCTAGCTTTAGTTTTGATAAGGGCAAAATTAAACCCCAGGCTGGATCTTCTAAGTCCCTGCTATGCAGTCCCCAAAGGCTGCCTGGTACACAGCATTTGAACCTCTTGAGCAACCAGAGCTATTTACTTTGGAGTCACAAAATATAAGGACTAAAGATTTTTTTTCAGTATTGACATTCAATGGAAAGGTTACTTATTTTTGACAGTCCTTCAAAACAGATTCCCAACGATTCCCTCATTTCTTCTTCTCTCTCTGTCTTATCCCTGAAGCCTCCAGCTGCAAGCACCATTCTTCTTTGCTGCCTGTCAACATGAGCAATTAATGGCTCCGAAGGGTTGCTTTGAATGACCTGTGTAGTCCCACCCACAGGAACTAGCTCCAAGATAGCGGTGCCAAGTAGTTTCATGGGAATCCATAGAGGAGCAATAGTTTTACCCAGAGGTCATAATGTTTTGGATAAAATTGTGCATCAGTTTTTAGCTGTGTGCTATGAGCTTCAGGCTACTTTTTAAATTCTCCCCCAAAGCTTACTGTTTTTTACATGAAGAGGCCATATGTCATAATAAACATCAGGCTTAGGAACAGCTCACACTCTAAATGTCAGGCTACAAAGCTACCTTTAAAGATTAAATCTCTGCCCTCTTCAAAAGGGAGGTTGAAGGGAGGGATGAAGAAATCCCAAATACAGAGAACCTTACAAATAAAGCAAAGTTTACTACTAACAAAACATATCTTGCAAAAACACACTTGGTGCTTTGCTGTTGGAGCTGCCCTCGATAAAATGTGGGTGTCATTCGAAAAGGACATCATTTCCAATGAATTCTGAAAGTGTCACACAGAGTATTGATCGATCGAGTCTTGCCGTCAGCGTGACCGGGGCCGGCAAAAAGCTATCCCTGTGATCCAATTTTCAGAGCTCACAGACACCTCCAGTCCCAGGCAAATGGCGTCAGCAAGTGGCAGGAGGGTCTGGGGGAGGGGAGCTGGAGGGAGACGTGGAGGGGAGAGGCACTGCGCTGTCTGCTTGTCTAAGCATTAAATGTTATTAGCCACAAGCATGGCACCCAATTCGCGCGGGGAGGCTGCTGCACTTGGGCTTTTGTGTTACCAGCACGCCGAACCATTGTACATCAAAAGCAGGTCCTTATCAGCAAGATGTACCCTGATAAGATCCCATTTTTATGATTACATCAGTGTTCAGCCGGTTTCCTGCTCTTGCCCACGAACACGCGTGGCCCGGCGCTGGGCAAGGGTGGCACGAACTCCAGAGCCATCGCTGGCCAAACGCGGCCCGAGCCATCGGGCCAGCTCTGCCGCTGCCCCCGTGCCCCCCGTGGGTGTGGGAGGCAGGAGCACCGGTGCAGAGCACGGAGCCAGCCCGGCTCTGCCGAGGCGCTCTGGGCCTGCTGCCTGCCGGGCTCGGGTGCCGGGGCGAGCCGTGTCGCGGGACAGGGAATCATCGACGCCCTCCGCGGAGCTGAGCGGTCTCCAAAGGAAAGCGCTGCCTCAGCCTGAGCGAGCCCTGGCCCGAACCTGAAAGGGCTGGGGATGCCCCCAGCACTGCACAACTGGGGCTGCGCTTTGGTTTTCCTCACGTTACGCAGGGAGAAACATTGCGTGGGATCCCAGCACCGCAAACCCTTGGCCGGACACGCAGGCACCACACACGGGTGAAATAAGAGGAAAGATAAAAGCATGAAAAACAACAGTAAAGGGAGAGCTGCCAGGTAAGAGAAATAGGATGATTTGTTATTTGTATGAAGCCAGTGTGGAGTTGCAGCAGGTGAGGAAAGAAAGATTAAGTGGGATGAGTGAATTACACACATTGTCTTATTATACACCAGATTTCTGCTTGTGAACTCATTGGTACTCAATATGTGAAATATTTGCTCCTGCTGTATTGTTTCCTCTCTATACTAAGTGACAAAAACCTCTTTCGTTACTTTTGCAAGGAAATTACTTCCTTTCCTAAGAATTATTTATATAATAAAATGAAACTAGCAACTGAAGTGTTCTATTAGTCATTCCTAGTGTTGACAAGAATGCTATTTTTGAAAACAGAATGGAACTGTTCAACAGAAACTGAGTTTTACAGACTATATTGGTATCATTTTAAAACAGAAGCTTCAAAAGGTAAACAGAAATTTAAAATAATCCATGCAGCTTTCATTTTGCTATAAGAAAGAAAAGCAACTGTTTACTCCCACTGGTATTCTTATTTAACAGGCTTATTTTCAAATTGTTCTCTCGATCTCCAATTATTTCTGCTAAATCTGAGAAACTCTCGTGTCCGAGTGAGTTCAGCAAACAAAAACAAGGCTCCGCAACTACTAATAAGAATAATTTAAATTTTTGGGTTTTTTCATATAAATTATTTTGTTTTAAAAAGCACCTGTGGAACTCAAATTCTTGTAAGTCACCCAGAAAGCACGTTGTAGGGTTGGCACTCCAAATTCACCACTCGCAATTAAAAACGAGAACGGCAGATGCAGTGAAGACACACAGCAAAGCCTGCTACAGGATACACCATGTTTGCACAGAGAGCATAGCACCACTTCAAGCCACAAACAAATCAATCAAAGTCAACATCTATTTCCAAGTGATTTGAAAACAGAAAAAAACCTAACTAATTTGACGAATTTTTCATTAGAAATCCTTCACTCTACTGCAGATGAACTAAAAAAATCCCCAAAACAGTCATGCAGTGCTTGAGAGAGACCAAAGTCTCCTTACCTTAGAAACAGCTCCTACCACCCCACCAGAACCAGGTTAAACCCAGGCAATCTGAAAGACCCTGTTTAAACCTCTGCTTATTTTACTCTGCCTGTGCAGGTGTGTGTGTCTCCTAACAGCTGCACCTGACATTTCAGGTGCCTGCCATTTTCCCTAGAAGAGCCTTTTCCCCCAATGATTTATATCTTTGCTAAGACATTTAATTGCAGAGGTCTGAATTTGTGTGTATTGGTTCTCATAACTGGCTGCAGCTGAATTTTTTTCCCAGAAAGTCCAGGTAGGAATGCACATATTTGAAAAGAGCCCCAAACTGATATCGGGGCTGAGAAATATGCACAAGGTCTGTCATGGTCCACTTCATCAAATACAAATTCCTTGAAACCTTGCCTGTTTCTCAATACAATGTATGTTTCCCCAGGTGTCCAGTGGCAGAGTGCAGAATGAGCTCACGTAAAGAGAAGGCCTCTGAAGCTCAGGGCTTGATGAGGTACCACTAATTGCTGCTGCATGGCTGTTGCTCCAGGTGGAAGGGATCAGCACTGAAGGGTCTGTGGGAAGTGCACTGGCAGTGCCAAAGGAGAGTGCTCACGTGGACAACTCTGGCTTTTCTCACCACTGATGTACCTAGCCCAGAAGTATAAAATATATTTTCAATAAAATGTGTCTGTTCTGTACACTAATACAGGAATAGTACAAAAGAACAATCCTGGGATTTTATTCTGAAGATACTGAGTCAGAGTCCATCCATGGCTAAAGTTCCCGTCAGCTTCAGTGGGGTTCAGTTATGGTCCAAATATTGCAAATGGTTTCTTCAGAGGTTCACCTGGGCAACCCACTCTGCTACAACAGCAGCACTGCGCCATCCAACAGAAAACAAAGCAGATTTTTCCCCTTGATTTAAGATGTTTTCTAATTTTCTACAGCAAGTGGATATTTCACAGTGAATCACACAGCCTAAATCTGAAAACTAGCAGTAAATTAAAGGAGAGCAAAGCTTCTTCCCTTTCACCACTGTAAGCATTTTACTGTCTTTTATTTTAGCTCTTTTTTACCATTATTTATGCTAACAAGATGAGGGGGGTTTACTTTGATGGTTTTCTAATCACCATAGCCAGTGAAGCCAGGTCTGGCCTTTGGGGCCCAAATGCCAAGCTCTGCTGGGTGAGGCATCCATGCAGCTTCCCACAGACACTCCTGGAATAAATCAGAGCATTTGTGGAGCCAGCTGATCTGCCTGTAAATGTAACCTGTAGCAGGGGTAGTGCCAGAGCACCTGGCTTTTCACAGTCTTTTCCCTTTCTTGTGCCTGGTGCTGGCATACTCCCAAGTGTCTCCTCGAAAGCAAGGCTCTGTGATGAAAACTTCCCTGGTCACTGCAGCCTAAGGTGACAGATAGTTAAGTCCAAAGTCATGATAGCTATTTTCCAGAACTTCTTGCTTTTCACCATATAGGCAAGAAGACAAAATCTATTCACAGTCAGTTTCCACTGTGTGAAACAAACCCATTTTGGGCCCTAACTCCCCAAACAGTATCTCTCTGACTTTCCTATCCAAAATCACTCCCTAGACTCTTTCTTACACTCTGAGTGCCCAGTTTCAGGCTTGCAGAGACCTGGTCATGTTTGGCAATAGGAGTTTCATTGTAGGCTTTAGAAAGTTTTAATGAATGACAGATTCAAAAAACAGTCCAGGAAACTGAATTCTTGATTGCTTGACTGGCATTACAAAAAATGGGACTTCAGGGGACCATTTAGAGAATATACCAGGTCTTACTTCACCAGATTAGAAATTTTTATTCTATTATAGTCTCTGTACAGCCCCGTTATTTTCTTGCCTCAATTCTACTTGTAAGAGAGCAGACTGTTTGGCTACCTGAGTGAACAACAGAAAAACTTTGTAAAATAAACTTAAATTTCTTGGGAGCAGTTCCCTGAAGTCATACTATGAACACCAAAGCATTCAAGTCCAGTATACATATTTAGTTGTCAACACTGCAGTGTGTGAACTTCAGCTACCAAATGCAAGCGAAGAGTCTTTAGTGTTCATCTGTGTATGCTGCATGAATCTGAATGCTGTCCTGGAAAACCTGCTGGTAAATGAAAGGAAGCGATCTTGGACAGCCCTAACTAACTCTGGGCAGCAGTGTCCCCCTTGCTGCTTTGCCTCAGGCTGTGGCCAGCGTGGCCCAGGCCCACCTCTGAGCAGAGCAGTGTGTAAGCAACGGTGATGGTGACACGTGGGAAGCAATGGTGGTGTTGCAGAGTCTTGTTTGGTGAGAGCAAGAAGCTGACCCCAAATCTATTGCTTCTGAGGGCTATGAGAGACAGAATCTCAGTTACAAGAGGTTAAAAAGGTCCATCTATACTCAAAGAACAGAGTAAGCAGCAGCTCATGGAGACTGAAAGAAATTTACGTCCTGGAGGGGATGCTGTGGAAGGGAGGAAGCCTGAAGCTAGATTGCTTGTCTGGCTCTGCAGGAGCCATAGCACAGTGAAGATCATCTCTGCATTTGAAAAGTACCAAATGGAGAGTAGCCACCCTCTGAACCTGAATGGGCACACAGAGACACACAGCGAGGCTTCTGCAAGTCCATCTGTTCCACCCCATGCAAACACTTTGCCTTTCAAAGGAAAGAAGGATGCCACTCATGCCAGCTTCCCCATAGCATCTTGGCACTGCTTTGTGTCCCTGTGCTTGTCTCATTAAGGAGAGAATGAAGGTGCGATGCTCTGAATAAGTATCTCTGCCCACATTATGTCAAATCCTTCATAGAAAGGGAAAAAATCCAACTGTGGGGTAGAAAACCCCTGCCCGTCTTCAATCAATCCTCACTACCACCAGGCATCTAGTCAATTTTTATTCAGTCTTCTGTAGCCTCGACTTCAATGAAGTGGCACAGCAGGGCCAGCGCCAGCAGCTGCTCGGCCCCGGCTGCCAGCCCCGGTGCCGCTGAGCAGGGACGCCAGCCAAGCCCAGGGAGGGCTGTGCAGGGGACTCAGGAGTATTTCAATCTGTGCCCCAGCCCTTAATCATAAACTCAAGGTTCAAAGCCTTGCTGGACTGCTGGCCGCTGATCCCATCTCAAGGTGATAGTCACCTCTAGCCCTTCTGCAAACTGCAAACCTACTGTCCATCCATCTTAGAGCAGCTTGACACTGGCTTCTCTACCCATTTTACAGCCAGCGAACATTTCCTATTGATTTATTGATTTCTGTCTGCCTGTGGAAGGAGCTCAGAACAGACTCTATGTGCTCTTGCAGCCTCCTGAATAGATTTTTTTCTCCCTTTTTCCCTTTTTATCCAAGCTGTGTTAGCAGTCTGTGGTGAAGCAGGAATTAGACCATGCGGGAGCCCAATTTGCTACTGGAGAATGTGCCAGGCTTTTCTTCCTCTCCCTACCCCGCATGCACACCTCCGCTCCCACTTTCTGCCTCCTGTCTCCTTTTCCTGCAGGAAAGCTGGCAGACCCCTGCCTATTCGACTGGTTCATCTCAGCTAAAAACCTCTGCTGCTTCCCTTCAGATCTTTTCCCTATCATTAAGAGGTGGTCGATGTGCATGTAAACACCACTTGTAATTGCAAATCCTTGATTTCTACTGGGTCAGAGAAATTTCTTCCTTTCCGAGTCAATCAGGGGAAGGGCACACGTCCCAGCTGCGCATGCATTTAATAGACACATGTTTTATGAACTTCAGAGCCCACGGGGGACAGGCTGGCTCCAAAGGTTCGGATCAGGGAAGGGATGTAGTGTGCTTTCCACCTCCTGGTTGCCAGTCCAAATGCAGCCCAGGTCACCAGTGACTCAAAGTTATTCCTGGCTGATGTGGGATAAGAGCCCACATGGAATTAGCACCGCCCCAAGGCAGCTCCCAGCGGGCAGATGTCCACGTCACAAAGAGCAATCTGGCTTATCCTCCTCCACGGAGAGGCGAGCACTGAGTGAGCCAGGGGCTGCTCTTTCCCCCCGGTCTCCGAGGTGGTGCCTTGAAGTTCTGTTTCAGCTGCGATGGTGGCAAACTTTTGTTTCTGGTGGCCTCACTCTTCCTCAGCTGGGGAGTGGTGCCCCATGGGCTGCCTCACCCTGGCTCCAGGGCCAGCCCCACTGGGCAGTGATGCCCTGGTTGAGCCCCTTGGCCCATACTTTAGGTGAGTTTGGGTTCACCTTCTCACTCTTCTTTGTCCTCCTCCTCCTTCTCTCACCTGAGGCTGCCAGAGCAGCAGTGACACTCAGAGAGCAAACACAATGGCATGTCAGGGAAAAAAAGGACATCAGCAGGTATGGAACTCATGTCCATAAATACAATCTCACTTTTTCTGGCAAAAGACTGATGAGAAGTTCGACTGCAGGCAACTTTTGTGGGAAACATCTTTAGGTTATTTGATACCCGCTTCTCATCCTCCCCTCAGAGTGCATGCACCTGAGCAGGAAAGACAAAATCAAACAGCAGCCTACAGAGCTGGCAAGCAAAACACACAGCCTTGCTCGCCTGTCACGAGATCACAACACCTTAAATCCGTATCTCTGCACTCACGTGTGCAAACCTCCCCTTTGCCACTCCCTGGGGGAATACACACAGGCAAATTCCCACTCAGACAAAAGGGGAGGAGGAGAAGCCCACTGGAAGCCACTCCTCTCTGCCCCCAGAAGATCTGCGGGGGTTAATCACATTTCCAGAAGAATAATTTAAATGGGGCTGAGCCAGGCACAGGGGCTGAACTCTGGCCAGCTCTGCTTAGGCCGAGAAACTCAAATTTGTTTATATTCTCCTTATCCTCCTTTTACAACAGTCCTTAGCTTGGATTCGCAGGAATTTTTACTCCTTTATCTCCTTAGAGACTGGCCTGCTTTGTGGGAAAATACCTTTTCTGGGCCCTAACCTGCCTGTCTGGGTACCCAGAGGATGGGTGGGCTCAGCACTGCTGAGTGAAACGCCTCCTCCACACCTTGTCTCCACAGAACACCCTTCACAGTTGCTCCAGTTCAGTTACCATCCCTTAGCATTTGTTTTCCTAGAATTTGTTGCATCACAGAAATTGCTGTATTATTCTCTAATATTATGAGCTGGTATAAAGCAGCATGGACGTACTTCTGAGAGATGGTGAGAGGGGTGTGCACTGAAGCTGTATGTGCTTTCCTTTGAAGAAGCTGGATTTGTGGGGAGGGAGCTGGTATTTCTCCAGGATAACTATGCAATAGGTAGTAAGGGACCTTTTGGGCATGGGAGTTAAAAAATATGTGAACGTTTAAAAACGAAGCCCCACATTTGTGTTGCCTATTCTGATTTGCTGGAAACAAAGCACTGATGAGCTACTGGGGACTCTCAAGTGTAGAGTTTTCAAGGCTGAATTAGGGAAGTGTGAAAAGGGAAGGCTACAGGCACGGTGAAAGGCTGTGTGGCCAGCAGGAATCAGTGGCTGGAGCCTGCTCTTGTTTAAACTGATATATTTCCAGTGGCGTCAATGAAATGATGCAGATTTACAGCAGCACAGAATCTTGTCTCAAGTCCACTCTCTGTCCCACACACAGGAGAAAATGTTTACAGGATAACTAGAACTGTTCTTTTAAGAAGCTGCCTCTGCCCATTTTTACATTGGGTCCATCCATACCCAACTACATGCATTTCAGTGGGTTACTTCTGATTTACACTGCAGGCATCGTGCATTTCCCTAGACCAGCATTAACTATTTATTGATCTTCCCAGTACCCCTGTGAGGAAGGCCATTATTCCCATCATATAGACAAACAAGGATTACGTTTTGGAGAGTGTCTGGATCTGGTGCACACATTTGGTCCTCTTTTGCCATCAATTACACTTCTAACAGTTCTTATTTCCCCACCCCCTCCCCTTCTCCCTCCCGTTGCCACCACATGTGTGCAGGAGAATGGAGAGGAAAAACAGCAGAAACCATGGTCCAGATCTAAATGCAAGGTAAGTCTCTCAGGCTTATTTGACTTGATTTCTCTCTTTTTAAACAAAAAAAGTCTCTCTGGCCTCTTAAATTTACAGAAAGCTATTTCTAAGCCTTGCTGGTTTACTGGTTGGTCTGCTGCTGTTTCAAACTGTGCGTGGAGACGGGGTGAATCTTTCAGAGGGCTTGGGGAAATGGGCTGCACCTGCAGCAGGCAGGGAGCAGCCCTGAAGTGGGAGCTTGGGTGGGCATCAGGGGCAGCAGGCTGTTCCAGGCAATGCAGGCTGATATCGGTGTTTGTTTAATGTGGAAAGGGAACGTGAAATAGTGAGCAGGACGTTAAAACTCAAACCAAAGCACACTTAATGCAGCATTATGTCTGCCCTGGGCTTAGCATACCTTGTATCAGGTCTTTGTTAACATACTTCAGTAGAAGGTGAAGAAATCTGCCAACAGCACAGTTCTTATTTCTGGGCAGGTTCTAGGATGCCTGGATCTCCTGCTCTCACTGCGTACTTGCCACGTGCCAGCCCAAAGTACCAGCACGGCACCGTCACCAACAGGTGCAGAGTTTCAGAACAGACTCAGACTACTGAACAGACTCGGCCAACAGCTCCAGGGGACCCCAGACCAGGAGCCCCTCCCTTTTCCTTGGGTGCTAGGGCATGACTTGTTTGTCGCTGTCAAGCAGCACACTGCACCCTGCTCCAGTATTTCACAGACCCCTGCCTCCCACGCGTGGGATTTCCCACGGTCTCCTTCCTTCCAGTTCCCCGCTTCCCCTGGAAGGAAGTGATGGAGCTGTGGTTCTCTGAGCTGCCAAACAGCAAACCCCAACTGAGCATCACAAATGTGAGAGGTGCAGCAAAGACACCACCAGCCCTCTGCACTGGCCCAGGCACTCCAGAGCAGAGTGCAAGTTGACATATTGAATAAATACAATTGGCACATGATTTATCGATTACACCTCTTCTGAAGACAGGTCCTCTGCTGAGATGAGATTCATAGCGCATCACATCACTTAAATGAGCCCTGAAGCATGTCCTTCACCATGTTTTCACCATTGGTGCTTTCACAAGGCATCAACACTTTTTAGGTTTTCTATGTGTGAGATCCAGCCATCAGTGTGACCCTGTGGGAAGTGTATCAGAGTTCAGCAAAAGGCAGAACTTATGTCCTGCAGAAAATCCAGGTATTTCAACACCAGGATTCGTGCCCACTTCACCGGGACTGTCTGACAACTCAGAGTTCAGAGCTGAGCTCTATTTTGTGACAAGCTCTAGCAAACCTTACAACTTGCTTTGGTGATGCTTCTTCATGCCAGGCTGGAAGATGCAGCACAAAAATTGTGGGAAAGCACTAAAAGTAGAAGTGCAGTACCAGCACATTTTAGGAATGAAAATATTTACTGGATAGGCAGAATTTTACCATTGTCACTTCGAAAATACTTGTGTATTGGGATAAACTCCAGCGCAAAGTATGACAGTGAGATCCTTTTATGAATAAAGTGATCTGCTACATAGATCTTTTGTCAAATGACTTCAGCTCACTTAATGAGTCACTCTGTTTTACCCAACTTGCTTTGAGAAGGCATTAGCTTGATTTGGTTTTGTTGCCAATGATATATCTTCTCTTCCTTTTAGTTTTGCTGATCTTTCTCCTATCACTCTTGTTCTGTCACCTGCAGTGCCTCTCTTTACCGCTCAGTTACACTCCCTGCAACCTATTTCATCCTGTTAGGTGGACAGCTGCAATTGGTGATGTGGCCCAGAGAGATTTTCTTGTTTCTGATAATAAATGGAGTTCAGTTGTGTAACTCTGACCTTGTGTATAATTTTCAAAGATAAGTTTTGGGGAAACAAATGGGTTAGTTGTTATAGAAATATCGTAAGGCTTGACAGAAAATAACATGGCAGAAAATTATGACAGAAATAGCAGAAAGCCACTGTGAGGCTCTGCAGTATCTAAATTATCTTTTTATATCTCAGGATTGATAGTTCTACAATTATTCTCTAAGTTTCAAAACTTCATTTCCCTTGGGTCTCCCAGTGCTATTGTATTTTCTATTTTCCTGCAAGGACTCCACTTAGGTCTATAGTTCTTTTAATAATTTTTTAAAAACTTTCAAAATACTTAGTCTATTCCTTAAGCTATTTCCTACTAAAAAGAAATAATTTGTACTAAGAAATTTTTCAGTGTTCCCAGTCTCATCTCATTGTGGATAGTAATGCTCAGGAGGGATCCAAGAGAGTAGCATCACCTGCTGCAGATCATAAAGCACAGACCTGTGAGCACTGGCAATAGGTAGTGGGAAAAAAGTGGCAGAAGACAAAGGTACTGAGGACCATGAAGGAGGCAATGAGGACAGATACTCCTCCTGCCTCTGATGATAAGTCCCAGACCAGTCTCCACGGCCTGATCCTGGTCTCCTGTTGTCCTGTTAGAGAAGCAACAGCCCCATAGCAAAAGCTGACACACACTTGAGCACATTTGTGTGGAAAAAGCACAGTGCTCAGAGAAAAAACTACAGGGCAGCGCATCTCTAAGCAATACCAGAGTTGTACACCATCACCAGCACCGGGGTTTGTCAGAAATCAAACACGAACAAGAGAATGAGCACGTGCATTAGGGGACACACATTTGTCTGCCCTGTCCTGCACAGCACTGGCTGTGCTGGTACGTAACCATCCAATCCTACTGAGCACCCGTCGCTGATTCTGGAACGCCTACTGACACTCTGGGGGATTTGAGATGTGTTCCTACTGTTAGGAGTGCTTGTTGACTGTGCAGAGGCAAGGAGATTTTTTCCATGCCGAAGGTAAGGCCACTTAATTCCCATGTGCAAATTTTGGGAGGTCCTTTCCCTCCCCATATGTTTTGAACAAGGCCTCTTGGCTATCTTACAACCACTGTCTGCAGCGCTCTGGCCGTGTCTTGCCTCAGGAGCATTCTGATAATGTAGGGTATCTCCTACCCGTGTTATCATTGCCCTGCTCAGCCTACCCATTGCAGAACCCCTCCATCTGCAGGTCCTTGTGGCACGACTGCTCTTTATGAACTGCACTTATTTGTGCGTGGCATCAGGGAACAAACCTGCAGCTTGTGTGAACTGCTGTAACTACAGCGGTCTTCAGCTGAAAATCTCGGAATGCAGCCAATTCTGATGAGGTTGCTAAAAAGAGAAACAGTTTGCTCTTTTGGGGGGCCTGGGGGTGGATTTGTGCACAAGAGGGAGTAAAGTGGTTTGACCCCAGGAGCCTCCCTGGCAGCCCTGTGCTTATTCTCCTGATGGTTACAGTGCACTCTTTCTCTCTCCATTCCTTCCCTTCCTGACTCCTTACATGCTGTTGGATTTTTTTTCTGGGACTTGCAGTAACCTGAAGGATGTCTTAAGTTCTGTTGCGTGGCACCATGAATGTCATACAAATTGGACTTGTTTTACTGAGGAGCTCCGTGTGTAGCAGGTTTTTTGTTGTGCTATGCAGTTTGTTTTCTGTGTGTAATTGCTGTCTTCAAAGACACGTGGCACATCTGTAGATCTGATAGGGGGCTGTTCCCCCTGCCCACTTTGGGCCTTGTGCCTGACTGGAGTGAGAACCAGCAACGCATTTTGCTGCAATGGCAGAGGGACCTGATACCCCCGACGACTTCACTGCACCAAGACAAGGGACGGGTGGTTGCTCAGTACAGCCCTATGGAGACGACAACTTTGCTCAGCTCAGGATACACCTAATGGCAGCAAGTGTCTCTCCTGGCTTCCTCCCAGGGGGCAAGATGACCCCAGGACACTGCAGGCAGATCTGCACAGAGAACTTGCCAGTGGCCCTTTAGAAATGATTGCTGAGCAAGGCGGCAGCACCTTTTCTGCTGACGCCAAGGGCAGCAGCAAAGGAAAGGGTGGGACAGCTGCTGGAAGGAGGTAACCCTGCAGCAGCGGGGCAGAGGCTCACCAGCATTTCCACTGCCATCTCCTGCATTTATATCACTTTCTGTCTGTCCTTGAAAAAGTTACACAGGGACATGTTACCAACAGAGCATCCTTGGGAGGTGAGGGAAGATTGTGTTACGCTGGAAAGTATTAACAGTTGCATCAATCACAAGCCTGGTCAAAGCAAATGGATGTCCTACTCACCCTTTATCCAGGCTGAATAGAAGATGCAATTAAATGGCTCTCATACAGCAATAGCAGGAACAGCAAAAGCCATTATCCAAAGCCTGAGCAGAAGTGTGTGGGCTGAAGCACCATAACCCTCAGCAGAGGAGGGACAGGCAGAGAGGTGAGCTGGGGCTGGCTTGGAAAGGCAGCAGGTGAGAGCATGGAGAGCACGGGAGCAAGGGAGATGTGGAGCCTCCAGGTGTGAGCAGAGGCAGTGTTCCATGGCTGCTGGACAGGCTGTTTTGGAAACCCTGACCTGAAAAATTGCCTCTGTCTGTGTGAGGAGAACAGGCTTAGACCAAGGAAATAACCTTTTAAAAGAACTGATTTAACTTTTTGGGAGGGTGAAAAGCTCAGAAGAATATAGGGTAATTTGGGGCCAAAAAGGTCTTATTAAGCTGATCCAGCTGGGGAAAAAATATTATCAAATGTGCTAGAGGGGTGGGATTCACCACATGTAAATAGTACATGCAATGAATGGATCTGTACCTGACTGAATGGCCTAAATTGTCCTTAAGACACTAGAGAGAAATGGGCAGTTTTAGGGGAAGCTTCATCTCTTCCTGAAGAAGGTGTCTAAAACAGGTCAGATGAATTGGGCTTAGAACTGCCTGCTTCTCACTATTGACATTCACAAGAGTCTAGACATCAAGCTGAGATAGAGATATCCACACTATATATGTCTGAAGTTAGGTAAGATGAATCCCATCCAATAAGTCTCTGTGCCTCTACCTGCAGGCAAGGAAAGGAATGTGAATAGTGATGGATGAGGGGAGCATTGAATTTCCTGCAAACATTCATCCACTCTTTCTGTGACTGGGCTTCAGCT
Organism: Gymnorhina tibicen; assembly: GCA_013399875.1. Taxonomy (NCBI): domain Eukaryota; kingdom Metazoa; phylum Chordata; class Aves; order Passeriformes; family Artamidae; genus Gymnorhina; species Gymnorhina tibicen. The sequence goes on along the minus strand of VXAZ01002106.1, from coordinate 674,974 downwards.
GCATTCTCATGTATTTGTGCTTTCCATTAATGCTGCACGACAGTACAAACGCCGTGGAAGGTGAGTTTCGTGCTTGCACACACAAAACTTGTGGGAAGAAGATTGTCAATTTTGTCTCGCAGGCTTTTTGCACCAAAACTGATGGCCATATTTACATTCAGCCAGGCTATCTACACGAACTGCTCTGAACTTCTGACCTCTTTAGGCACAATGAAAGATAACAAAGATGAAGGCTGTATATTTTCTTTGACAGAATTATGAAGGCCAGGACATAAGTCATTTAAGCAGAAAGGATTGAACAGGCCACGGGGTGTATTGGCTGCTGCAGAGAGAAGAGCATTCACGCTCGCTCTGCCAGAGAGCCGGTGGGTGCTGCTGATGGAAACACAGCTATAATCTGCATAGGAACAGAAGCAAGATACTTTCCTGTTGGAGCTGCTGTGTGAGCCAGGGCCAAGTCACCCTCCTAATTCTTCCTGTCATTTCTGAAAGATTTATTTCCCAGTGCCTCTGCTGGAGAAATGGGCTCCGTATCCCAGGTCTCACCTTGTCCATGAATGCATCAGGAGCCGTCCCAGGGGTCGAATTCTTCTCCTGCTCACAATCCAGGCAAGCCCATCATCTTTAAGGGTCTCACAGAAACGTTAATAAGAAGAATACGGCCACCATTGTGTTATTCCAATTTAACTTTTATGGGTGACCAAAGCGTTCTTTTCGATGTATTTTAGGTGTGCTTTCTATCAAGCAGAAAAATGTTTAGCCACTTCTCAGCCGCTAGTAACATTTCAGACCCCACCATCAACTACCCGTGTGCAATGGATTTTCTTTAAATAACTCTTGGCAAATGCCTGACATCTGTTTTCTCTAATTAATTCTAGCAGTCATCATACTTCACTGCATATGTTGAAAGCTTTCAAGGATGATAAGAGCTACCTACAGCATTCCAATCATGGGAGTTTGTATTGCAAACACTACTCCATGAAAGCTCCAGGATAGTTCATTCTGAAATGTCAGCGAGAGAAAACCAAGATGAAACACCCGCTGAATGTGAAAATAATTACCACATAAGTTAGGGAGAAGTATTTCAGAATGCTGAAATTTGATTTTCTTGCAATTATATTCTGGATTAAAAGGAGGCAATCACTAGGAATAAGGGGCCTAGACAAGCATTCATTCCTGTGGAACTATGAAACAAAAAAGTTCTTCCCTAAAGTAAATTCAAAGCAAAAACTAGTTACTGATGGATTAGCACAAGGGAGTTAGAAGGCAATAATTTCATTCCTATGTATTTAGAATAGTATTATTCCTATGTATTCCTGAGCCTGCCCCCCACTGCCACCTCCCAAAATGCCCTATTGCCATCATACTCTGAGAAGAGAAACTGCTCCAGAAAAACAAGTTGTCAAGAGACTGTGCCTGTGTCGGTGCTGATCAGACCCATCCCCGCTCCCTGCACTGTGCATCCCATTTCTGCACACTGGATTTGGTTTTGTCCCCTTGTTTCCACCCACGCCTGTCTGCCATTTGCCATTGTGCTCTCGCAGCCTGGAGGTTCCCTGTGACCTGGGGCTGACAGCAAACTGCAGGCTCTGCCAGAGGCAACAAAACAACGCAAAAATCAGCATTCACAAAAAACAAAAAGATCTGATGCTGTTCTCTGAAGAGGAGTACACCCTTCAACATCACCTTTCACTTGCCTCTAATCACCCCTCACATGTTTTGTAAACAGAACAGCAGAGACCACTTAGATAACACGTTAATGAGTAAAAGAGCTTGCTGACATCCTTTTGGGAAAAAATGTCCAAGTGCTGCATAAACCTTATTAACTGCACGTAACTGGAAATTCTCCTGGCCCATCATGTGTAGAACCACACCAGGCACCTGGCAGTGCCCCACAAGCCCCCAGAGCCCCCCACTGCCAGCAGCAGGACTGGGGTGAGGCACTGAGGGGCTGCATCCTGAGCTCTGCAGGAGGGGAGCAGGGAGGAGGAACAAGGAGAAGAGTCGCCCACTCTGTGCCAGCCCGTGGCACAGCATTGCCTTGCTGCCCAGGCACTTAGTGCACTGCACAACACAGCACTTAGAGCTGCTGAGCTGCTGAGCAAAACCCCTCCTCTGTCAGTCCTTAGGACCCTCAGGTCCATGCTGGTGAGCTGTAACTCCTCAGTGCTCTGCAAGTGGTGTGGCACAGGCTTCGTGCTTTGCTTTGGGGTTTCTGGTATTCTGGGGTTTATCTTAGGTACACTGAAGTCAGAGCTGGAAATCAGCGTGAGGGAAAGGCACAAGTTGTTAATATTTGTTGGTTTTTTTCCCTTGCAAAATGCTTATAGTGCCCATTTCCATGTTAACACATTGCAAAGTGTCTTCTCAATGTTAAGTGTCCGATAATGGCAACAAAACCCAGCAAAGATAACATGTTACAAGGATACACAGTAAATCACACAATTTAATGAATTCATAACCTTTCATTTTATTTCCTTCCTGTGAGATAATTTTAGCCAGTGTCAATGGGATTTGTAGGAAGGGGGAATGAATAGTGATCCTACCTCAACCAATAAAACAAAATCCTAATTTTCTGTCTTTTATCTTTTCCCATTCTTTTGTGCGCCTCTTTGGCCTTGTCAAAACATATCGTTCAGTTAGAGACTAAAAATATTTTCCCATCGATTGGGGTTATTGATTTTTTTTAATCTGTACTTTGGCTTAGAGAGCTCGGGTGAAGGGTGAAAGTTCACCGGCTTAGTCCGCTGTTTTATCTGGACAGCAGAAGAATGTATTGGCAGCAGATTTGATTTACCTTGTTGGTCAGCTGTAGTCACTCCAAGCTCTGCAGACAAGCAGCAAGCATATTTTGCTGTCTATTTTATTGTACACTGAACTTCTTGAAGGTCCAGCCTCTCTATTGATTTATCTCTCAATTTCCAGTGGCCTATGTTTCCATTCTTATTAACATAAATGTATCAGAAATCAGATTCCCTCTCAAAGATATATTGATCATTTATGAGCTTTGAGAAAAGTCCGACACGTGATGCCATGTATTTCAATCGTTCAGTAGGGTCCACAAGACTGATACATACTGAGTAATAAACAAATGGAGAGAAAAGTAGAAAAAATGGTGTATATCATGGTGCTGTTATAGAATATACTTCGATATATCTGGTGTTGATATTGAAAATCTTTTTCATACTAAAAAAAATTGGTGGTTGTAACAAATATTTGTCTAAATGTTCAAGAGTCCTGGTAGAATTGCTGCTAACTTATTTTTGAACAAATTTAAAATAAACTATTTTGAAATTATGATTTTATTGTGAAAAATAAATTGTCCCACATAGTGAAAAACATTAAAATTTTTTTCTATTCTTCCTGTAGATGCATTGAACAGATTAAGCCTTTTTTTGACAAAACTTGCTAGTTCCAAGCTTTCCATATAATACCTGTTACATGGGTAGCTTGTATATAAATACATAAAGGGAAAAGTTCTTGTCCTAGGAAACGATTTTTGGAAGATGTCATTAGAGAATTTCTTGTGCCTATCCAGTATCTCTAAGTCACAGTGAGTCCTGCTCTTCCAGATCCTGGGAACCCTTTGTGAGCAGAGCCAATGAGAAAACAGAGGTGGGAAGGGAAAACGTGGGGGAATCCTTTTCCTCTGAAGAAAAGCTTTTCCTGTACTTGTAGAAAGTATGTCTGACTAAAACTATTAAACCACACTTTTCTGGCATGCTGCAACTGCAAACACTAAGTGAGGACATTTAGCAGGCTCCCTGAATGCTATCTGGTGAATGAGTGCTGCAAATAGGTGCATAGATTCAAACATAATTTTGATGATTTCTGGATTTCTTGGACACACTCAAATTCATCAGGTATATAAAATATTCATAAGGTAACTCAAAAGAAGGTCTAAATTGCTGCAATACCAATCTGTCCTTGGAGGTCACTGGGTTTGTTGTCCCTTCCAAACACTTGTTCCTAAAGGCAGAAACAATCCTTTGGCCAGCAGTCCTTTGGTCCAGGACTGACTTGACCACAACTACCTGAAGCACTTTCTACAGCTCTGAGTGCCCTTTCCCTGGCCGTCCACGTCCCCCCTCCAGCAACCTGTGGATATCATTGCTCAGCAGCTGTGGACCATGTTTCTGTGGATACCTACTTAATCAGAGGGTTTCATTCTTCATTTGAAGTGAATCTCTGTAACAGGTCAGAAGTCTTAGGACTTCTGGGCCAAATGGTTTTTATTTTGCTATTTCTTCTGTAGCAGCCTCCCTCTTTGAGTTTGCCAGGTGCTTTTAGCTAGAAGAGGTGCCTGCTAGATGAGGGACAGGGAAGAAAAAGGAAAGCTTCCCTTTGTTGTAGGCAGCAAGTACATGCAGGCTCAGGGCTAAATCACGTGAAAGTTTCTTTTGCTACAGCCTGTTCTGGGGGCAGGGAGAAGTGAGGAGGGGGACTCTCCTCTCCCCAGCCATTACCTTCTCAGAGGCAGTGAAGCAAAAGGAGCTTTCCAGGAAGGATTTGAATAAAGAGTACTGTGACCTTGTGGATGACAAGTAAATGCTCATGCAGTGAGCAATGTCAGTTCTCCATCTTCTTTGTGGCTGGATACATCCTGGAGGGCTCTCTCAGACAAAATGCATTTCCCATCACAAACCAGCTTCCTGCATTCTGGATGGTTTCTAGCTCTGGCAGCAAACACTCCAAATCTGTGGTGTCAGTTTTATTTTAGGTTTTACTTTTGCCAGCAGTGCTGTGTTCTTGAATTTGACTTTGCTCCACATTCCAAACAAATATGCAGGCTGCCTTTTCCTACGCTCTGTCTCCCCTCAGACTCCCAAGAACAGAGGGTTGCCTGAATATTGTCCTGTCTCATTCCCTGTGGGCTTTTCTGCATGACACATCACACGACAGCTGGAACCACAGGCTGGACTTCCTTCTCTGCCACTTGCTACCATGCCTTTCTGTGTGCTTGCTTTCACACTGATTGTTTTCTGGTGGGTTGTGTTGCTGGTTCGCTGTTTGGTTTTTTTTGTCTTGCATGCAAAGGGAACAGCTGGAAAAGGAATTTTTTCTATAAGTAGGAGAATCGTATCAATATTGCATAATCTGTCTCCATTTTCAGTAAGTCTTCATTAGATAGCCATACAGGGATCCCCAGGTGACATATAATAAAGCCCCTTTCCATGACAGAAACATACCCATTAACAAATTTTACATTTTCCTTTCTTCCGTTGCTCACCACAGAAGCAATTTCAGTAAGAGCCTGATTAAGTCTTTGCAGGACTGGAACGTACCCTGTCAAAGGAAGTACTGCCAAGACCAAAGGAATGAGTTATTGGGCATTTTCTGGCTCTGAAAATTACTTTAAAAAATTCAACTAGACACAACGGACACTATTCTGTTTAGCAGTTGTGTCCCTAAATTTGAATCTCTTTGTTACCTAGAGTAGATAAGATACAGCAATGATTGTTCAAACATACTGTATCAGAGACCTTTGCACAGAGTACTGCCACTGCAAAAACAACCAGGACCTGCAAAAGCTGTTTGCTTTGCCTAGGAAACCACAGGAGCTGGACATGGAGACTCACACCAGGCCAGACAATATGACTGCCTGGTACCTCAGAAGACAGTGTATTCCATTATTGTACTATATGATCCTAAATACTGTCATAAACTGCTAATACACTAATGTGTTCACAGTCTATTGATTGATACTGGGAATAGTATTCTGGGTTAGTCTAACTCATTTGTAATACTGCATATAAGCAGAATTTTTTGAAGCACGCGGCGTGTAGGAAAAGGGATTCCACATATGCTTTATCTTATCATTGCAGCATTAATGTTACAGTTTCTTTTATAGTCTACTAAAAATTATTTTATTTATAAATCTCCTTACTCTCCTCAAGCATTTGGGACACCATACAAAATTCCAGAAATAATCTAAAATGCATTAAAAATTATATTAAAGAGGCACAGCCCGAAAGTTTTAATAAAAACCTGATAAACAGTGTCAAGGGGCGAGAGATGTTATTCATATAGGGTCAATAAAAATAAAACTGAATACACAGTGAAGACGTTTTGAATATTTTTAAAACAAGGAGACAGAGATTGAGGGAGGCCTGGCAAAGCAGAGGCCTGTTGGGCTCCCCTAACGCAGTGCTTGGCTGGAAGAGGGGCAGCAGGGAGGGCTGCAGGCTGCCCCTGCACGGGGCCTGGGGTCCCTCCCCGTTGCCGCGGTGGGACGCGACCCGCACTGGGGCCGTTCTCAGGGGCCCCGATTCTCCCCTTCCCACCCAGGCCGGGGCACGAGCACGTGTGCTGCTTCCACAGGGCTGAGCTGCCCAGGGCCCGGGGCCCCCGACTTTTGCCCCGGTCAGTGTCCCGGGGCCAGCCGGGGACAGCCGGGGGCACACGGCAGGCCGGCAGCAGGACCCGGGTGCCTGGCTGTCCCGGAGCGAGAGCCGGCCTGCGGGCGGGGCTCCTGCTGCTCCAGCCCTGGCAGGGGCGAGCGCTGTCCGTGCTCGCCATCAGCGGGGCAGCCCGGGCTGGAGCTCCCTGCGCCGGGGAGCCTGCGAGCAAGGCGCGCTGTGCCCGGGCTGCCCGCGAGGGGCACGGAAAGCCGCTGGAAAGCGCCCTCAGTGGAAAGCACGGCCCCCGAGCCTCTGGCCCTGAGAGCGCACGCCGCTGCTGTGCTGCCCAGCCAGCTGGTCAGGATGTAGCCTGGGAAAACCCTGCACGAGGAGTGGCTTTTGGAAAGCCGTGCCTTCCCAGGCACGGCTGCTGTAGTGAGGTGTTAGTAAACGAAACACTGTTCCTCTGGAGACGTTAGATTGGACTTGATGATCTGACAGGTCTTTTCCAACCTAAATGATTCTATGATCGGAAGGCACAATCTGTTGGGTTTGTGAGTGCTTGAGGGTGCTTGCAGAGCTAGCCACACCAAGTGCATTCCGACTTACAGACAGCCCTCAGAGCCTGTGGATGCCCCAGCCACACACACATACTCACATACAATGGTTTTGTGAAAGAAAGCGTTCTTTCCACACAGTAAAGCATGAGCAAGAAAACGTGAGCAGTGGTCACAGTACACGGTATCAGCACTCACAGTCAGATATTATTGATACATATTCTTAATTTTTAGATTGAAGATAGCTTTTATGCACTCACTAAAATACACCACAGAAGGAGTAACTGGTTACACAAGAACTGCAAATGTCTTTCCAGATCGCGTTCAGTAAGTGTAATTAGATATCACTGGGTTTACCTTGTATTTTAGCATCTAAGATAGTCTACAGTCACTAGCATAAGAACACTGCTAGACCGAAAAGATTTTTCCTAGGAGAACGGGCACGTGCAGCAGGGGTTTGCAGCATTGCGTGCTGTCAGTCAAAATTTGCTAGCAATGTCATTGAAGGTCAGAGTCCCAATATCTCTGCAATCAAAGCTGACAATGACACATTCTCTAGATAGATACAAGGAAGGCACTTTTCCACTAACTATCTTAAAGTAAGAAGTGAAAAATTAAAACTTTTCTTTTAAATATACTGCGCATATCGTAACAAAGTAGGTTTGGAATTTCTTTGTTGAAAGAAAATAGCAATGATAAAATGGAAAATGAAGAAATAGCACCTGTCATTTTAACCAGCTGTGGCACACTGTTTTCCAGTGTTTTCTAAAGGTTCACAGCTGTGGAATCAGACCAGTGGATAAACAATAATGACTGGAGTTGCAGAAGGGAAGCTAAACTAACAGGGGCACTAACAGGCAGCAAAAGAGGTTTGAAAGAAAATAACGTAAGTTCTAATTTAATCTACTGATGCAAAAGCAGGGATACTCTTTTGTTTCTTCAGTTCACTCTGCATTTATGCTAAGGCTTTGGTTGGGAGCACAGTGCATTTTGGAAGGAAATTTCCAATCTTTACCACTTTCTATGTATTGGTTCACCTCATTCAGCAGACAGAACTCAGCCAGAAGGGTTTCTGGAGAAGTGCACAACCAGCTTCAGGCACTGATGGCCATTAAGTTCATGGGACCAAACAAGAGCTAATCAGACAAAAATTCTTTGAAAGGCAAGGAGTGAGGGTCACGTCCTCAGCACCAGACACTGACATGTTCCCATTTCACTGCATCACTTCCTCATGTGGATCATACACACTTCAGTTTCCGTGAGGCTGTCCAGAGTCAAATCTGGGGAGAGAAGCCTGGGCCAAACCAATATTTGACTCTCTCAACCACAACACTAATCCTAACCCTCATCCTAAACCTATCCCTACCCCAAAACCCAAACCCAGTGCCATGGGTGGTCCAAATCAAAAAGCTGTATGAGCAGCAAGGCTGGGGCCCTGCTGGAATCACCCTGGCATGCCTTTTCCAGCCCCAGTGTATCCTACTTGCAGCTGTAGGATGTTAGACTCCCTCAAAAATCCCAGACACAGAATGAAGATGAACTTGCCCAAATGCACATATTACTGGGAAGAGACTTGTGCTCAGAGCAACCATGTCACACAATGCAAGAAACTGCTAAATGTTAATAACATTTAAGCACTATCATCTGTGTAGATAGAAGATTCCATTACCAATTCCCAGACAAGCCAGTTCTCAAAGGGAAGTTTTGACTTGAAATGAGGTTGAAAACAAATGACTGCAGCAGATGTTCAACCAGACATCCTGAAGGAAAATCTGAAATGTTTGCCTCCAAGAAAATACTTCTTGGAAAAACACAATTTCCCTTAAAATCCAAGTCCCAGCTGAAACATTTTCCTTCAGCTGAAACAATAGCACTGAACTGTCATATAGACAGCATGAGAAAACAATGGAGAAACAATTCAGTATCATGGGGTGGAAGTTTCATTACAAACGATGTAGAAACCAGGGTTATTCACAGGAAACTGGCTCATTTTATGTTCTCATAGCTGTGAAACCAGTACCTGCCTAGGAACTTTTCTACTATTTTCTACTAGAGATTGCTGCTAGACAGCAGAACCCTGATGCTGTCTTTGACTTCACAGACAATTTTTTCCCTCTTGAAACTTTAGAGATGTCTGCTAAATTACCATGCCAACAAAGGTTGTCTCTCCCAGGAATCCTACCCCAGGAATGCCAGGAAGTCCCAGGAATAACTTGAACAGTGGAAGTTTGAGCTATTTCACTAGCCTGTCACATTTCATGGCTCTTTTCTCCAGTTCTTAGCCTGTGCATTTCCATCTATGTGCCTTGACCCTTCAGGAGCTTCAGGGGCACTTTCTAATTTTGGGTGAGGCCAAGAGAAGCTTTTTTTCCACTTCTTATACCCTGTTCTTTGACATCCTTTTCCTAAATCCCTCTCAAAAACCTCAGCCCAGACACATGGTTGGAGTATGTATAAAGCCAGCTCATAATTTTATTTTCTTTCCCAGTTACTGTAATGATGACCTGCAGCACTTGGGTTCAAATCCTACTGGCCAGGAATATAACATTCACTTTTCATCAAGACCAAATAGGAATATTGTTGAATAAGTAGTTGTATTATAAGCACAGGAATCTCACAGCTCATTTAATAAGTTGAATTTCTGATAGAGGAGGGAAGCATCCACAAGGGAAGGAAGAAAACAGAGCAATTATCTTGCAATGGTGAGTTTCACACATCCAGCCTGGGAGTTTGGCACCCAAACAGACGTTCTGAAGGGCTAAATGGTAACATAAATCACCTGGCAATTTATTATGAAGTGATTATATATATTTCAGTAGATGTCACACAATAGAACTGCATTAATTAAAATGGAATTAATATACGGCATCTTGCCATATCTAGCAATATATCAAAGGATAATTTGCAATATGAGTTCTGTCCTCACTGTAGGGCTCCCAGGGCACTCCCTACTTCAGAAACAGTTGTTTGCTGAAGCCTTTCTTGGTTTATTTTTCAGCTGTTGTAATTTTGGAAGAATGTTATGTTTTTTTAAAAAAGAAAAAACCAATAAACACTGTGAGCAGTACACTAAAAAGCATTTTGATTTGTGTTCACAGTCAGTGGGGATTTAGTTTTGCAGCCAAGGTCAAGTATTAGGAAGAAGTGCTACTTATGGGACACTGAAAACTGTACGCAACTTGTTCTATTTCAAGTGAAAGTTGTCTTCTTCCACCAACAGAGTGGGTGGAGGTTGCAAGTACCTTCTAACTTTCAGTACTGTCAACATTGAGAAGAAAGCAGTGTCCTAAAAAAAAAATGAGCTGTGTTGAAAGAATGTGAGAGTCTTAAAATGAATTCATATGGGGAATCTTTTTGTGTGCTTTCTTATTTCTAACCCCCTTAGTGCTGAGGTCCTCCAGTTCTCCATCTTCAACAAAAGGGAAGAGACAGAGGAGAAAGAAGGATGCATTAAATAATAAAACAATAAAATACCGAAAAAAGAATTGTACCGATTATTCTGTTTGGATGAAACCTTGTGGCAGCACTGCTTGATCTGTGACAACAGGAAGGAATGTGGAAGAAGTAACTTCTCATCATCAACAAAGAAGTTCATTAGAACAAGGAAAACAGTGTGATCCCCTAAGCTGCTGTATCTCTCTCCCTAATTCACTATGAAATTCTGCTCAAACTCTTCTTTGATGGTGAGAAGTTAAGCACTCTGTGCTTCACCTGCTGATAAGTATTCAGGATCAACTTTTGAAATCACAGCAGTGTGAGCATTCTTCTTCGCAATGATGCCTGCTTTTATAAATACTCTTTTCCTCATTGCCCTTAAAACTTCTGCCAGGCTTCTGGAACAGAAAAATTCTATTCTTCAGTGAACACAGACATTTCTTCTTAGGAAAATGGGAGCTGCATTCACATGCATTTGGAGGCTTAGTTTGGCTTTTAGCCCAGGGATGAATTTATTTGTAGACGATTTTAGAAATCAGTTCCACTGTCTGAATCTGATTTTCTTTACAGCAAAGACAAGCCCCCCTAAACCAAGAAACCTAATTAGGGTACTATGTAACTGCCATAATAATCAGCACAGCTTCCGTGTACTTACAAAATGGATGTTTACACTGCTATACAGGATTTGCAGCGAGGCAGTGTGTGAAGAGTCTCCCGCTGTGCTCGGTACTGTAAAATTCACTTTGCGAAAGAGGCAGCTCATCCCAAAGAATTTAAGGCTTCAGCAGGTGACTTGTTCACTTTTTCTGAGGTGACCTAAAGCCTTTAAGGCCTGGCCTATACACAAAGACACGGAAAGTGTTGTTTGATGCTGATTTAATTAAATTAGAGCAACTTCTGCATGAGAGTGTTCATACATTAGTTTAATTTGTGTTGATGAATTTACAAGCATGAACTAAATTTGCATAATCAGTCTTAGTCTGACACAAAAGAGAACAAGCGCTAAAATGGCACCAGTTTGCTAAATGGATATAAATTAACCCTGAAGCCCTCTCTGGGCAGAAGGAAGCCTCAGAAATACTACACAGCTGCAGAGAAAAGCATCCAACCAGAGCAATTCTATTTATTACTTGGGGATTAACAATATAAGATTAAAAAGATACCAAACCAGTTCAAAAGTATTCCAAAGCTACTCTGCGTTGAGAACGACCCATTTGGACAGGCACACTTTCAAATGCAGATTTTGGAGCTGCAAGCCAGCTCAGACTAAGCCCGTGGCAGGAGTTCAGAGCAGCTGTGCTCCTCACACGCCTGCTCCCTGCAGCACCGCCGCTCACCCTGGCAGAGAGCTGGAGCCCCAGGTGCCTCGGTGCCTCCCCAGGACAGAGGGATGCAAGACTGACACCATCCTCTATCCTGCTCACAGCCACAAAAGAGCTCATCTCACATCATACAGCCCCAGAGTTCCGACCAGGTGCGTGCCCAAGTGTTTGAACTTTACATTTAGTAGACACTCATCCATGCCACACAGCTTTTACAGTAATTACAAATCCGAATCAAATAATCCTAATTTCACCAGCAAGTCCCAAAGGAACGGTATAAAGTAACAGTAGGACAAAAACTGAGAGAGGGACTATTACAGTATTTAGACTGTAGGGAAAGATGTAAATTGCAAATAATGAAGGAGAAGTACTGCAGAGATCTATAATCTCTGTATGAAGATCAACAACAGGCTTTTGAAATGCTAAAAAATTACACCCATGACAAGGCAATGTCACTGTGGGAGAGGAAAGCTAGTGACAAATAGTTTGTCAGAAAGGTAAGAGGCATTTGATCATCTCTCCAGCTGGGGCAGCGGTTATTTTTTTTATTATTGTAATTTGCAAGGCTCTGGATGGAGCTGGGCAATTACTACAAAAAAGTAGTAATGTCTGACAACAATCGTTCAAATTAAGAAGGATGTTAATTTTGGCTGGAGCGTGCATTTTATCTTGTGTGGTCATCTGAACTGCTTATGGGATACTTTCTTCTTGTGTTAAGGGAAATATTTTTGATAATCACATGGGTGCACTTGTTTTGAGTACGTGTACACCCATCTCGGACACCACTCACCCTCCCACCCCCCTCTTCCGCTGAGTATTTTCAGATACCTGCTCAGAGATCAAGAATGTTCTGTGTCAGAGCTGACCAAACAGACACTGTTAATAAGTTACAAAACAACGAATACTCAATGTTTAGTCATAAAGATCAACTTGAAGACTAAAATAACTGGCACACTTGTCAAAACAGGACAGTTTAATGACAGTTGACAAACAGAAACAGAGCAAATAATGCTACCCCATCATTTGATATGAAGTTTGTGCTCTCTAATTTCTCAAGCCAATTCAAACCAACCACTTCCATCTCAAATGTGTCTGATGGACAGCCTCAGAGCTGAGGTAATGTGATTTGTTATCTGTCAAATACTGCACGTTTGCTGTGAACATTATGGATTTTAATTTTTTTTTTTTTAAATTAATGTACTTCAAATGTATTCTATTAAGAATCTCTGGAACAGTCTTCTTTATTCACAGAAAAAAAAAAAAGATTATGTATCAGTGTGGGCTGTTCACAGGGACCTTAAGGTGCCTCAGTTTTCAGAAGGTGCAAAACTCCTGCTGAGGCTCACTTGGTATATCAGCACCCTCCAGTAGTCTAATGCCAGCACCTTCAACAACCAATGCAAAAAATACCGTGATTTATGTGCATGAGAAACTGCATTCAGACACTATTTATTTCATATAAGCCAACAAACTGTCATGGAAGCAGTTGACTTCTACACTTTGGTGATCTAGGTTAGTGCCAGCCCTTGAAGTTCCACATCCTGATGTCAGTCCTGAAACCTCTTGCTCATCTTCAAGGATACTTTTTAAGAAAAAAAGCACAAAACGTTAACACTGGATGAGTACCAGCTTCCTGTGGGCAAATGTCCTTCATCAGTATTGCACAAGACACGTGTTCACACTGGGGTTCACAGCTGATCGACACCTGTTCATCTCTACAGACTCCCAAAGCAGGGCAGTTGTTTCACCGTAAGGGAAGGACAATCCCTTCTTTCCATCCACCTGCTTTACATTTCATTTTCTGTACCTGTTTACTTTTCCCTCTTACTTTACATTCTTTCCCTTCCTGCTAGCATGTATTTTGGTGTGAGAAGGATCATCGCCTCCCTTTCAGGAGACACAACATATTCTGCCATCAGCATCTTAGAGGAGTACCTGTGTCTGTATCACAATCATTTACTCCACGGGTTGGATCCCTCATCTCTGATGGGTTTTCCCTTTCCTTCATCTATCTGTCACAATAGCTTGGAAAACATTGCTATTCAGGCAGCCAGACTGAAGATATGAAGTTTATTTTACAATCGAACTTGCTTTAGCTGAATATTCTGAGCACTTTCTTCCATCTGAGAGAGTTCATGATCTCTGCTCCCTAACTGTTGACATTTACCTGCCCTTTCTTTCATTCCCAGCTCTCTTTCTGTCATTATGATTCTGATTCCAGAATGACCTATTACCATTTGTCTTTGATTCCTGCACGCTTTAGGAATGACACCTTTTATGTTGCTATCTGGATACTTTTTACATTCCTCTCAAGCCCTACTCAGCTTAGCCAGCTCTTTATGCGGAGTAGCACGTCAGCAGCGCAGGTGCCCCTGCCTCCCCTCACAGCCCCCCCAGTCCCCAAGGCTGTGCAGTGCCCTGCTGCTTCTGGGCCTGCCAAAGGACGGCATCAATCAGACGCCAGTTCCGCAGTGGGTTGAGGTCAGGCTTCACATCTCTGTCCGTGGGCTGGGGGGAAATCTCGGCCCCGTGGAGGGGCACACAGGAGCATTCGGCACTGGTAAAAGCTGGGACCACCATCCTGGCTATAGACAGTGTCAAAGTAACAAGTCCTGGCTTCTCTGCTCTTTTAGAAAAGGGACTGAGGGAGAATTCATCCTCATTCTGACACTCCTGTCTCCACAGAAATATCTAGGGTGGTTTTAAAGAGAGCTGGGGAACAGGGGTCAAGGCCACCCAGAGCTGCACACTGTGGAGTCACTGGTGGAGAAAGGAAGAGTCCTTTCGTTTAAGAACAAATTTTAAACTATGGCTGCAGCAAATGAAGGGTGAAAATGCATTAGGTAAGGTTAACAAGTTTGCTTGACTCAGCTAATCAATAACTAAGTAAAGAAGATTCTCTAACCATGAAGAAAACATATTTATTCACTTGCAAAGGAATGGGGAGGTGCTTTCCATGAGGCTCTGTATACAAAAGTCTTTGGACCTTGTTCATATTAAGCTTATATTATACATAAGCTTATACCAAGCTGCACACCGATAATCCCCGTGTGGTAACTGATGACAGCCTTCTCAGTGCTTAGTTAAAACAGAGCAGAGATGTCTAAGGGCAAATGAGCTAAACTGCACAGAGCACACTTCTGTAACTGTTCTTGGGCTGTTTCTTCTGCACAGCTCATTAGCTATCCAGCACTGCAAAATGCAGGTATTCTTTGCTCCCATTACAGTTTTAATTGAGAGCTTATGATGCAGCACTGCTCTGGAAAAGAATTCAACATCCCTCTCCTCATGGCATCAGGATAGTGGGGTGTTAATTTTTTGCCCTTACAAAATCCATTTCTTTGTACTCTTTTTTATATATATATATTTGATACTTGACTTTCCAAGAGCTTAATATCCTAATGTGCCTTTTACAGAGGAGGAGAATCAGTCAAAGACTAAGTAATCTGCCTAAGATCACAGAGGAAAGCTGTGGCAGCATCACACTGAGACCTGAGGTCTCCAGAATCCTATTACTGTGCTCTAACCCCAAGACCATCCTGTCTTTCTTAAAAGCTTTACTATTACATTCAAGTATGCAGAGACTCAGATGGAAACAAAACCAGAAGGCATAAACAAACTCAGCGTGAGAGTGACTGCAAATACCCTGAAACAACAGAAAAGCAAACAGATAAAGTTATTTCCATCTGAATTATTTTGGAAAGTACATTCTAATATAATGAATTTGTATCTCTTCTACAACTACTAGCTCATTAGTCAAGGGACTAAAACATTCCTGAAAACACAGGCAAGTGCTCTTCACTACCCAGTGGGGCATGATCCTCCTTTGTGAGAACTTACTATTTAAAATGTGTATTATGTCCATGATCTTATAGGTAAAATCTGCTGGAAATAAGAATAACGTTTCCCCTTAAAAATATCTCTCTTTTCCTGTGATAAGTCTGTCCATCATCAAAGAACCGATAAAAGGGCAAAAGCGAAGGTCACTGATCAGAAGTTACACAGCCATGCAGCAGAAATGGTTCTGGAAAAACGTGAAGTTATTCTCAACCTTGTCATCAGTACCACACACAGACACGGCAGAAGCTGACCCCACTGCTCAGAAGGACTCTGGCCTCACCAGGGCTCCTGCATGTGGGGGAACTCTGCTCTTCATTTTAGGAATAGACAGAAAACCATACGTGAGCCGTTTTGTAATGTTGCAGACGTGTTATTTTAATTCCACGCCTTCCCAAATTATGCCCTTAGGCCATTTTTTCTGTTGGCCAGTCATAGTCAGTCCTCTGAAGTGATTTTATGTCACCTGAAATCCCCACTTAGAGTGGAAGCAGGAGGACGTGTGCAGGACAGCAGGAAGTTAGATAAAAACCAGCTGGAGATAAAAGGGCATAAATAGTAGACAGAAGAGAGCCTTTGGGGAAGGCCACAATACCTCTGCTTGAGTACCTCTGGAAAATTTCCTTCTACTTCCAAATGTCCAGAATAGTGGGTAAAGTCCAGCCAAGGGATTTCACAGTGTAATCAAGTAGTCACCTCAGAATATAATCAGGAAAGAGATTGTTTCATATACACCTGCTATACTACATTATTTATCATACCCGGAAGGCTCTGCACGACTTGCTGCCTCTCATCACAATTCATCCTCTGTGGCAGGTGACTATCATGAAAGAAAGAACAGAAGATTCTCAGAACAACTCAACCAGTCACCACCTACTCGGTCTGGAACTTGCTGCAGCAGGGTTTGCTGCAAGGCTTTGAGCTGAGAACTGCAGTCCCGTTATTCTGCACACTAAAAGCAGGAAGCACAGCTCATGCCTTAAATGTTTCATATTTGAGGCTATTCTTACATTTAGGGAAGGAAAGGAAATTGAGGTTTGAGCTTCTTAGGATCATAGTACGAAAGGTATTTTATTTCAGGGAATTATCTTTTTGTGTGACTAATGTTCGATCATTTGACCGCTCTCTGGAATTGAAGGTAGGGCATTTTGAGATGTTATTGTACTGCTAAGTGCAATAAAAGCTGCAGAGAAAGTAGCTAAACACCCTGAGGAAAGCAAACACACAGCTAATGACACACAGCAACTGCTCTACTTTGAGGATTTACTGGGACAAACAGTTACAACCAGAAGCAGAGTTTATGACACTGGAGCCTGATCAGCTTCAAATGCATCTTATTCAGTCACATTTACCTAAAAGAGCATTTCTGACTCATGAAAGGTTCTTCAGCAACTGAGCTGGGAACATGGAGGGAAATAAGAAATACTGCCTTGAATAAGGGTTTTTTTCTGGGAGTCTGTGATTCAGTGCCTCTGAAAAGACCAAAACAAATGGTAAATAGTATGTCTCTCTCTCTTTTTTTTTTTTTTTTAATGTTGTATTTTACTGCCCTACATTTGTTTCAAGGTTTACCAGGGGTTTGAATTAAATCCATCCAAAGGAAGACTTGATATTCAAGGCTGCCCCTCAGCAAAGAGGAGTTTTGCATTCATTAATATTGCCTTGGGATGAAGGAAGGAACAGGAGAGCCCTGATTGACCTTAGACATTTATAAAGGTAATCTAATTTGTGCTCGTTTGCTACTTTTTCATTAAAGCCACTCCTGGAATCTTTCTTATCATGAGTTCCCCTTCCCTTGAGAAAAGTTTCAACAAATAGACCAAATCCAGCACAGAGTTGGCCCAGCAGCTGACTCAAGTGATGTGGAAATGCAGACTTGAAGGAAGTTAGTGCATTCTGACCTGCAGAATTAGGAAGGTAAAGTCAGAACCAGGAAGGTCTACAGTCACACAGGTCAGCCTGCAGCCAGTATGTGGCTCCTACCACATCCACGTGCAAGCCACTACAGCTCACCAAGGACTGACTGAATAGATGTTGTTCATGCAGGCCAGCAGCCCATTTCACAGCTGGAACATTTTAATAACCACTCTCCATTTGTGTGCACACAGAGGGTAGAGAAGTAAATCTAGTCCTCAATACTGAAGCTTTCTCACAGTCACACAGTTGAAGACATAATTCCAGAAAGAGGTGATGCCAACGGCGAGGAGAAACGCTGCAGTTCTGAAAAACACTGCTGCTGCTTGTCAGGAACATTCTTTTTTCCCTGACTTAAAGCATATTTGTTATACCACAGATTAACTGCATCCATTTAGGGAAGAAATGGCCTTGAATCATTGTTTCATCTTAGGAACCACAGGTGATGTTGTACACAGTCTGTTTACAACCTCGGGGTTAGTGAAAATGAAACCAAACTAAGAAAACGCCAACCATTGACCAGAACGAGCCCCGCCAACATTTCCTTCTTTAATCTCTTAACCAAACAATACGACACATGACAGCACAATGGTGAGGATGAGGTTTCACAGCCTGCTGAGAATGCCACTTTTTGATTAGAAAGAAATAAAATAATGTTTTGCTTATATGATTTGCATATTGCACATTAAATAAGCCCTGCAAGGTACCATGCTTCAAAATGGACTTATTTTTAAAGAAATGTAGATTAATAATCCTCCTTGCTTAAAAAATGAGCTTCAATATTTGTGTGAATCGTAGAGTGAAAAAAATCAATGTGCTATCGACTGCTGGGGATGATCACATTCATTTTGCCCTTTGTGGTTGGTGAAATCCATGCTGCAATTACAGAGACAGGCTGGCAGCAAAGAGCCTCAGTTGGGCTTTCAGCTCCACATTAATCCAAAACTCACCATTTTAATGCAGATATAGATTGCCACGAGTCAATAGCTGACTACTTGAATTGTGAAGTAGCAGTTCCATGCTATATTGGCAGCACTGGCTGTTACAGTATCTTCAAGTATTTTGAAATTTCAAAGTGTTACTCCATGAAAGTGAAGAGCGTAACTGACACCACATCAGAAGGGGCTGCAGTGCTAATGCTATTATCATCAATGCTAGAATCTACAATGAAGACATAACACCACAAACAATCTTAAAGTAGATCAAAAGTGGACTTCTCTTAGGATAAAATGTGAATGTATCCACTCATATTTTAATGCCCTAATGCATTATCTCACGAAGAACCCCAGTGTTGAATTTTTATAATATAGTTCCTAATTCTCTCTCATTTATGCTGTTCCAAACACAGATGACTTCACCAGAGAGTTCACTCTGCATTTACAATCCAGCAAGTGAGGTCAGAATTTGGCTTTGAGTAGCAATTCCCTTTTCAGCAATCCGTCTGTAACCAGGAACTGAATTCTGCCACTAAATTTGTGTGAAGAACAGGGGAATCCACTAAGTGATGGGTGTCCCCTCTGCAGCACACCAGGTGTAGGGTGAACTCCGGACTCTGTTTTACGTACACTAACCACGTTCTTGTACAATTCCACGATGCCGACCTCCTCCTGCCGCATCCTCACGCCAGGGTGACCCGCGCAGGCAGACCCACAGCACGCTGCCACAGCTGTCATCCGTGGCACATGAAGCACACGCAGCTCGGAGCCTCCTGAGCCTCATGGAAATGCTCCCACTGATCTCACTGAGCTGCGCTCGTGTGGCCGCACACAACCTCCCCGCACAGGGCGCACAGCGCTGGGCTGGCGGGGAGCTGGCTGCTGCGTGCCACAGCTGGCGGAGTGCGTGTGCCGTGCCACCCTGCCCAGCAGCCAGGCTCTGCACACCCAAGGGTCGCTGTGCAATTTCTGTCCGGTTTTTTCTGTTAATTTCAGAACTGATTAAATATTTACAAATTTCCCAGCTACTGCATGACGGTGGCGTTTAGGGGCGTGATCTTTCAGGTTTGATGTTGATCACCTTTACCTCATTCACTCATATAACCATTGTCTGTGCCACAGGTAGGAACAAGAGAGGTGCTTTCCGAAGCTGAGCAACAAACTCAGCCTTGTCAGATGCAGAAAGATGCGCACACTCATTTTTGTTACCAGGGTAACCTGTGAACTCAGCAAGATCTCTTAGCGCACGTAATACTATCAATAATAAAAATAATTAAATAGGTAATATGTAGGGAGCAGGCCCAGGTATTTTGCTGTGAAATCAGGTGTGTGCAATCCAAAGCGGCCATTTTCCTTTGTTCATATCTGAAATACAGCCTCGTTTGATGCTGGCAAGCCTTCCTGTGGTTTAGACTCTTAACAACGAGTCATGAGCAGAGTATGCACCTATAAGACTTTCTGGAGGATTTCAAAAGAAAGAGGATTCACCCTGGTGTTACATATTGATATTCTGTGTAGCTTTTCTTAGCACACCTGATAACACCTTAACAGTTTGCCTTAAAAACATTATGAGATTTGAGAAGGATCTTAACTTTGCCTGCAGAGAAAAATACTGGTTCTTGCCACTGACCTGTAGTTGAGGGGTTCTTACATCTGGAAGTCCCATTAAGTACAAATTTGATATAATGTGAAAATGAAAATTATTTATATCTCAGTTATAAACAGACTCATGTTATGTTATGAAACAAACAACCACAGTTTTTCAGGTTTTTGATTGCTTGGAAAGATGTGAGCTTTCAAATGTTTTTCTTCTGATTTCCTCAATAAAACATAAGGTTTCCAAAAAGATTACAGTTTATCTCAACTCTAACGGACAACATAACAGAAATTTTATTAGAAGCAAGAATCAGAATAACAGGTTTCACTGAACACGATGGGAAGAGAGAAGGACACGCATCTGCATGGTCAGGCTAGGGGTCTTCCATAGGAAGACTTTGATTAGCTGAGACTGCACAAATTCTTAAAATTTTCAGAATCAGGTCCTTTCCTTGTGAAATTGCTGTGATCTAAAACATCAGATAGAAAGAGGTCTCGGCCGCAATCATTCAACATCAGTTAGGATATTAATAAGCAAATGGAAAAAGTGCTTCAAACCAACAGGAAGAGTTTTTTGCCTTGACCTTCCTACCTGAGTAGTTTTAATTAATTATGAGGAATTGGACTTACAGTGGAGTGCATAATCATAGCCATTATGTGGAAACCCTAAAATTAGACCCTGTTTTTACAGCCTGCAAAAACAAACCCCAAAGCCTGTCCCAAGCAGCCAGTGATCTTAGCAGAAAGCACCAGCAGCAGGGATGAGGTGTTGAACGCACAGCCCAGCCAAGTCCCAGCACCCAGCCGAGGTTCCTGTCCCTGTTCTGTCTGTGAGGGTGCTGTGAGGTGTGGGGGAGGTAGGGACAGCACGTTGAGTGAAGGAACTGGACCTGACTCACAGCTCACGCAGCGGCAGTGAAGAGGCAGAAAATGCCTGAACTGAACCCAGCCCGGGGCACTGCTGCTCCAGCTCCTTTGTGCCCCCGGCTGGATCCTCTCCACACTTTCTTTTTTTCTTTCTGAGGACTATTTTGGAGATTTGGTTTGGTTTTCCCAGTTGTGGCTTCCCATCTCTGCGGAGGTCAGTCCCTCTGGGAAGGCACCAGCCTGCCAGGGACAGAGCTTCCCCCCCATACCGACTTTCTTCTAATTTTCACTGTGCTTGTATTGCTTCAGCTATCACTTTTTCAGACCATCCAGCTTGAGGTTGATTTCAAGACATTTAGGGAAACTTTGTACTCCAAGAAAGTTAATTTTGAACAGTTCAGGAGAAGTAAGCCTGCCTTTAACAATCCCCACCTGGAATAAGAAAAACTTAATAAATTCTTCATGTTTACTGCATTTACACAAGGCCCCAGACTATGGATTACCTTTTTATTACTCCTTGTTGTAAGTTTTTTTTCTCTATTATTAGTTTTTTTTTTTTTAACAAAACAGTGGCAAGAGGAGAAAATTGTTATCTTCCCTGTGGACATCTACAGGCTTTTGAATGAAAGTTTGGTTACAGATTTGTTCTCTGCGGAAGCATGAAATAGTTTTCCCTTACAGAGCTCGTGTGCCCCATATCTCAGTGGAAGAACTTCCCAATAATCTGGCAACAGCTATGCAACAGAAACAGGGATATGTCTGGGAGTCTGGAGCATCTGCTCCGCTGCTGAAAAAGCACTGAAGAATGGATGTACACACACACACACAAAAACCTGTTCCTACGTAGGAGATCCTCTGTGCACTTTTTCATAGACAATCCATAGACAGTGGCTTTTTCCCACTATTTTTAGCTGCAATTCTCTCTCCAGCAGTGAGTGGAATTTTCCAGTGCTGCCTAATGTTGAAATAGTGAACTTTGGCAAAACTACATCAGCTGAGTGCAAACTGCAAATACGAGACCCTGTAGCTTAGGTGGCAGTTTGTGTCATTGCATCATTGGTGCTGAGCTGTCCTCACACCACTGAGGACAGAGAGAGAAATCCTGCTGGACACTCGGGTCATGATCTGGTTTCTCTGTTTCTATCTCCTTTATCCTATTTTCATAACTTGGTACTATCATTTTGTGTTCTGCCCCTCTCCATGCGTTAGTGCCTGACTCACTGTAGCACTATAGGCAGTGATCTTTTCCAGGGGAAAAATCTGGTATTTTCTAAACCTAATTCCTTATCAGCATATAGAGTCTGCATTTCAAGAACACACGGAGTTAAGGAATGGTCCAGCACAGACCAGTCCCAAAAGGCCATGAATCTTCTCTCTGTGGTCATTATGAAGTGTGCAGAAAGAGACAGTACTGGAGTATGGGCCCACAGAAAGGCCCAGGAGCAGAAGGCTCTGCTCAGGGAGAAGTCAACTGACATGCAACCCACCAAGTATTCAGAAGAAGACAGAAATAAAACCAATTAGGAAAAACAGGGCTAAGGGAGGGAAAGTACAGCAATTCTTAACCCCCTCTTAGGATCAAAAGAGTAGTGAGCTGGCTGAATTCACAGAGCTTGAATGTTGCTGCCCAAGCAAGAGGAGGTACAAAAGGAAATCCTCTTATGAAATGGAAAGGCAGTTCCTCTCTATGCCATAAAAGAAGCTTTGAAAGCTGAGAATCCAGGCGTTAATCTTCCTGCTACTATTTCTCTATTCCAACGGTTATTTCCATCAGAGCATACGCATGAGCAAAATTAACCCACCAAAAGTACAGGCAAAAAACCCCTCTCACCCTTCAGTGCCTCAGTAACAACTGCCTGAGGTTTCAGACAGAGCAGACTTGGAACAGGTAACAAAATTTATCTCTGAACTAAAAAAACATAACCCCAGTGAAAAAGACTGGATGGTACAAAGCACACAGCATCAATCTCATAGCTTAATCCTCCTCTGATTAATATATTTATTTTAATCTAAGTCCTTCTATTTTGTCTGAAATTAATATTTTCAGAGGCAATGGACCTGCAGTTACTGTAAGTATCTGTCACCGAGTTATTCAAACATATCCCTACAGCATTAGAATACATTCCACACGCTGACTATTCACAGAATTCCCATGTTTAATTTGAACTTTTATTATTCTCTTGAAAGCACATAATGGCTCCAGCCCTGCGCACCTGCCAGAACTTCTGCCACCGTTTACCCCCAGCCATTCTGCAGGGTCAGAGCTGGCAGCCTGCTGGAGGGGAGAAGGCTCTGTGCAATCAATTCCCGTGTTTATGCCTGTTCATAAGTCTCTGACCAAAAATATGAGTATTTATCACTACAGATTGTTTATGTGTGGTGCAATTGGTCTAGACAACAAAGTCGGGCCGAATTTCCCTGGATTCTGGAAAATGTAGAATTCAAGGGCTGATTTCCAGGCATTCACAAGTCAGGAGCCGCCCCTCAGGTGTTTATGTGCCTTCTTGCTGTGTGTTAGCAATACAGAAATTCAAAGTAGAAACCTTCTTAGATATCAATCTACAGACAAACCTTAATATCTACAGAAAAAAAATGCAAAAAAATTGTTTCATCGGAATAAAGTAGATTCACACTTGACAGTGCATTCATTACAACTGAAAAAATTGCAGTACTACAATACTTGTAATTCAGTTGCTCCTGAGCCTCTTAATGTGATGATAAGTTGCTTCATTAAAAAAAAATTTTTGCTTCTTAAATGAGGTATGAGGAAAGGGGAAGTACAGAGATAAGTAATTATATTTCTAACAGAGAATACAAAATGAGCTAAATGCATCTGCACTAGAACTCAGTATGATTTTTTCCCATTTTCAGTATTGCAGAACTAATTTGCATCCTGAATCAGAATGAAACACTGGAAGTTTTTTTGAACCAAAAACCTAAGAAAAAGTTCACCTTATGCCAACAGAATATTTTGTTTTCGTATGTTCAAAACGCCACCATTTTGTTTTTAGAATTTTTCTTTGACTTAATTTTGTTATAAATTAAATTTCAAAAGGAAACATAATAAAACCCAGTTTGTAGGAAATGATGCAAAACTCTGTATGAACTACTTATAATTTATTTTTCAAAACTTCTTATAAATGGAAATGTCATTAGAGGTAGCCTGTTGCAGCAAATTTCACCTTTGACAAATCCACACATTTTTGAAAAAACAGATTTTGTCAAGTTATTTTTCCATCCACTCTCCCTGATATCAATATCTTAAGTCTGTGCAACACCAGACTGAGTGAAGCTATTACAAATACTGTATGTGTAAATAAGTATCTCCATCTAAATTACTTCATACTTTTTCACACAAGAAACATAAATGCAACAAAAGATCAATCTGACTGTAAATATCCAAATATGTCCTTTAAAAGCCAAAGGAATGTCAGATACAATTTATTTTCAGCCAGTGCAAACTGAGACATTAAGTGGCAATTCTACTTCCATTAGCTAAATCTGGCAAATATGCAACTGTTTAAAGGCATTGTCAATAGCCATTGCACAATTAAGTATTTGTACTGATGCCTTATTACATTACCCTTTTCAAGTAGGCATAATAAACTAGGAGTTCACTGTACAGATTTTCATGGTGAAAGTCCAGATCACCGGAAAATTTATTTAAAGGGAATGCAGTCCAAGAGTAATGAAGTAAATGTCAAATGGTTTTGGGCAAGTAAGGCTGAGCTGTCTTAAAACTTTTTTGGCAGATACAGCTGAAGACAACACTGGTAATAAAAAGCCTTCAGATTAACAATTCTGATTTATGGAGTTCCCAGGTAAACTTCCCACCGCATTGCACCTCCAGCAGCAAACCCTGTGAGGTGGGGAATGGAGATCATTACCGTGGGCAGTCAGAAATGGCAATTCAGCCAGAGCTGACAACGTGGATGTTTCCCTGCAGGACCTTTACCCCCTCAGTTTAATTACAAATTCTGCTGCAGTGCCCTGGAAGAGCCGCTGTGGGCTCTGCCCAGCTCGGGCTGTGGGAAGAGGGGCTCGGCCCTGGCTGCACACCCTGCTGCCTTTCCACCCCCGGGGGACACAAAGAAACCTAAAACTGCTTTTCTGCACTAAGTTATTACTTCAAGGCACGGGCCAAGGCACGTCTTTGGGGACCAGCATGTCTCAAGACGGGCCATCCTGGGGGGTGTTTTCCCCAGCCCAGCTGGGAGGAGAGGCCATCCTCCTCCTCCTCGCTTCAGGGCACGGGCACGACAGAGAAAAGCTCCAGTGGAGGCACAAATGCTCCCACACCAGGCAGCTGCCAGCGCCCACCTCGCTCTTGTGCCTGCCAGGATAATTGCCAAAACCAGTCCAGACTCTGAGGGCGTTTCATTCAGTCCACTGGATGGAATTAAGCACCTTAATTGTGCCTTTTTTTTTTTCCAAATATTTGTTCTGCTTGTTATTCCACATTAACAGAACTGGCTATATTCAGGTGCTACATTTTCAAAGCCTACTTGTGACCTTTCTTTTTTTGCATCATTTTCAGGTGCTGAAAGGCACAGAGAATTACCCTCAGATCCTCAGCTTTGGGCCAGTTTGCCACCACTGAAATGGAAAAGCAATGGCCACAGATTGACAAGATGTTTCATGTTGGAAAACTGGAATTTTGTCTTTCCAGTCCTCTTCCAGGGCTGGGCAGTTGACTTCTTCACACACAGTGCACGTATCCTGCCAAGCCTCAGCTGTGTGTCTGGCTAGACCTGACCTCAAAGGCAGACAGGCACTGCTATCTGCAAGCAGGTTTTGGACACTTGCAACACAAAGGCTTTATCTTAAATGCAACATCAAACCCCTTACAGTATTTATATTTTCCTCAGACATATCATATACTCTTGAATATTTTCTCACTGTATGCACAATGATTTCTTCTCTTCATAACTTTTTTTGATTTTTAGTTTCAGTCTGCTGCTTTTAAGAATGGTAGAGTTGCAATGTCCAAACTGTTGTACACAGGGCTGTGAATTTATTCTTTTAAATTATAGCTTAGTATATTTAGTCAGTTTGTTTTATATCAAGCATTCATTTAAGTGGTTTTCATTGTATTGACATTTTATAATGCCCTCCTAATATTCTTATTATTGATTTTAATACTGCAATGGTATTATTCATGGTGACACCTATTGGAAAGCAAGCTTCAATTATATCAATAGATGCTATTATTATAACATTGATAACATTAATATTTGATAGTGGCATAAAATGTGATGCATTGGCAATTAACTCATTAATGTAGGTGTCATTAACCAAAAATGTCAAAGTTGTTGTAATGATTTTTCTGTGGTTTTCTTTAACAAATTCTCTAATCACTGGTTCAGTTTTGCATTTTCAAGTGTGTATTAGCCACAAAAGTTTTTCTGAAAACTAAATTACATCATCCCTTTTAAATAAGAAAAGATAGGCTTTTATGGCTCAGAAGATGCCCTGAGTCTTGAATCAAGAGCATTAGTAAGAGATACAGTATCTGAAACTCCAGCACAGAATATTCAAAAATAAAAGATTTACCAAAACATAACCGTGCCTTTTTGCTTGTTGCTTAGCAACCAGAATTGATCCAGCAAAAAAGTCACCTGACTGAGGGATTGCTGGTGGCAATATTACTCCATCATTTTTCTTTTTCACACTAAACTGATGAAGGTTCTATCAGAAACAGCTATTAATTGTTTCTTTCTTTTCTCCCCAGCTCCTTAATTATACAGTAAAAACATTTCTGTTGCTGTTACTGACAGGAAGAGAACACAATGTAAAGCTTAAATAATTAACAGACTTATTCAAATACATCTAGATCTAAAAGCAGAAATACTGCAAGTCACAACTCACTGTCAACTCTGCCATCCCAAAATAACAAATGCAGTGAGCTGTTCATATAGCAGCAGAATAGCCATTTTTACCACACCTGCACTGATGGACAATTTGCAATCATCTTTTAAAAACCACAGACTAAGAATACTTGTTGTTTTGATGACTCAGTTGGAATTCACCACCACATTTGTCTTGCTTTCATCATTTCTAAACATTAGCATTTTCATCTGTTGACTGAAAGCACTTCTGGTCCTCTAAAACATATATATAAAACACTTTTGATCTTTTAAAATCCTCCTGTCAACCTGGAATCACACAGCCTCTTACATTACCTTGTTCTTGTCCTTAATGGTGACCTGCAGTGAACTCCGCACTCCCTACTTTCAGATGTTCAACATCCTTCCTTTGTTAAAAGCTGCTGATCAAAAAGGAACATTGTGTTCACTGTGTTTCCCTCTATAGCCCCTCACAATCATTTACAGGAATTACACTAAAACACAGGGTATGGACAGCAGCAATTTCATTTAACCACATACTGTATTTTTGTTTTGCTTTCTGCAATATTGGAGTCCTTAAGCAAACAAGGAAAGGGAATGCATCTTGGAACTTATACATTTGGCCCATTGTGAGTGAGCAGTCAAATTTAAGTTGAGTCCAGGAGTGGCAAAAAGATTATTGTTTTTACCTGCTGATTCTTTGAAATGAATGCTCTCTGTAAGCTCAGATGACAGTTGTCCTTTTAAGAAGTGAAGAAATGTTACCTAAATGGAGCATATATCCAGTTTCACTTTTCCTCTGTATCATATTCAGATCTAGTAGATGGGATTTGATGCTGTTTCCCATAATGCCTCCATGGCTTTTTCTGTAAAAGCTTAACAAGGACACAGCATCAGAGAGTCTTTAGTGGCTAATACCCGACCCCTTTCTCTCACATTACAGCTCCAAGTGACCATTTTCATGCCAAAAGGTCACCAACATCCCCATCCCCATGGAACCAATGTGCATCAACCTTCTAACCTTTGCCACCGAGAGATGATAGCTATTTGGGCTGCAATCCCTTCATTACAGATGGTCCATATTTTATATTTAGTGTGGGAGGTCAAATTTAGGAAAGCAATTTCTCTTAAAGCTAAGAGTTCCAATAATCCAAGATCTTCTATTGGCTTATGGGTGAGTGGACAGTAATGGGTTTATGGGCAGCCTTTTTCTCTTCACTGGGGAGGGAATTCCGTCAATCTAAATTTTTAGGATTGGGTGGCTACCGTTGTTTATTATTCAATGAGCTCTTATTAGATTGTGTCTAAGCACACTACAGCAGGCAGAGAGTATCCTTATAAGCAGCCTCACAGGCCGGATCAATATTTTGAGGCATTTACAATCTTCCCGAAACAGATTAAATAATGTTATTTTTTAAATTCTGTTTTTAAGGCTTATATGCAGTCATGCAGTTTTGTTAGTGACAAAAGCATTCATCCATTATCATCATTAATCACAACGGTTAATCTACTGTTCAAGCAGCTTGCATCTTAATACAGAGACCACCTTTGGTAGAAATAACACTTCACAGCAGATCAGAGAAGGGTTGAGTAAATCCCACAACCAACAATAAAATTCAAAAGATCAAACTCCAAAATGGTGGTTGAAAGATATCTGCTCTACATTACGGGGAAACATTTTGATTCTATTTTGTTCTAATCTTTGTAAAATGGAACGATTATTGTAGTCCCAATACTGCAAATATTTAGGCACATGCTTAAATTGCTACAGCAAGGCCCAAGCCAGCAAAGCCTTCGAGGACATTTTTGCATCCAGTGCTGCTCAGGACAGCATTCAGGCTCGTGCTGGTAAATGACAGCTCCATACAGAGTGCGTGGAGTGCAAGGTAAGAGTTTATAATCCATGACACCATGGAACAATTCTAGTTCTTGAAGGCCAGTGCAGTCTATGGCTAAAAATCTCTCTCAGACCTGCAAAACTACTTTGAGACAGAAAAGAAGTTTTGAAGGTGCCTGTGAATAAGGAATTTAAATGCAAATTGTTATTGTCTGTACGATCATGTTCTCCATTAGCCACAAATACTCACAGAAGTGTTAGGGAAACCTGAATTTTTCCAAGAGAGCATTGACCAAAGCTCCTTGTCAAAAAACAAAGCTTGCTACAATCAGAGAGCAGAAACAACATCAGCTCATTGCACTGGGAAGAACCAGTGACATGGTCTTCTTACGGATGCTGGGCAAAGCATCCTTAGATAAATCCATACCCATTAAACAGTTGGGACCAGCAGTTTTCAAGTTTCCAGGTTTCTCCTTTAATAACAGCTCCACAGATTCCAAAGGGAGATCCATAGGCAGACACCACAAACAATGAACATCCTTTGTGATGGGCCTAAGACAAGGTCACAACGGAGTTCTAAAAGTAAATTTCTCAAATATTTATTTGCGCCTACATTAGTCTTTTCCACTTGCTGAAACCTACCCACAGGATTTCAGTGAGCCTGACTGCACTCCCTGGAGGGCTGGGCCTGGTCCCTGCTGAGCAGGAGCTGTGCTGGGAACACAGCCCCTCCTGCCACCGTGTACCTGGCACCTCCTGCTCGCCTCGAGTCACGAAGGGACCCAACACGATGCAGCTCGGTGTGCACAGAGATTTGGTGAGAAGGAAGAACTGGACTTTTAGACACATCTACGGGTCAGAAGATACAGCATTAATTCTAGTGGGGTTTTAAAATAGCACCAGTGCCAGCACCCGGGCCATGGGGAGTGTCTGCAGACCTACAGGACCCCTCTGTGTATCCAAGAGGGGCCACATGGGAAGCATATGCTAAATACCTTCCTTAGACCATCTTGAGCTGGTAAAGGAAAACCTGCAAGGAGCCGGTGCCACATGTTTGCATTGAGAGTGCCTGGAAACATCTGTGGGTTCAAACTGGACATTTGGAGAACATGGGATGGGAACTGGTGGTGATAAAGGTGTTTCTGGAAATAACACTGGGCTGATGTGACCTCCGATATAATCCCACTCTGATCAATAGGGTTATCAGCATTTTTTAAAAAGTGAGTCTGGCCAGCCTCACAGTGCATTTTTGTTGCAGCACAGAGGGCGTCAGTTTCTTTAATCTCTTTTAAGACATCTTCCATCACCCTTTTTCCCAGGTAAATGGAAGTCCAGTTGTCAGAATGGCTGTGAAGGAAATAAAGAGACCAGGACTGCCTTGCTGTTGTTAACATCCCTGATGTTGCCTTTGCTCTCTTATTAGGCTCAAATATTACAATTTTGATAATATTTGTGTACAACACTTCCATAATTTAAAAGCAAACATAATACAGCAAATCTCTTATTGATTTTGCCTTCAATATTCTGTTATCCAAAAACTAGAATGGTGTTCCTCTCAGCAATGCAACCCTTAAGTCAATGACCATAGGTAGGCCTGCATCAAACTTAATTAAGGAAGTTATCCAGATTTTAGGGCAACTAATCATATTTCAGATTCCAACAGCAGTTTAAAGCCAGCTATTTTCCTCACTGGAAGGTGTTCTGGGGCCCTGGGCTTGTGGTGCAGACACAGCCTGAGCTGCACAGCAGGCTGGAAGCTGCTCCTGCTAGCAGGAAAGGAGCTTTCCATTTTCTTCAACAACTTTGCAGTATCTCCTATGCTAATGATGGTCAATAGCTCACAAATTTTCAATGTAATTACCAAACTAAAACTTATTTCCATAGTATTAGTGCTCTGCACTCCTTGGAACACAGACTGTTGCTGTGTTTGACTGAGAGCAGATCCCATGCAGCAGTGTCCTGGTTCCTGCCAGGGCCTCCCAGCTGCTGTCACAACTCACCTTTTTTGATGCATTATGGCAATTCCTTTTATTTTGGTCTGTTATTCTCACATTCAGTAAATGACCTCTGTGAAAGCTGTAATGTGAAACTAAAACCATCTGCCCTGTGCTTACAGACACATTCCTGCTTCAGGGTCTACAATACAACCTCGCATAGCTCAAAGTGGTTAATATTAAAATGATGCCCTGTGAAGGTACGATGGGTGTGGACAGAACCAATTTGTTTATACGATTGTGTTTTGCCACAGAGTAAATTAAGTTACAGGGTATTCATCAAAATTGAATTACCCCAGTGCGAGCTAACCATTTTCCAAAGGCGTTGTGACACGAGCACAAAGCAGCCCGTCAGCCACGAGGAATCGCTGTCGTCTCGCAGGCTGCAGCTGAATTACTCACCAGAACAATTAGACAAAAGCAATCCTCAGAAAGCTGGAAGTTGCCAACCAGTGGAAAACAGTGACAGGTCTAAAACTGTGTTTATTGCTTATTTAGAGAAGCCAGGAGAAAGAAGAGAGGGAGAGAGAGAGAGAGAGACACCTTCCACAGGTGGAATGCCGACGGGACTGGACAATGGGGACATCTCAAGGTGAGGAGTGCTACTGTCCTGTGGGACAGGTGGGACTTCTCTCCTGAAATATTTCTGGAAAATCAGATTTTCAGCTGACTGTTTCCACTTTACTTTTTTTTCCAACACATGAATGAGATGGAGTGAGAACCCCCCTCTCTGACCTCACATTTCTTTACATGAAATGGAGATGAAAGTGGGAAAATGATTGCATTTGAGTACAGGAAGATTTAGGAGGGCAAATAGGGTCAGATGAAGTTTTAGCACTCATCTTCACCCAACTCATGCTGTGAAATAGAGAAGAAAATTCTGGAAAGTATGTGTGAGTGTGGAGGCCACCTTCTAATTTGTTTTTACTTTTTTCCTATAAGAAAGTTTGTTTTGCTAATCAACCTTACTTGAGAGAAAAACCGAGGCATAAAAAACCTGTTTAAATGGCATTTTGTTTAACTAAACGAGATGTTTAAAGTGTAAAATAATTTTAGGAGCATTGAAATATTGCTGTTGGAAAAGACATAAAAGTTGAGGTCCTAACTTCTTTCATCTTTAACCTCTTTTTTTTTTAAAAAAAAATCTGTTACTCCACTTTTCTGAAGGAAACAAAAAAATCGAAAGATTTTGCAAAAGGACAGATGTTTCTTTATGCTTTCAAAGCAATAGAAAAATCACAAATGTTCATCAGAAATTGTTCTTTTTAAAAAAAATAGTAGATGACATTCAATAATTTAAACTTTGATAACTGCCATACTTCTACCCGCACAAAGTACCTTGCTCAAAAATATTGCAAACCCAGCTCTCATCTGACAGCTTGACCTGCTCAGACTTGGAGAAGAGCAAAGTGGTTAAATCAAACCACCCTCGAGCGGTGCTTCAGCCCTGGAAGAGTGCCCAGGAACCGGCTGGACCTGCCCGCTGCAATGCCCCTGGGAGGTGCTGCACGTCCCTCCCGGACAGCGAGCACCGGGCATCCCTGGGCTGCAGCCACCGCAGCCCTCCCGGACAGCGAGCACCGGGCATCCCTGGGCTGCGGCCACCGCAGCCCTCCCGGACAGCGAGCACCGGGCATCCCTGGGCTGCGGCCACCGCAGCCCTCCCGCCGGAGCCAGGCCAGAGCGAGCCCGGGGGGGGCTGGGGGAGCGGGGCTGCTCAGGGAAAGCCTCGCGGGCCCCTCGGTGGAAGGGGGGATGCCGGGCCAGGGCGGGCAGGATCCAGGCTCCCCGTGGGGTGACGGTGCCCAGGCACCATCGCTCGGCACGGAGCTGGGCAGCCCTTTCCCAGCCGCTCTGCTTCGGGCTAACAGCACCACCTCGCCGTACTCCGGCTTCCCGGATCATCACAAACCGCACAGAGCTCTCAAAAGGCTCTTCGTTACAACAATTGTCCCATTAGAAAAACCTGTTTGGAAAACTGCATTACTTGTGCTTGGCAGGATGGATTTTGTTTTTAGAGGATAATCATGCATCATTTCCTTGGCAGATAGGACATTAGAGCTAGAACTGAACAGGAACATCAAGCATTTATCTACCCCGATCCAAAAAGTGCATCAGCAAATGCGGGCAGTCCAGGCAGGGAGCAGGGGCTGCAGACATGAGCCCTCCCGCCTGAGCAAGTCCTGCCCAGCCTGGCGCTCCGAGCTGCTCCGCACGGGGCTGGCGGGGAGGCTGTCCCCGCCCGGAGCCCTCGGACTGCCCGCAGCCGGGGAGGCCGGGCCGGGCTCTGCACCGCCCCTGGGGCCGCTTCCCCCCTGCCGGGGCTCCCGCCTTCCCCCGGGGGGTTTATGCGGAGCAGGAGCAGCGCCGGGGCTGCCGGGACCCCCGCCGGACCGGGCAGGGCCGTGTCACCGCGCAGGTGACACCGTGACCCCGGCGCTCACATCCCCTCCGCGCACGGTGCCGGCTCCGCTGCTGGCCCGGGGGAGGTGCCCTGGGCTGATACCTGCTTTGGCAGGGGCTCCCTCCGGGAATTCTGCAGTACCTGTTTTGTGGGCTGAGCAGCGTTGCTCCTTTACTCTGATGGAGACGGGCTTACGCTACACAGTATATATTACTGGATGCCATACTGGTGCCTCAAGAGATGTTGACTGTGCACATTTACATAAATCTAAAAATAAATAAATATACTCACAAGCCTCCTCAATCAAAATATGCCACAGACAACTAAAAGATCTTGAATCAAATATTAATGTTGGAGATTTCTCCAGCCATTTTGTAATGCTTCCAGCTATATTTATTACACAACGTGTAATGCACTACCTTATTATAGTCCTGAGCTATCAGGAGTATCATCTTTTTTGATGGCCTCAAACTGGCTTAATAAAACTGGCCCTCCTCTGAGTGCCCAGGAGCAAGTGCTTAAGATGGAGATGTGGTAGTCAGCACCCGCAGGCTGCGACAGGCGTGACCAGGACAGTGCTTGCTAAACCAGAAGAAGAAATTGTTACTCATTAAAGGTTTGTTACTCCGGCATAGCAAGTCCCCTGTTTCATGTCTTATCCTGAGACAGATGAGAGAATTGTGAACATTTTCCCACATATCTAAAATCTGTCCTCAGTTTGCACTAGTACATATCACGTCTGTCAGGTTTTTTGTCTCAAACTATTTTTGTTCTTTTTGCCTTCTGCAGCTTTCCCCACTAGTAAATGTACTGAGCATTTACTTCTTTGCTGCATCGTCTCCTTTTCCTTACATTGCTATAAAGCTCCATGTCTTAGAGAATTCATGTTTTCTAAATAAAAGAGGATGCGACATTATACTTAGTGTTGGCAACCACAAGAGATAATGAATGTTTAAAAAGAATCCCATGCAAATATGAGATTTGCAACATCGCTATGGGAACAAACCCAAGTTACTGGGCTTTCTGATTTAATGAGGTTCAAATGTCCAAGGGCACCAGCTTTCAGGGGAAGAAGCAATGTCAGTGTGCAG
Source organism: Gymnorhina tibicen (assembly GCA_013399875.1). Classification (NCBI taxonomy): domain Eukaryota; kingdom Metazoa; phylum Chordata; class Aves; order Passeriformes; family Artamidae; genus Gymnorhina; species Gymnorhina tibicen. The sequence continues at coordinate 640,998 of VXAZ01002106.1, read as the reverse complement.
AGGAACGGATAGTGTTTCTTAAGCAAAGGAAACAAAATATCTTGAAAGAGGCTTCCCCCTTGAAGTGAATCAGGTGAAGTTAGTGGTAAAGAGGCAGCTGTGAATGTTCAAAAGGGATTAGATTCTTCCACAGATCGAGACTTTCAAGTTCAGTCACTGCAATACTGTTTCTGACAGTTGCAGTCCTATATGGCAATATCTCAAGGAGGAGAATGATTCATCAATTCCAACATTCCTTCTTCCAGAGACCAAACTGCAATGCAGCACATCACAAGACGCACTATTCCTATTAGGTAGGAAACAAGAAATATTTAAAAAAGGAATGATGCAAAGTCCCTTCAGTCAGCCTAAAGATTCCTATTGCCTCCAGTGAGCTTTGGATAAAGGCAGCTGTTGAAAACAGGAAAGTTTTATTTGTCAGAAATTCCTTTTGCTGAAAATGGCATTCTGAGGTGGATTACTAAAACTGAAGCAACCAACACTTGCACGCAGGAATATTTCAGTGCTTTCTCTGCAGAGCTACCCACGCGGCTCAGTCCGTGGGATCTGGAGAGACACATTTCCCTAACACCCTACGGCCACCGGGCAGGCTGAACGTGAAGCTTCCTCCAAACTAAACAACCTCACTTCAGATCAAGTATTCACAACTCTGCCTGGTGTCTCCATGGTAGCAAATACCAGCCTAGGCTGCTGCCTGTCCCGTGCAGTGGCTGGGCAGTGCTGCTTCCTTCAGTGGACATCCCAACCCTCTTCTGTGCTTGCCTGTGTCCTTCCCACCCGGGGCAAGATAGAAGTGGGTTCTTTGCCAGCTGCTTGGCAGTATGAGTGGGATCTGTCATGAAGCCACAGCCTGGGTCGAGCCTGAGAGTCATTCTGTTCACTACCCACACATCACTTAGGATTTCTGCACGCTTCTGTGGGAAGTCACACGGTATCCTCTGAGAAAGATACACCCCTGCTTCAAACACAGCACATGCATTCTTTGGCCAGGTAAGTCCATGTCTGCAGTTCTACAGTAAAAGTCAGTCTCCAGCCCTCACTGTCCTTAGGCTCTACCATTTCTTCTCCAAATATTTACGCTTGTTTTCACTGTTTGATGTATAATACACCAACACTGTAGAGCAAACACACACGAGTGGTGCACCTTGTTTTAGTACTACATCTATCTTCTGCTAGATAGCAGTAGATGATCAGGCTTCTACAGGCAATTTGTCAGCAAAGATGATGCCGTGATGCATTTACAGGAGATATCACAGAGCATTTTGGTTTATTTATACATATTCATTCCAGAACAGAGATTCTACAACAGTGTTTGGGGAAACTCTCCATAGCAGGAACCTCAGCCCCATGGTTCTCCCTGCCCCCAGTGATAAATGATGTACATGACATCAGCCCAGAGAAGACAGCAAGTTCTCCTGCAGAAGCTTTTCCACCTACACTGATGGTTCTATACCAAATGCTTAAGCATGAACTGATAATACCTTCCCCAAACTGGCCATTTGCTCACCCATAAAGAAAAAACCCCGTGTAATAGTGACACCTGGTGACACCTATTGTTTTGCTTACACACACACATACCTCTTTTTCCAAATATACTGGGTTACTGAAAACTCCCAGCCTACGCTAAGTGATCGGGGTTAGAACTATAGAACAACACTCAAAGAATTTGGATTGATATCTTATTGTTTGCTCTCGCCTTTGTTATTGACAGTGACCTTCATCAGATGGTTTACACACTGTACTGTCATGTTCAAGGAGATGTACAAGAGGCCACATGGTCCCACCTGGAAAATAGATTTGTAGCTAGACACTAATATAAAATGAACAATGAATTACACTGCCATCACTTAAGCCCTTTCTCTGTAGTCCACATACCCTGAGCTAAGGACTGCATGTTCTTTGGAAGGGATTCTGCAAACTTAACAGTTAAAAGATAGAAAATTATTCTGGTTTAAAAACCCCAAACATCTAATTCTCCAAGATTTCTTATAAAGTTTCTCTGCCAAAATATTCTCCAAGTGACCTCATTTCTGTATTAAAGAAGATGAAAAAAGCTAGATGTGTCAGGAGGATACTAATAATAACCAATACTATTAGACATTGATCCCCACTTTCTCAAAGTGTTTGCTGGAAAGTGCAGGGATTATTGTCAAATACTCTGATGTTTCAGCACTGTAAGTTATCATTTGTGTCCATTATTAAATTAGCTCACCACTGTGGTGGAAATCACTACTTGTCTTCTTTGGTAACTAACACTATGAGTCATCTAGGCCACAGATTGTGTAAATCCTACTGGAAAATCCTGTAAAAATAATGTGCTGAAAAATACTCATCTGACTCAAAGAGGACTACAGCAAAAGGGGAATTAGTTTTTACTTTTCATTTAGATACATTCACAAATATCTAAATATGTTTTTACTTAGATATGTTCATATGTTTGGGGAGGTGAGCAAAACGGCAGTGCAGGTACAACAGCACAAGCCACATTTTCAAGCTTTGACCACTTGGCTGTTTCCCTAGGGATGTTTTTACTGGTATTTTGTTGAACCCAGTCATTGTGCTTCCTGTTATGAACTGGTTAAAGAGAAGATTATAATACGGTTATGGCAAAAGCATCTTAGCAAAAAGAAATACGAGAGGATAGCAGGCGCAAAAAGATCTTTTTCTTTTTAAATTACCCAAGCCTTTTGTTTTTAAATTCCCTGACTAACAAACGTGTCATGCTGTCCATGCTCCAGTGTCTAAGCAAAGTGTTTGTGCCCTCTCCTCGGAGCATGGCTCTGCACAGCCTTCCTCTCCCTCGGCTGGAAAGGCCCTGCTTGAGAGCAGGGACTGCTCAGGTAGCGACCCCCGTGCTCTCAGAGCATGGGGACATAATAAAGATGCACCTGGAGACAGGCTTCTCATTGAAGAATAATGGAGAGGTCACCCTGAATGCCTGTTGCCAAGAAGGGCTGAGCTAGGGTCATTAATGATAATTAATCATTAATTAAACCAGGCATGATACACTGGAAATAGTATGTTAGCTACTCCATTCCCTGGGAAACCTTCTCCTTTAAGTTAAACTGGCTCACACAGTGGTTGTGCTTCCTGTGTGAAAGACGTGCCACTTACATGCGATCCCAAGGCTCTCAGTGAAGTTGTGGAAGCAACAATCTTCGTGTTGATTGAATTTTCACTTAATTTAATTCCATTGGAAATCACAGATGGTGTCACCCAGCAGCTAGAGGCTAAAAAGGGGCACTTTACAAACTGAATAAAAAACTTATTAAGTTATAATGAGCATCAAAAGCAAATGGAGGTGAAAACTTTACTGCAAACAACGTACTTACTCTACACATACAGTGATACTAAAATTGAATTTCTTTTTATTTTAGACTTTAATCAGGCTCTTGGTAAATCAAGATCAATAATATATGCAATTATATTATTGCATTTAATTCTAATATGATACAAACCCCTGTTTTCTTAGGAATGAGACTGGAAATAGAAATAAGGAGCACAACAATGCTAAAATCTGGAAAGGTGAGAATAGCTCAAATGTGAAAAGTTTAGTTACATAATTTATTTTTAAAAATGAGAAAAGAATAAAAAGAATAAAATACTCTTGTTCAGTACAGACACTAATGAGCAGAGAAGTGTGGACAGTGTAACAGATCGCTTTCAAGACACAAAACTGCAGTGTGAACTCGCCCTTCCATTTCTCACCAGCCTTTCCCCATGTCCTGGGGAGTGAGTGGCCAGTTGTGCCCCAGTGCACGGTGTGGGAGTGTTCCCCAAACCAAAGCAGCCCTCTCAGAAAGCACGGACCAGAGCCCCAGGCACGTGCCTGGTGCATTCTGGCAGTCTGCAGCCCAGGTAATGGGCACCTTTTCTGTGGCTTTAGTATCCACCTACCACTCCTCAAAATGACATAATAGTTACTCAGGGGCACTGTGTGCTAATAGGTGTTAATATTAGCTGGGAGATAGCATGTCTGTGAGAGAAACTTTGAAAGGACAGGTAAGGATGCTCACTTTTTACTCTGGGTAAACTGGGAAATGAACATCTACCATTATCGGAAACGAAAAAAATCTTTGTGTGATTGAATGGAACATTGTTGTCCCTCCTCTGATTTTCTACATGATCATTTTTGGAGAAAGGAACAATAAATTTTAAGATAAGCCCTGCTCACAGATGTGTTATTTATTCACCCAGTTAACAGCCATTTCCTGTAATCAGTATAAACTGATCAATCTGCCATAATGAGGATGGAGCCAGCAGCTTCCTGGCCAGGGATGAGTCTGTGTCTCTTCTAATCTGCAGACATAACATATTGGAAGATTGCTACATTCCCACATGCTAAGCAGTGAGAACGCAGTAGCTTTCCCCTCTGCAGGTAGATGGCTACAATAATGGATGAAGACAATAGTTTGTGGGTCACTTGTATCATTAGTGCTATAAGAAAAAGACTGTTTTCTAACATAGGCTTGAATTATTTATTAATTAATTATTTCTGACAGTAAAAAACCTATTTTTCAGTTTCCACTGTAATATAACTGCTACAACTAATGGATGATGCTTAAAAACAGATCCACAAATGTATTAAGAGAAATGATTTCTGACCCTCCGCAGAAAAATGCTTTTATTAGTGCTGTAAATACCTCTGCTGAACACATGGATGGGGGTAAACTATAGAGCAAATGAGATTTAGTGGAAATAAAAGGGGGGATCAAATAGTGCTTTGTTCCTATGGAAGAGTAAACCAGTAAATAACCCAACAAAAAATCCTGCTCCTTGATTCCAGGAGGCCCCATGGGCTGCCCTTCTGTACTGGTACATTTGTTGGTGGGCACAGAAAACATGCTATTTTTATGACCATTATGTGATTCAAAATAGACAAGAAGTAACTGAAATGTGTGACAAAAAGACAATGCTACCCTAAAGATATTTTGAAATCTGTCATATTTACATTTCTAATGTGGACTTTGGTTCGCAGGAAACACAGCTAATAAAGACCAGTAAACATCCAGAAACTGTTTTGGGACACTACATCAGCATCTCTGTTATTTCCTTTTGAAATAAGGCTGGATTTCTCTCTTCTTTTTTTAGGTCACTATGTGGGCTCTGGAAAAGACATGTTCTGAAACTTCCTACAGTCAAAATACATATTTCTTATTTCAAAACACTCTTTGCACACCTATTGAAAGTCCTCCCCCAGCTCTGACAACTTCACAAGGTTTTACAGTCCTGTTGCTTAGCTGCTTAGTGCTCCCTTCTTACAAAGTTTTCTGTTACCAAGAGACATTATGCTGCAAAATGAAAAGCATCTCCATCCAAACAGTGATTCAGTGCCCACCTTCAACCAAATAAAATGTGAATTTCAATTTATTCCTTTACAATGCGAAGGGTCTGATCCCATAAAAATGTCTGCAGGCATTTGCGCTTAATATTGTGCCTAATTCTGCTGCAGTCGATGGGCTTTGGTGGTATCAGTCCTTGATAAGCTAAAGCTGCACAACTCAATGCTGCAAGATGGAAAAGCACTGCTTACTGCAACGTATGTTAAAATTGGGCCAGAAATTATTTTACTGAATGTTGACTGAAAACCAGAGAGCACTCGGTGCCATGAATGCTGTGTTAAATGTAGTCTCACAGCCTGGAATGGCTGGATGTGTGCTGCTGAACCTGGGAAGGGCCAGGTTGTTCCTGGGACTCTGTACATGTGCAATTGATTCCACGGATCCGATACAAAATCTTCCTTGTGTCTGCATTCCTGCCCACAGCTGTACACACCCAAATAAGAGCAAAATCCTGTAACTACGTGTTTTAGAAAACAAGATCCTGAACGCAATGCTTTGGGACCAAACCAGAAAGGAACAGTCTTTAATTATATGATCTGACAGGACTTTCTGCCTCCAGAGAATATTCCCTGGTTACTAGGAGTGAAGGGCCATTGTTAGATACCTGGAAATTGAGAGCTACCCAGAACTGGAGGATTGCTGACAGCCCACCACTGAGGAGGCACTAAGAGCTGATAGGGTTTTAGCCTCCTATGACAAGACAGCATAGCAGGATTCTGTCTCACTGTAATCATCCCCTTGCAAGGGATGCGAGCTGTGGCTTCACCTTGCCAAGCAGCAGCTGGCCTCCGAGGAACAAACCCTTCCTTACAAACACTACCTTACTGGCACAGACATTTCTAAGCACAGCAGAGCACTGAGTTTCTAGGCTGAAAAGTGCTGTGAGAATGCAAAGAGTTATTAATATTAAAATTGTGAGTCTAATAATTTATATGCTGCTTTCTCATCATCTTGCAAAATGTCCCCAGCAGCAAATGTTATAAGTCATGACATTAAATGTTCTTTAGAGAAGTACACTTTTTTTAAACAAATAAGGCTCTCCCCCCTAAAAGTCACTGACAAAAACTGCAGCATGTCCAAAAGGGGCAGGATCTGCCTGTTAGCTTTTGAGAACATGCAGTTCATTTCAGCTGTGCTATCCTTAATGAAATCTCATGTGATAAATCATACAACTCAGATGTGTTTCACTTGTTTGCCAATGAATTTGAAAAAGGGCTTACAGATAAATACAATTAGATTTTAAAATTATTCAAGAATTATTTTGAAGTTCCCCTGAGATTTCCATGTTAACTCAAATGGATTTTGCTTTCTGTCAGGATTCAACTGCTTCTAGGAAAGCTTTGGTGAGCAGGCAGGTAATGTGACACCTACTCCTAAGTCAGAATTTGTGGACAGATCTAAATTACTTAATTACAGATCACCACTGTAAACACTTAGTAATGTGCTTTTAAGATAATGAAAAGTGTATTCATCTTAGTTTTTAAAATCTCAAATACAGCCACATTTACAAGCTCACTTTAGCTCACTCTAAATATTCTTTGTCTTTACACCAGCAGCTGGTCTAATGCTGCACGTCTGCATCTGATGCCTGCTCTGGGGCTCTTCCCCTGCTTTGCATCCCTGTTGTGTCAACGCTGCTTGATGTTGCTGGGGGAAGAGGGCAAGGGTCAATTCTTTTACTGATGAGATGTAGCTGTTGGGTCCTTGAGATTAGGTTAGACTAAAGTTGGAAGCATGCAGGAAGGTAAAATTCCCACCTCTAACCACTGCACCTTCTCATCCTGCAGGGATGAGTGTGTCCAAACTGAAGAAATCAGCACTGCAACACAACTGGCTTCACTGGTGTGTTGGAAAAGACAAATTGGGGATGGGAACATTTGAAAACACTGCCTGTAGCAGAGGCCCAGCACCCTCCTCGCCCACCTCAGGCTGATGCGCCTGGAAGCCCGCTGTGACAAATGGTGCCACACCCTTGCTTCTCCCACCTCACCCCTCATATCCAGCAGCAGTTTAAATGTGTCAGGAATTGTACAAAGAAACTATTTGCCATTGATTGACATAACCCACAGACAAAGAAGAATCTGTGTGAGAATAATTTGATCACAAACTATCGATGCAGTGATCATTTTTCGCTCTGGGTTTGGGCAGCACTTGTCAGTGAAGAGTCCTGATCCAGGACTGAGGCCTCCAGATAATATGGATGAGTGCTGGCCGGCTTCCTGCAGCAGCACAGCAGCTCTTCAGGAGATAAAGGGAATAGGGAAAAGGCTTCTCAGGAACTAACTGCTAGAGGATTGTTTTTGAGTAGCTAGCGATGAGCAGTCCAGATACCAGCTGACAAATACTGCAGAAGTTTCAAGAGTTAAAAGCTCATTCCTCTTAAGTAGCTGGACATGATATTTCTTCTGATTTCTTCTTCTCATATGCTATCTCTTCACCTCCATAAAAGATATCATGGGAATTTTACCAGCCTTAACCTCTTGTCTCCCCACAGCTCTACCCCAGGTAGGAGTTGACCTTTGCTAAGTGTTTGAGCTGCCTTTAATGAGAGAGGATGTGTGTTGTATATAGATCTTTCTGAAAATCCATGAAAAAAGGCTGTTGCCCAGTAACAAATGGTCCAGTTCACCTTCTTTTGCTCATGATGAGGAACATCCACGCTTTTAGGGGGTCCCCTTGTTTGCTTCCTCTTTCCTAAGAAAATAAACACGACTTAACGTGGATGAAGGTACAAGGCAGGGCAGGGAGCTGTGGATGGTTCCTCCAAGGGAGAGCGGCCACAGGGCTCTCCAGCAGACTCAGTTTACTGAGTAGCTGATTTTCCTGGGATTTTCCTGCAGTCATCTTTGCTGTACAATGACATATGAGGCAGACACTTGACCTACGCCTGCTATTTAATTAAATGCACTTCTCCACCTTTTTTCTTTGTGTCCGTGTCATGATCCATGTAAGGATAGACAAAATACAGTGTTGTTAACGGGCAAAACTTATGAAGCTTAAATGGAAGATTTGGCTGGGTGTCTTTAATTAAATGGGCATTAATACTATGCAACATCCTAACTCGGAATGTGAAGGCATTAAAATAATTAACTGGTCTAATCTAGGTTTAAGAGGCTTGAAAAATAGGTTGAAAATAGGTGCCAGTGTGACAGTATATCCCTGTGAAGGTGACCTTAATTCTAGACACTGGAGCAGCTGCAGCATGCTGGTACATGCTGGGGACATGCGAGTACCTGGCTGTGGCACCAGGAGGGTGAGTGCTGACACAGGAGAAAGCAGCAGCTCTTTGATCCTATATATGATTAATCTAACTGGCAAATATGGTGAAAATTATTCAAATCACTAGAATATTGTTCACGTATCACAGCAGCAGCATAACGCTGATTACAGATTCAGGGCTCTCTTTAGGGTGGCTTTTAGCCGTAAGAGTAGGAAGACATCTTGTCAAAATGATGTTTTGTTCTGACCTTGTAAATAAGACCAAAATGCTGATAAATGACTGATCTTTGTTTGCTGACAACCACATGATGTGGGTGAGGGGACCAAGAAATTCCTATCCTTCTCACTTAGGAAACAACCACTGCTTTTCCTGTGTGTTGGCTCTTGACACCAAACCCCAGTTCCAGGAGGAAACCAAACAATCCAGCTGTAAACAGACTCTTGCCACAGAAACCACGCAGGAGAAACATCTCACTCATGCTTGCTTGGTAAATTTGTCATCTGTTGATACCCCCACACTACCAAAGGTTTCGCTGAGTTTAACACACGTTGTGTAAAAAGAAGAGCTGCTACAAAACTGATACGGAAAATGATAATTAAAGGCAATTGTTTTGGGGTTTTTTTTGCCAATTTGTTCAAAAAATCTTGGGATCTGCCAACATTGCCAAGTAGTGCAGCAAAACAGAAGGAGATTTGAAGAATAAAACAGTTGGTCCAATGATGTCCGTTCTGCACAGGTGTGATGAGTCAATTTGGTGCAAGCTCTGGTCTGATCCTGTGGTTTGCATGCTTTAGGTGTGTGCCTGAAGAGCGTCTTTCGGTGAGCTAAAGTTATTTCTTCAGAAACCACAAGTGAAAGGAAGAATAAAGGCAGCTGCTCAGGTATTCCCCCAAAGTTCTGGGCACCACTCTAAGAAGGAACTGTTTGAATCCATTAAAATAAGCAATTTCCACTAGACTTTGGTGTTAACGCCCACTGAGCATAAGCATTTTAGGCTGTCCGGAAAAAACTGACCCTTTGTTTATCAATCTAAATAGAGCAAGAAGAAGAACAAACAAAGGCATTTCATTTTATCTTCCTCCCTGAAGAGGACTGTCAGCATCACATGTCTGTTCAGGCTGGAAGGTCATCAGTGAACAGTTAGATCTAGTAATTTTTTTTACATGGGAACTTAAATTCTGAGCAAATTAAATTGTGTCCATGCAAATCACCCTGCTGGTAAACAACAAATCCTAAATTACAGTACATAACAACAGTCACTAACGCCTGGAAGATCTGATCACCCTGTTAACTCTGGGATGCAAAAAACTGAAAAAGAGTGGTGAGGAAAGGAGAGGAAAGTGCACCTCTAAATCCTGTGGTGATCTCAGCTGCCCAGAGTACAGTGGCAGTCTGCATGATTTTTGTCCTTATTTATCAGACTGCATAATCTAATTATCTCTCATTAGTCCAAAGCTGATTATTTCATTTATCTTTGTATATGTGACAACAAAAGGCTCTCTTTAATTAAGCAGATCAGCAATTAGCTGTTGTTTTATAGGCAGCTTTAAACATCCCTGTACAAGTAGCATGCAGCATGATTGTGATCAGATGCTTAGGGAAGAACTGTAGATGAGGACATTTTGATTTACAGCCCCATTTAGTTTAAAGCTGCATTGGCAAGTCTAACTCCAAAAGCAAAGGCTTATGAGATATGGCCAAGCTGCCAAGCACCCTCGATGGAACAAAGCATAACTGAGGCAAGATCTGCCAGTGAAATTTGGTTAGATCTGCAGAGGAACCTTTGTGGGCTGACCCTGAAGAACACGGGAACTCTGCTTCAAGCAGGATTGTTCTACTCTTTACAGCGAAGGAGACTCACATTCCAACTCCCCAGTGAAACAGCAACTGGCAGGTTTGGATGTACAGCAGTCAGGAGAGTCTGTGGTTAATTAAAACGAGAAAACAATTGTTTGTGATGATGCTGTTGACAGCAGCGGATACTGCAGAAAATATGAGAACAACTTAATTTTGCTTGTGAATTCTCCAAAAATCAGAGCAACAAAACCCACTATATCCTGGGTATCCTTCCAAGAATCTTTGGATGAATTCCCAATCCCAGCGTTTCCTTTATCTCCTCTTAAAAAGCCATCTCCCACGTTGGAGCTGCTACTGGAGGAGGAATCATCACTAATCCCTACTTTTCAGTCCTGCACTACAGATATCACAGCTGAGTGAAAACGTCAAAGCAATTTTTTTGTTTAACCTTTCCAAATGTCTGCAATAGTTTCATCAGCAAAAAAAAGTCCTGCATCCAGATAAATGTGTGTGTCCTTATGCAGAAAAGAACAAAGCAGTTAAAAAAAATTCCTTACAATAATTTATGAACACCTAATAACTTTTAATTTTAAGATGTAAGTGCTGAGATAAGCACAAAGAAATTAAGTTGGATGTCTCTGAGAGCACAGAAAGAAGAATGGATTGGAATGCAAATCTCCACACAAACTCATACTTGTAAGCACGGGTATTGTCCATTACTTGAGAGTAGCTCAATTTAAATAATCAATTTGCAAGAGAAAACTGCTGGTGCATTTAATATACTGAACTTCCCCCACTGGACTGTGCTTGTGACCTGCTCTGCTTAAAATATGGAGAAATGGGATTAAATAAACCAGACCAAAACAGCTGCTCCCTTTTTACTTCATTTTGCATACGCAATTTCTTATTTTTCAAAAATGAACTGGAATAGTATGTTTTCTTGTGCTGATACAATTTTCAAAATACGTTTGTCTTATTTTTTGAAAGACAATTTTTTTAATGCTTTCTGCCCTTCCTTTTTAGGGTGGAAACATGAGTTTTTTGAATAGGAATATTCTGGTTAAATGCATGAGGAGCTCTCAAAACTACAAGCAGATACTGGAAACTTTGGTGGAAATGGGGAGGTTCTTCAATGGCCTTTATCCCTCCTTGTGCAGAGATTTCTCCGCACAGAACTCCTTTACAAAGCCTAGTAGGCTTGGAGCAACACAGTGTTATGAGGCTGTTCACCCACTGGTAATTGGCAATTAAGCCTGGTGTGAGAGGCTAATGGCAATTCTCTTCTGCTTGGAGAGTCAGAGGTAGAAATCTTGCCTGAAAAAACTGAAGACATCTGTGAAACTCCCTGAAGTGAGTCATGAAAAGGACATAACCTCTCAAGTGCCTGCCATGAATTTTAAGGGCAGAGTCCCTAAAAACACATATGAAAGCCATGAGAAATCTAGGGCATCTTATTGTGCAGAGGGAATTATTGTTGATTTGAAGGAGCCAGGATGTAGCAGTCTCACTGCAGGAACAAGTAAGCTGGGTGCAGACAGCTCCTGGAGTCCTGGTGCAATCCCTCCAGTGAGCAGCGATGTCACTGGGAGACTTGGATGACCCTTTCTCTACAAGGCTTTTATTTAGGGGAAATAAAACCCATCCAGTAGCACAGGTATCAACACTAATACTGGGGACAGAAAAGGTTGAAAATGACCAGCGAAATGTGTTAGAAATAATTCCTGAGTGGCTACTGAATGAACAGCCTAGTGAATAGGTAAAGACCTTCTACTGTGTATTTTTTTTCCTTCATACTCTGATGAAAACACATCTGTAGGTAAGGTAGTTGAGCCAAACCTATTCTTTCTCTTATCTAATAGGGTTCTAAAATGAGAAAAAATGTTCTTCCTCTGGGCATATTCTGAGAATGTCTAGCAGGTACGCTGAGAAGCAGGAAAATAAGATTAGAAAGCAAATATCGTAGATGGTTGATGGGATATTCTCCATGAGAGTCTAGTGAAGCACCAGGCAGGCTGGACAGTCTGCAGCTGCAAACTTCCAGAAGTGGTGATACCAGTTTGGACCAGGGCTGTGACCTCAGAGTCACGGACTCCACGGTGACAGCTTCGCTGGAACTGAGGTCAAAAGGACTGTCCTGTCTCAGAGAGTTGGTGACGTACCCAGCTGCCCTCAGACACTTCCCAGAGGGAGCAAAACAGTCCTCACCCACACTCTGGACCCCTGCATGAGAAGGTGCAAGAGACCATGGTAAGTAAGTGCTGCTGCCTCCTTAGATGGGGTTTTCCTTCTTTGCACTATAAAATATTATTCAATATTCACACAAAACCCCCAAACAACTGAAATATGAAGTCAATATGAACTTGAACTCATCAACCACAATAACAGCTTGAAATTATGTTAGAAGCAGAGACAGTAGGTTGAACCAAGGATCCTAACAGATAAAGTCAACAAAAAAACAAACAGCAAGAGAAACAAAGATGACACCCACTCCTATCGCACAAACGGGAACAAAAAGCTTTGAATTGTGTCAGATCTCACTGGACACCCTGGAATGGAAACCTGGGATGTATCACGTCTGTTGCCCACCCTTTCGCTCCCCTGGTTTTAGCTTCTACATCGAGGAGGTGAAAGCAAAACCGGGAGTCCATCCAAGGCCTGGGATTACTGAGGACAGACCCTGCCTTGCCTGGAGCTACTCTTCAGCTGCCCTGTGAGGAATCACTTGGTCCGTGCTCAGCCGCTCCACACACCCATGGCTCCTGCACCTTGCAAGAGTAGAGGGAAAACTACACTGAAAACAATTTCCAGAGCAAGCTACAGCCTAAGAATAGAGATATTCATCTGAAGGGAGATGGTCTAACTATAGATTTCTTGAGGTAAATTATTTTATTCATAGAATGACATCACCAGTTAACTAATTTTTCTGAAGTCTGGCTACCCCTCACTTTTAACTTCTGACCATTTACTGCTTTTAGGTCTTTGATGCACTTCCATCTCATAAATTGCAAATGAGGAACCTTTTTTGAAGTATGTGAATTTCACTTAATATTATTCTACTCCACCAGGACTGTGAACATGAACCAAGCTTTGACTCCCAACAGAGGGCTGCCCCAGCTGGATACAGTCACATGTTCCTCACGGCTTCATTTACATTTTCTAATTCATACAGGCCCTCAGCAATAAGCAAACAAACAACTGAACTGGCTAACAGAGCAAGGATCATTTAATGTTTGAGGGGTTTTTCCTGAAAAAAAGATCAAATGATTAGGTAAATTGGCTTTTTTTTTCTGATAAAGGTTTTTTGCTGCACATACATTTTAGAACCTGAAAAACCTCTTGCAATATACAAGAAGAAGAGTTTGAGGGTTAGGGCTTTACATTTATACATTTGAAATACCGCAGGCAACTCCTCTGCTTTTCATTTTGCAGATGAAGAGACAGAGCACGTAATTTTATGATTTTTAGGCTGAAGTAAAATATTGGCAGAATGGGAAAAGAACCCAGACTTCTTTCTCTGCATTCTTTTCTCTCCTTCCTTCAAGCTTCAGGTCCCAGTGTCATCCTAAAAATAAAATCCCTTACAGAAACCACACACATGGCACTGACATGTTCTGGCCTTTCCTCTGGCACATGCATCCATTCAGAGCTACCCACAGGGAATGATGGCTCAGTGTGGGAGCATGGCCAGGTCCTACCTCCCCTCCTGCTCTCCTGACAAATCTGGATAAGCTAAAGACACATTTAGGAGGCTTTAATGGCTACTTGATCCTCACTAATAGGCCCAGGCAGATAGGGCAGGTGCAGGTCATGCTAAGTGGTCAGGGACTAACTTTTGCCCTCATCAGCTGGCCTAAATTGACTCCATGAAGCCTTCTGATTCTACTTTAATGGAAAATACCTACTTTACCCACCACTGCCTCCATGTTTAACCTGGAGTTAATCTAAGCTTTGTTTGGAATATAAGGGTATTTGAAAAGCAGGTAGTTTCCACAGAGAGTTATTTTTAGGTAGCATATGGGACTTCCAAACAGGTAAGAATTACACTACCTCCGTTTTTTCCTTCTCCCGTTTGTGCCCTCCTTACTCCCAAATTACAAATGTCTGTACATGAAAAACTCAAGGCTCTTAGAAAACTACTACTTCAGAGAAAAACTTGTCAGCTTAACACTGTAGGAAGAGAAAAAATGCCTGTTGTGAACTGGGAAGGTAAGTAGAGCCCTGACCATCAGCCAGTTGTCCTTTAAAAAGCATGTCTCACTTTGCATTTTTTCGGACAACCCCCAGAACGCACGATTAACCACTTCCACACTGTTATTTACATTTTTACAAGGCTTTCCTAACTTCCTCTTCATACAGGTTGATCACCATATGTAGGAACTATTTTTTTCTGATGGCTAGTTCTTCAGACTGTGGAAGGGGGAAATGGGAAAACGGAACATGCTGTAGAAATCTACTTTCATGCAAAGCAAAGACAAATCTTTAAAATTCTGTATTGCTGTTTCACAAAATAATGATTCTTTTTCCTAGAAGTGGTGTGAGCTCAGTGTTGCAGCTGACACTACCTGTAATGATTTCTGGCTCTCACGTCTGTAAGCTGAGCAACATGTTCTGCCCTGTGATGGCTCCTGCTGCCAAAAACCACACACCAAAACAGCTGTCCCTCCAGTTAATCATTACTCCTATGATCAAACAGCAAATCTAGGCTAAAATGTCTGGATAACTGTGACATGGCCTGAATGAGCTTAAGTTAGACAGTATTAATAAGAGTCAACTGAAAAGCTCTGATTTCCATGCTCCAAGTGCCCTTCGGGTACAGCAAAATTATTTTTCAACAGGGCAGAGTCTTTGACAATATCTCAGTGAAGCCAGAAAAATGTATGCAGAGACAGACACGCACATCAGAGAAGTAAAACACCCTGAAATGAGACCTAAACAGCAAAACATAAAATGATTTATACCTCCACAAAACTATTAAAGTAAACCTTATTTAGTTTTATTACTAATGCATATTTAGTTGAAACGGAACTTTGAAGAGCACTACGGTTCTTGAAAAAAACAGGTCCTGCTTACAAAGGGATTGAGCTTCTGAGTCACACAGGCTGGGTTTTCCACTGTGCTTAGGTATCTGGAGAAGGATAGATCAAAAAGTTCCTGAGCAGACCCGAACATTTCACCTACACTTCACCTTCAGGTTCTCAAAACTGCGTTTTCACGGAAAACAGTGAGGAAGAACCATCACATATCTCCTTTCTGGATGCTGTTTCCTTAACACATAGCCTATTGCACAAACCAGCAATGCTCCCTTTGCACGTTTTCCAGAGCCCTGCATGGCAAAGCAAAGATTAAAATGTTTCCTATCAGCATCACCTGTGTCCAGCTCTTTCACCTGGCTCGAACAATGCACTGCTGCCCAGGAGCTGGTTTTTCCCAAGGAGAAAGAACAGAAGTAAGCACTTTTGAGAGGGATGGGACCTAACAGCATGCTAATATGATGACCCTCAAGTAGCTGAGCACATTGCCAGGTGTCACACAGATTAATTCTGATTCTTCCAGCTCCATTTTGTAAACTCGGGTTTGGAAAAGCCACCGTTTCCTGTGCTGAGAAGGTAATTAAAGCTCCACTCCTTCAACCTTGCCGTCTCTTGAAAGCTAAGGAAACAAAGAGCAGGGAGTGGCTGTGTGATACAAACTCAAACTAAATTTGAGTTACAGCAAACCCCTACAAATCAATGTAAATAAAAACCCGCAGCTTTCATACATAATTACACAACCCAGACAGGTGGGGTGCTCCAAGGAAAGAAAACATCAACTCATTTGTATTTCTGGTTAGTAAGAATACAGCAAAACTTGCTCTCCTCCAGACACTTAAAATGTATGTAAAATTTAAATGTAAAATTCACTCTAGGTCTTAGGAGATAGCACTATAGCATCTTAAGCACGCATGTACCTCCTTTTCTTTCATTAGGAAACTCCAGATTTACTGAATTAAAATAGTTCTACATTAATTCCCTCTACAGTGAAAACCCTGTGCTATATTTAATAGCAATTAGAGCTTGAGAGTTCTAAACCTAAAAATCAGAGATTTCATTATGGGAACTTCTATATAGCAATACTGAAAAATTCAAGCATCTTAATTGTATGAGCTATTACCTTAACTTACAAAGCATTTTGTGCAATCTGTCTGTTCCTCTCCTGTATCTCCCAAAAGAGAGCCATAAATATACACAGCTGGAGCACTCACTTGAACGGTGTGTTTTTCAGCCACGTATTTCTTTAGAAATGGTGTATTTTGTATTATTGTGAAGTGCATCCTCACAGAAACTCTGTAGTTTATTGATTCAATTGAATTGTGTAAGACTGAAATTCTAAACGGCGCTTTTTGCATTGATCCTTAAATCGTATCATTAAAATAGAACTCAATGGTGTTTTGAATACTCTGATCCTGATAATTTCATTGCTTGTGAAGTTCCATTGTGGCACTGGTGACTAACAGCACCTGAAGAAAAAAATAAAAATCTTCCTATGAAACACAATTGTGTCCAAACCATTTGAAAGGTATAGAAACCAATTACAGTAAAATTCTGTGTTCTCAATCAGGATCCATGAAAAACATTCCAGCACGGGGAGATGCTGGGTTATTTATTGTGGGAAGTTACTGAATGCTTAACTATGCAGATGAAATTCTCCTCATTCTTTCATACAAGGCAGCAAAATAAATAACAGCTCACAGTTCCCAAGGTAGACTTGTTAATCGGCCCAATATTGTTCTAATTCTCCTCGTCGCTAACTGAATTGGAGCATGTAACTGGATAAAATGTGTCTTTAGATACCATGTACTTATTCCGATTACTATTTGGTTGATTGATGACTTTCTGATTTTTTGAAACAATGCCAGCACAGTGGCCTCTTGGTAGCTGAACACATGACTGCTGTTTGTTGTGCTTTGGGGGGACTGCAATGCGAGGTCTGGCTCAGTCATTTTTAAAATCAATACTTGCTCTCTGAGCACGGGATAATTTAGAGAACATAATTCAGAATTCTACCTTTCAGCATGTATCCTCCATCAAAGGAGGATTTTTGTCTAGAGTCAGCACAAAGGCTACATGACCCAAGAATGCACAGATAAGGTTAAAAAAGAGAGGGAAAGTACATATTTTTTTTAAACTACAGCATCACTAGCCACATGTGTAGATAAATATGTCTTTTATGTAAGTGCACTTATAGCACATGTGCACTTCCATAAATACGAACTGGAACTCGATGCTTTGAATAAATTTCAGGTTTTGCTTGCTCTGATGTCTTCTGGGTTTTTTTCCTCCTGTTTTGACCATTTGTGTATTATCTCACTTTTTAAAGCAAGGTCATACTTCCCTGCAAAGTGTGAAAATGGGACCTGCAAAGTCTCTGATCAGTTGGTGTTCAGTCTTCCTAATGCTGGCTCTCTGAAAATGCTGAACACTGAATAATTTCCTCCGCAGGTATTAGTGGTGCTCTGCTCTCAGCAGCAGTGATTTGAACCAAATCTGCTGCATTAAGTCAATGCAGTTCTGCACGTGTAAATGAAGACTAACAGATCCTAGTCAGACCTGCCCTTCTTTGGGTATTGAATGAACTCCAGTGCTATGGGTTTTGATCCTTTTGGATTAATTTTCACATCTTAACATTCTGGCTCAAGGTTGTATCTCCATTTCACCTTCCATATCCCTTCCATTAACAAAATCTCCAATTGTCCAGCCTCTTTGAACCTCAGTGGTATTCTGAATCCTCTCTCTGCCATTGAAATACAAAGTTCTCTCTGCACTTTCTGTTCCTGCTTCCTCCATCCTCCTCTGAGCTGAGCACCTGCAGAGTTTCCTATTTCCCATGCAGCACTCCAGATACATTCCCACTCCCATATCCTGCAAGATTTCCCTCTCTCCTCCCATATCAGAAAACTTTCACTCCTCTTATGTTTTGACAGAAGCTGCTGAAGTCAATAGAGCCTTGTTCATATTTAAAATGTGCTTATTTTGCGTTTGAATTCTGAATGTATTTTAACCCCTCAGTACAGAAGGGCTCAGGCACAATCCGTCTGCCCAGCTTCTCCCCAGCTTAGAGGACTGGGAGTCCCTCTACACGTTCTTATTTTCACTCTAATTTTGCTTCTGCCTCCTTCAAAAGGGGAAACTCCCAGGCATATCTAAACAAAATTTACAGCTTCTCTTCATCGTCACAGCATCCCGAGCAAAGAAGCACAAAGCAGTCACAAAAAGCACAAAGCAGTCTAATTCCTAGCCAAGGACTATTATGAGAAGTGGTACTCAAAATGTCTGGAGGTCTGGGGAAAAAAGGCTGATGCCTCACTTAGAGGTATTATTTTCAAACATCTCATCCTCATCCAGATTTCTTACAAGGAAAATATTTTTCTTAATTCTTTGCAACACTCATTTTGAATTCTACTTGAAAATCTATAGACAGCAGCAAATTAGCTTTGGCAAGTTGAGTTTTCCAATCATTCTCCTTTTTTGTATGCTTCTTTTGATAGCAATCAAATTAAATATGGCACAAAATAGTGGACAATAGTGACAAAAACAGATAAATAATTTCAAGCATCTAAAGACTAATGAAAAACTGCAATTTCTCTCACTTCCTTATTTATTGTTCTCAGTCATTTGATGAGCCCTCAGGTATTCCAGTGTGGACCAAGCAAATAAAACCCACTCAGGGTAGAGAAGTTTCAAACCCTGCATCCATTACAAATTTTTTATGACGATTATTGGTGCTGTTTCATTCTACACACTTTGCTGGATGCCCATAACAGCAGCTGCAGCAGCGGAGCCCTGCAAAGCAGTTTCCCTTTCAACTTTTTCCACAGCTTTCTCAAAAGCTCATCCTTTGGGGCTGAGATTTCTAGTGTCTGTAAATAAATGTTAAACAGGAGATTTAAGCCTTATTTCTTTTTTTGAATTAGGAGTTAAAATATATTTCTTCTGGGTTTTAGGTAAATCCTTGTTACTCTTTCCCACAGAAGAGCATAATATAAACATCAAGGTAGATCATAAAAATTTGCATTTTCCAAATCATCAGACCCAAGGTTTGTGTTCTTGGAAGGGTAAACAACTTCCCAGGCTCAGCTGGTATTTTCTGCAACAAGACAGATGCTTAACCTGCAGATTCCTACCCATCCAAACCTCAGAATAAAACTGGCGAAATAGAAGAACAGAAGGAAGGTACCTGACTAAATTCAGAGACAAGGGTTTAAAGTGCCCATTTCCATGACACTGAGGCTTTGTTCTCATTCACTTGGCAGCTTGGGTGCCCTCGGTATCACCTCTCAGCTGAGGTTTGCTCTCTTTCACCACAGGAGAAAAGGTGAGTGTTGTACACAGCTTGGCTTTCACAAGGTTTAGGAACTTTTATAAATGCTGGCCAGGGGGCAAATCCCAGGTTTTGTTACAAATGACTACCAGGATACCTATGTTTTAAAATCAAGGTTTTCTGCACTTCATCTGACTTAGAGAAAAGCAATAGCAACGAGGAAGCCTCCCAACTCATTGCTCACTAACTCTTGTTTCTGTCGTGTTATGACACAAAAACTACATTTCAATTGCAACAGCTCGAAAGAATTACATGTGCTCAGCATGGGCATTGATAAAGAAAGCAAATAAAGCACAGGAAGGAAAAGGGGAGGATCAGGAAGAAGCCCAAGTTCCCAGCTTGGGACCTGAGGACACCTGGGTGGTTATGGGACAGCAACAGAGGCTGACAGATGTTCTGTGTCAGCCCCAGTGGGAAGGGAAACAGGAGCACTGGAAACCTGGGATGATGTTCCTGGTTTTAGCAGAAAGAAATAGGAAAAATAATTGCATGTAGATATACTACAACCAATAATTGTACTTTTTTCTCCAAGAATAATAAAAATAAAACAGAACAAAGAACAATTTTTTCAGAAACAAACAGCAAGGGTAAAAATAATTTATCCATGAAAGATTTTATCAATAGTACTTGATTATAGTTTTGTTTTATTAAATTATTTCAAAAGGAAGAGTGCCTTTTGTCACTTTACTTGCCTTAGATTTTGGGGTTTTGCCCTTAATTTACAAGTCTAGATACCTTCACACCCAACTTCTCAGCAAAGGAAAAAATACTCAGACACGTACCTGCAGCATAATTTTCTGTCTTCAAACTGCAAGCATAAATTATATGACAGAAAGATGGGGAAATTGCAGGGCTTTGACAAGAGTTTATTTAGAATATATATGATTATGAACATATCATTTGGAGTCGGAAATTATCTCATTTGTGAGAAATAACACCTCTGGCTTCACTGAACATAAAACAAAGGGTTTGCCATGGGGGCTTCACCAAAAGACATCTTTAGGAAAAACAGTATCTTTAATGGCAGAATTACTGCAAATACTGTAATATTTAATTTTAAGATATTTTAAAAAACCTTCTCAATTAAAATATCTGTATCATAACTCTAGGATACATACACAACTACTTTTGCACTGTTTATGTTGGCAAATCGATAATTATGGGAACAAAGACTGTAAAACCTGGGATATCTTCATTGTCCTTCACACTGTTTATTTTCTCCCATTTTAGCCCATTCCATTTACTCCCTGTGCCATGGGCAGCCGAAGTGCTCATTCAGCTTACCCAACGAGCCCAGACAGAATGCTGATCTGTGCTTATTCAATGAGCCTGCAAGCAAACCTTCCTTGGCCAAACTGTCCGCATCTCCTCTCTCACGAGACCTCTCCATTTGCAGATATATCCCACTAAAGTTTAGATGCCCAATTCTAAAATTTAAGGGACACCACCTCGGGCTACCACCATTTTCCTGCACAGAGCTGTTCCCACTCTCCTGCTGGGCGTACCCAGAGGGATCTGGGAGCAGAGTGTGCGCTGTGACTTTCGTGGCAGTAGAGGTGCTATTTTCCAAAATAACCACCAGTACTGGATATGTCAATCTGTTGTTTTATCTTGAGCTGATGACAGACCAATTACTGGCAGGTTTCTTAGAATTAGGGACAGGACACTGAAGTTTTTGCTTTCGGAGCGTACTTTTAAAGCTAGTTCTGGCAAATGCAAAGAGGGTCTCATAGCTGCCCAATGGCCTGCAGCACACGAAAAGACAGCAGTGACATAGTCCAGCACTAATGCAGTCAGCTTCGTGTTTTCTGTCACGTTCCGGGAACACCAAAATCCCAGTTAAACATAAATGAATGTAAAAAAATTCCTAGCTAGAGATGTTTTGGCAGAATGAACTCCCCTAGCATGCACAAGACAGGATTGTGTAGATCAGTCAAGTGAGTGCTCATTGAGTCTGGGTACAAGTCATTGCTCTCTGGTGTGAAAATAGGAGTAGGTAGGCTAAGTCTTAAGAAAAAGAAGAGCAGGCTGGTAATGTGTAAATTGATACTGTTTCAAGAGTGTCTTTGGACTTGCTGTGCTCCAGATTTTGGGTCTGGAACGCAGACAGTCCTCAGGAGAGTATTGGTATCTGCACATCCATGAAATTGGAGAATCCAGTCCTAGCCTTTAAAAGAGCCAATGATAATCCTTGAGTTTAGCTTCAAAGTCAAGAAACAGAAGATGATGCACGTTTTGTTTATATGATTTTCCTTTAGTGCAGTAGATTAAACTGTACCAGTCTCTGGACCAAAATGAGCTTTAATTCTTATAAATTTGGTTTTGAGCCATGTGTCTTTGGACCTCTCTTAGCAGCAGATTCACAATCTTAATGCATGAGTTATTCATGAAAGGAATGCATGTGTTAGAATAATTCCATCACTTTTTCCTAGTCAGATGAAATACTGTTGTATAACGCTGGTTTCCCTGCCAAATTTCCCCATGAAATTCCTTCACAAAAATAAAATCTGTATGGAATTGCAATACCTTTATAAAAAATCATGACCCCTTTAAGGAATTGATTACTATAACACTCTATTTTTCATAAGAATTGTTTTCCTTTAAGTAATTTCATAATTCTCTTTTAATCAGCAAATGAAGTGTTTTGGACCAGATAGCATGTGATGTCTAAAGCACCAATCACTCCCTAGACCTCCTATCTCTCAAACCACCTGCTAATCATAACAATTGCTAATTTGAGACCTTTTAGCCATTTCTGGTGTCAGTGACAACGCCACGTAGCCTGCAATGGCCATTTGGCCACTCTTCCCACCCACCTCAGCGACTGCCGCTGCTGCTGCCCATTTTGGGCTCTATTGTTCTCCTGCCTCTTCTGACCACAAGCAATTCCTCCTCTCCTAATCTCGGGGGAATCTCTGCCTTCACAATGGGGGCAGGGCCATTTGCTTTGTGTGCAAGATAATCTTTTATAGAATTGTTCTCACACACACCCCATCCTGTTTGTGCTCTTTCTGCCTCTGAAAGGCAGATAAACAGCAATGGGGAGGTTTAAAAAGCCAATGGGAAGTGTTAACTATCTCTGGTTACTGCTACCCTTGTTGATATGCACTTAAAAATGCATATAAATACGACTAAATTGGGAAAAAAATGTATTCGTTATTATTGTTGCACACTCTCTAATATTAAACCCAAAAGTGCCTTGGATATTGCTGCAAGCTACTAACAGATAAACAGCTCACTGGATTTGGATTTCATCAATACCTATGTGTAAAAACCAAACAGTGATGGAGCAAGTGCTTCCCACAGTATTTCAAAAGAGAGGAAAAATCTAAGGTGATCAGATAAAGGAAGCAGAACTGACAGCCCCTGTGCTCAGCATGGTATCTCCCTGACTTAGGGATGCTCCCCTGCACCAGCCCACTCTGAACAGAAAACAAAATTTACTTCATCTCCCAGTCTGAATCGCTGAAGTATGACTTCGCGCTAGGCTTTATGTTTAAGTCCTCCACTCTGCAGGATTTAAAGCTAGTCATTATATTACAAAGCAGGTTGTGGAAGGGGTTAAAAAAATAATAATAAAAAAAGGTGGACTGTACTGACAAATTGCTTTAACTAGGGAAAAGAAAATCTGTAAATATTACTGTACCCTACACAACAGTGAATAAATGCATAGAAAGAAAGTGTCCTGTTGCCTGTGACATGGATAAGAATTTTAAGTATTTCTTTCCCCTTTCAAAATTGCTTTTCTGATTTATTTCCAATGCTTTTCATGAGCAGAGTATAAAATTATCTGCAAAACCTGCAACACGCAGGCATTTCTTCTTGACAATATTCACTACTAAGAGAGCAAAGGAAAGGCTCAGGAAAATCTCAGCTCTGTCATTACGCTCCGTCCTGCTGGACGCTCTCATCCTCCTCCTCCTCCTCCTCCTCCGGCCGCTGCTGCTGCTCCCGGCCGCAGCCCGCGCCGAGGGCTCCCTCTAGTCCCTGCTGCCAGCACGGCAGGGGCCGGGATCGATACCGAGCCTGCAGCTGCCCCTGCCCGCCTCGGCTCCCCGGGCAGCGCCAGCCGCGCCAGCTCCGTCCATCCGTCCGTCCGCCCGTCCATCTGTCTGTCCGTCCCCTGCCCAGCTCAGCGGGCAGCGCCAGCCGCGGCAGCTCCGTCCATCCAGCCATCCATCCGTCCATCCCCTGCCCAGCTCAGCTCCCCGGGCAGCGCCAGCCGTGGGAGCTCCATCCATCCATTCAGCCATCCATCCGTCCATCCATCCATCCATCCATCCATCCATCCATCCATCCATCCATCCATCCATCCATCTGTCCACCCATCCGTCCATCCATCCAGCCATCCGTCCATCCATCCATCCATCTATCTGTCCATCTGTCCATCCCCTGCCCAGCTCAGCTCCCCGGGCAGCGCCAGCAGTGGGAGCTCCATCCACCCATCCCGTCCAGCCCCGCTGGAGCTGTGCAGCCCCTCGGACCTCGGGCCCGCTGCTCTGTGGATCACGGGTACTGCGAGGACTCGGGAAAATCTCCTGACGAAATGCTACACGCAGAGGATGTGAAAGCCAAACCTAACGTGTCTGTGTGTCCCCTGGGACTGAGGCTACTGCCCCAGGAGGCGCTGGGCTGGCGCTCGGCAGCCAGGGCTGCAGTCACTTAGTGCTTTGTTGTACTGCTGCCTTTCATTACTCTCTGCTTTAGCCAGGTGGTGAGGGCCACGCTCTGAAAAGCTCCCTGGGGTCCATGTTGTCTAATAAGTATGGATGTTGCCTGAGGCACTTGGTGAGGTCCCTGTATCTAAGGCCCAACAAACTCAGCTTTACAATGATTGGCAGATTTGGGGTTGAAGCGTGGCTGCTGACATGACATCGTAATTCATTACACAGCGCTCTTTAACGTGTAAATTACCTGAGATATTATGAGTATTTTGCTTTTAACCTCATCTGCTTGTACCTAATTCTGTTCTACAGCTGTGTGGGCTGACTTTGGTGAGGCTTTACTGATGCTGGACAAATGCAGGGGAAGCCCTAAGCTGCATGTTTTGTTACGTGTTTTTTTCTGTAAAACACAGTGCAGTAAAAAATTTCAACAGTTTCAGTCAAGTTCAACAAAATGTTACAGCTATGACATGAATGTCAGACCTCAAACCTGGTATTTAATCACTTAGTTCAAAAGTAGCATTTTTGCAGTGTTTCTATAGAGGAACAAACTGCAAGCACCTCACAGTCACAAAAAAAAGCCTTTCCAGCACAATCATGAATGTATTCCCACACCTTTGTATGGCTTCCTCTGCCGATGTCTGTCCAGATACGGAGCTGCAGATATTGCTGTTTATATACACATGGCTCTGCACACAAACCAGGACCAACAGCGCTCACTGCCACAACCTTCCCATGGAACTAGCAAGAAATCAAAATTAGGTCTACCAAATGTTAGCTGATGTAAAGTGGCAGATACGATTAATTTAATGCTGGGAAAACAGATGAGATATTTTGAATGAAGACTTGAGTTTCATTGAAGCACAGTATATTTCACATAAATTAGCATCCCCAAGCCCATCCAAGCTTTGTCCTGGCTAAGTTACAAAGCTTGTCATTAAAACATAGCATCTGATTTTGAAAACAAGCTTTAAAATAGTGTTTGCAGTAATGATTTCAAAGGGTGCTGTCTGTGCTGCTGTGACCATAGCAGCCTCACGCTGACAAGCACGAAGGGTAGATGGAAAAAGAAAGGTTGGCAGTATGTGTGGGGCAGGCTCCTGACCTCTCTCCTTGGCTCAGAGCTCCTGGGCCCTGGAGCCTCTGCCAGTAGCATCGGTCTGTAAGACCCGTGTTTTCAAAAATTATTACAAAATAGTTGATATTTATAACTTGTAGCTGCAGATAGATTTTTCAAGACACCCAATATTAGCCAGCCTGGCAACCATTTAATTCAATGCTGAGGGCTTTGAAAAAATATATCCTAAGAGTGTTGACTGTCCTTGAGTTTCTCTGATGCCAACAGAATCTGGAAGGATTTATAATCCCGTAGGAGGTGGCTAGCAAACTGAAGGATTCAACTCACAAGCCAAATAAAAATAACTGGGCCTTGTTTCAGGCACTTCTGAAAATCTGCATCACAGCAAACATTTTTTGGCCACCCTCACGATGGTACAGTACCACTGCCAATTTATACAAACACTTTTATCTCAGGCTTCAGTAGGAAGTTTTTGGCCTGGATATTACTGAGCTAGCTCTAAATTTTTCTCTTCCTGCATCATAAATGCCCTCATCCTCTGGCCATGTGCACTAGTCTCAAATTCATTTTCACCTCTTCTCCGTCCTTGTGAAAGCTAAAACGAATGCAAATGGTGTTCAAACTGTACAAAACCAAGCTGAAAACAACATGCACCAAGTAAAGTACCAACCCCTTCCTCCCCTAAAGCAGCGAACATCTTTGCACTATAGTGAACATGCTTAGAGTAGGATGCTTTTGGGATTGCTGCTGCTCATCACAAACTGTCCATTGCGAGGTCCAGTCCTGGGAAGCCTCAGGAGCTCCAAGAATAATAATGCTCTTTAAGATCCAATTTTAATTTGGATGCAGTGAATCATCCACATGTTCCAAGTATCTCAGGCATTTCAATGTAATGTGTCAATTAAATAAGTAAATAAAATAAGTAAGTGAAAGCTTGCCCTGAAACCCAGATAAGGTTTTTATGTATCTAGCACATTTGTTTTGTCTTTATTTTAGATTATATAGATTCTTTGTTTTGTCGATACTAAATATTTGACTGACTTAATTTCTTTTTTATTCATTACACCTAAACTGATACACCAGCAATTCATTTGGCCATGGTTTGAAAAAAACACACAGCATCTCTTTTTACTGCACTTTACTCCATATTAAGGTAAAGTAGCTTTCCATAATCTTGCACAGGTTAATACAGAAGAGATCCCTCTTGTCCATTTTGAGTGGAAAACCAGCTTTAAGGCTGCTTATGACATGACAGGCCAGTTGCTACAGAAGCCTATTTCCCCTTCATCCCTGGCCTTTCAAGACGAGTCAAGCCTTGCAAGACACTGAGCTCTCTCAGCTCAGACCACGCCAGGTGCTGCAAACGTTCCAGAGCCAAAGGAAAGATTGTCAGCATCACACTGCCAGGAGAGTGAGGGGGATTTTCCCTTGCCCACAGCTGAAATTCCAAGACAACCCATTTTTGTATGTGTTCTCTTGCATAGAAAACAAATTATTTTTTAGTTACCCAAAGCAGAGTTTTTCATTTTAACAAGCCACGTTCTATATTGCTGTGAGGCTGAGGAAGACACTGGAGCTGCAGCAGCTCAATACTGGGTGGTGAGCAGCAGAGAGTTAATCAGTGCTGAACCAATATTTCGATATAATGTTAGTGGGCTTGGCGCTATTTTTAGCCCCTCTGCCAGCTGTATTCACTGCAGTTCCTGTGACTGTTTTTGACAGAAGATGAACAGTATCTCTAGTTACCTGGCCAAATTCTTATTCTGGCAATTTCATCCTCCCTGCTGAAAAAACCTGCATACTGTCTATGGACTGAGCGTGTTTGTGCTCCTCCTCCGGCAGCGCGCAGCCAGCCCACGCGAGGAGCCGATGCTCCTTTCTCCCTCGGGTGCGTGCTGCCAAAGGTGGGGATCCCACCAGACACATCCAGCCAGTGACACCCATCCAGGTGGGGGTACCGCCACGTCCTGCAGCGTTTCTGTGCTCCAGAACCCCTGCTGACCTGGGATTTTACTGCTGACACATTCCAAGAAACATCCTGCCTAGGGCCCTCAGTGACATTTATGGACTCCTTGGGAAAGCAATCCCATCTCCTCCTGCACCAGTTTCACTGCTGGACACATTACCAGCACTCAGGAAAGGACAACATATTCTTTCCAGCTCTATTGCCTTTGCTGAGTGCCCACTGCCTGAACAGGACACAGGAATTCTCTCCTGTTTCATCACACGCAGACCTGAGCCCTCAAAATTAAATACACCCCTGATGTTTGAGTTACTTGTTACGTTAAAAGAGGAAACTTCCCATGTTTGTGGGGTTATAAGGAGATAAAGTAAATGTCCCATGGCATACAGTCACAAACTTTGAGCCTGCAATCTCAGACATTTTTGTTTTAATAAGATGTGCTGCATTACAGCAGATTATAGATTCGAGCATACCCTTGGTTCCAATTTAATCTCACTATCAAATGGTTTTAAACACAAGGACCTTCAAATTTTGCTTTTAAATCAGATTATCCCCCAAAACAGAAAAAACCACCTGACTGTGGAGTGTTGCTATCTTTCCCTTGCTTTCACCATTTTCCTTTCATGACACAATTCAGGCATACAACAGAAGATGCTGTACATTCTCTGCTTCCTTCCCTTTTAGTGCTAGAACCACTTCTTTTATCTGAAAGATCAGCCACCTAAGGCTCTTTTTCTGCACATAAGTATGTGTGTTTTTCCTCTGTACTTTGAATGATACCAGTGAATGCTGTGTTCACAGGTACACTAAGTGCAAGGATCCTCATTCGAGGGTAAAATGCTCTGTAAAGCTGTCAGTCATCTAAAGAAAGGAAAGGATTTAATTGTATTTTAACTGCAGAAGCATTTCATGTGCCTTAACTGTTACAATAAAGAGGAACTTTCATTATCAGGTTTCTGGGATTCAGCTGTGCCTCTTTCCTTAACGCTAATAGGAGACTCTGCTGTTTCTGCCCACCTAACACTGAAAAATTACTCAATAAAAATTACTTGTCTGGTGCAATTACACCCTCATCTTTTAATTAGCATTCTCTCTGGTAGTTAGGGTGGGCTTTAGAAGCCCAGTAAAGAGATACTTCTTGGCCGAACAAAGTCATCTTCTTGCCAAGTAGATTGGTTTAGCTTCAGCCTTTCAATGAGCACAGGATCCCAAAGCATTTCATCCTCATTACTGAATCACAGTGCTGCTGCTGAAGTGTGAATGTGGATGCTTTGGTCTTCTGGGAAGGGAGAGCTTAATATTGAATAAACAACTATCTGGGGAGAGAGAAAAGAGACTGAAAGGAGCTTCTGGGGCAGAAGAGGGCTAAAGCCAAATATTTTTATTGGTATCATTTTTCTTTTAAAATGAAATGAGCCACTTAAGTGTTTTCTTTGATTTGTATTTGGCTGACTGAATTATTGTCAGAGAGAGGGAAATGCCTGCAATGCAATCCTGAGTGGTGAAGTACACAGCATGCATAAAAAAAGTACCAGGATCCTCAAAAAGCCTAACAAGCACAGAGCAGTGCTTGCACATGTAGATCCCCCTCTGACATTGTTTGAATCATCTAACAAAACAGAACCACGATTCTATTTACACTCTTTTTATTTTCCTCATACTTTTAAAAATCCCAGGCTGAGCAAAACTTTTCTTTAATTTCCTGGCATTTTGAACGAAAAGCACTTTGGAAAAAAAGAAGTCTGTCCTAAGCAGCAGGGACAGTGTGATGGCAACACAGAGGCAGCTCCCTGGGGAGCTGGGTGAAGGCAGCACGGCAGGCCTGGAGCCCAGGGACCAGTCCCTGGGGCTGCCCCAGGGCAAGGACAAGGACTTGTCCCGCCCAGATCCCAGGTGAGTGACTCGCCCTGTTTACACAGGACCTTTTGAGGTGAGGTTTCCATGATCTCACCTTTCAAAACCTTCTTCTCTCATGTAACTAATCATACATGAAACCATGCAGAAGAACTCCTGTCCCCTCACCCAACTGAGGGTCCTACTTATTGAGCTCCAAAAATTATTTTCTCTGCTCCTCTGGCCAGACATATTTTTACAAAGCACTGTCCAGGATTGCCATCAGAGTTTTGAAACACATGGGAGCACTTCCATCCTTTACAATCTTTTTTATTGTTGAGGAAAAGTATTTATGAGCTGAAGGAGACACAGTATAAGTCTCAATTTACAATGCAGTTAGGAACACTTATAAAATATTTCATCAATTATAGATGGATTGTTTTTTGTTTTATTTCCCACAATTTTTTAATTAACAGCAAATAGAGTGGCAAGAAAACTGAATATATCAAAAAAATCTTGATGTAATGAAGAACTTCAAAAGGTCTTTGCTAGAAGATTTTCTGATTTTTCAATTATAACCAAAGAAATATCTCCAAAATCACATTAAACCAGAGATGCCATTTTACCGCCTATTGTGCCCTTCTAGACCTGAAATCTGCCCCACAGGGCCTTGCTCTGAGTGAAAATATCTTCCACCCCTGCCCAAGGTGGTAGAGGCTGGAAGAGTAAGGTGCTGGATCAGCCCAACAGAGGGCAATGGGAGACACCCACACGGAGCTGCATGAACGTGGCACAGCTGGTGACAGCCCAGCCAGGGCTACTGCCAGGGCTACTGCCAGGGCTACTGCCAGGGCTACTGCCAGGGCCAGACCTCTGTCACACACAGTGCTGCCACCACAGCCTGGGAAGGAAGGGGCAGAGCAGGACTGAGCAGGACGAGTGCAAACAGAAACCTCTGAGGATACTCACACAGCTGAATTGCTCATGTTGGCTCCTGTGTTCTGTGTGAGTTTTGGTTTTTTGATTACCTGCCTTTTTTTTTTTTAGCTCTGTAAACCACAAGTCTTGAGATGGGCCAAGCTTCCCATCACGTGCACTGCCCCTCAAGGTACACTTGACACGAGAGGCCAGAAGCTGTGGCAGTAGCATAGGGGCCGCTTGGGTCACCAGAAGGTTCCACCTTTGGCAGTGGTGCCTCTTGGTCTCCCGTGCCTGGGAGCGTGTCCAGCTCGTGCAGGCCAAGATGAGCTCTGCGGAGCTCACACTCTTTTTACAAGCTCTATGGGTTATAATAAGCATGTGTATGCAGAATAAACGTATTTTTGTATCTTTTCATTTTATCTTCGGTCTGTATCAGAAGCCTGGGAGCAGGAGGACCAAACGATTAAAATAGAATATTCTGGAATCACATTGAGATGGAATGAAGAATCTGGGAATTATCAGCCAAGACCTGTTCCTAGAAATTCAGTATGCCAGCTCAACTCTCAAGCAGGCTCAGATGAGATTTCTGTGATGAAAAACCAGAGCATTCTGATGCTACAAGAGACTCACTCACATCACCAATGCATTGTGGCCTTGACTCTGCATAAGCATATTAACAAACTGGGTTATTTTAAAAATTACACTGCATTCCTGAAGAGTGAAATAGAACGGCAGGAAAGCTCAAAATTCAAAATACACACATTGAAACGCATGATGCTTTGTTCAATTGGAGGTAGGTAATTTCACAGATTTTAGCTTTCCTTTTGTTGTATGTTTCTCTCAAAATCAGTATCTGGGAAAATGTGCATTAACAAGCATCTGTACAGTGGGAGGATGACCACACAGTGATTTCAAAATCATGCTCTCATTACTGATAAAAATATAGTTTGTTATCCCAAGAAGGGATGTAACACCTCTGTAATTAGGGACTGCTCTGGCCTCGGGGGAATCCTAATAAAGCAAATTTCATACATTGATGTGCTTCCCATTGCTTCATTTCTTTGTTCTATCACCCTGTTGTTAATAACACCCTGCAGCAAAAAATGTTCATGAAGCCAAGAGCTGTCCAGATAAGAGAAAAGGTCATGATCCCCCTAGTGCGCGTTCATCAGTGAATGGACACCAATCTGAAAATAAGAGGATGCCTGTCAATATGGAATGGAAGGCAGCAGCATAACATCAAATTAAAGCCAACGAATGCTCATACAGTTGTACTGGGCTCCAACCTTAACCAAAAATCAATAGTCAACAAAGTATTACAATATGAAGTGACTGAATCACCGGGGAAGGAGGTAGCAGAGGGAGGAAGTGCACGAAAGCTTTGCAAACATTATTATACTCATATACACATACGCACACAGATGATGATGATGATGCTCTGTTGCCTCTAAATTTCAGCAGGAAGTGGAGCCTCAGTTACGAGGGGTAGGAAATACAGCACAAGATTCCAGGCATGCCAGTACTGATAAGGGGGGATGCAGCAGGTACACCTTCTGCAAGGTCCCGAAACCAATGGAATGTGTTACACACAGCCTTTGTGTTTGATCACAGCCCCACATACTGAGGGTTACTGCTGAACGTTATTAATGTATATTTTATGGCAACTTCTTTGAATAATCACAGTAGCAGTAAAAATTTCACAGGGCAAGCAATGTCAGGTGGCATTATGGGAAGCAGGGATTTTTGCCAAGGAATGGCTACAATAAAAATATTGGTTTGCCTTTGACTTTTTTTTATAAGTTATGTTTGTGAGGAAAAATGCTGCGAAACTACTTACATATAAGGCATCACCCATATTCCAAAGAGTTTGCCTTAAAACCCTCTCCATTTATCAATAAATTTGTGAACTACAGTCAAATTGTAAATTTCTATAACCCAAATGTAACTTTTGGCTAAGAAATTCTGTGCTTTCATTCTAGGTCATTGATAGCTTATTCCAAAACCACTCACAAGCAGTTAGGAAACATCCAAAAGCTTCAGTGGAATTTGATTCAGCCCCCAGAGACAATAGGGACCACTCCATCCCTAACTACAGGCAAAACTCAAATTAAGAATTCTTTATTTTTCCGTATCATTTTCAAACAAGAATTCCAAGAAACAAAATGGCTAGAGAAATTCAGAACATACAGCTATCCATACTCGTCTGCAGTATGACAGCAGACTCGTCTAACAGCTACTTTTTCCCTGAGCAGCTGAGAAGAAAGAGTGAACCAGGGAATTTCCTATTTGTACATTATTTTGTGGTGAAACAAATCATCTCAGCAGTGAGATGGCCCTCTGGTTTGGAGCTCGTTTTGCCCCACTAAATGCACAAGATTAATTTTGCTGCCTGAAGGCCACCCTGCACATAATTAGGCCTGATGCTGGAAAATGACCTTAATTTTATCCATCAGTTTTGCACCCAGGGTAAGTACAGGAGCACTCTATAGCCCTTAGACATCTGATGACCAGATTAAACATGCAAATCAGATAGCTGGACATCTAAGCATGATTAAATTAATCATCCCTAACTTGAATCTATAAACCTGCACAAATAATTAATTTTAAAGTTTGCCATTATTTCTAAAGATAAAGTGCATCAACAAATGCAGAGAATGCTTCTGGGCACTTACAAATTCCCAGAAAATATGTTTATAGTTTATCTAAGAAACAGAGCAACTCGAGATTTCTCTGGGTTTTTCAGGATGAGTTGCTGAAAAAACCCTTATGAAGGCACTAACTGGGATAGGGTCCAGTTGTTCTAGGCACTGCACAAACCACACAATGATCACCCAGAGATTAGGAACTAAAAAGAAAGACCAAGGGAAATAAATGACAGAGAAAAGGGAAATTGCAAGGGAGACCTCCCCAAAAGGGGAGACTGATTGCAAAGAAGTTCAGATCCACTGAATTTTGTTATTACAGTTGTTTCTTTCCCTTCCCTTCAAAAAATGCCTTGTATTATGTATTTTATCAAGGCAACAATTAATAGCTCATGTTTAGTCATTTGCTTAATTGCGAAGTGCAATAAAGAAAATGGAAGTCAGTCTTATTTCTAGAAGAGCTTGGATAGGAACTTTGTTATCTGGGCCTCCACATTGGCTCGGTGCATTACACAGGAACTATGTTGCAGCCTCTTCTTATTACTCAAGTCATAAATTTACAAGACAATTATGGTCTGCAACCTACAATGCAGTGTCAGTTCCAGTAACCCAGGGACCCTCATCAACCAATTTTTGTTTGGTTTGTTTCTTCTGGGAACCTTGGGCTCCTCATTTTCAGGGAAAACTCTACCTGGACCATATGGTGTCTCAACAGCTGCATCATAAGCAAATCTTCAGGTTTATTACCCTGTTAATTAGGGTCACTGCCCACTAATAATTTACCCAATAATAGGATATTTTTTTAATCAGCCAGTCACTGCATTTATTATTTCCTTTGGCTGAAACTGTAATAAACACTATGAAATACTTTAATTTATGATACTTCTACCCATCATAAAAGCATTTAACCTGGCCTTAAATTTTCTTTAGTGGTAGCTTTTATTTCTATCATTTTAGATCTTTTAAGGCTATAATACATGTTCTGGTAGGTGGACTTCACTGTCATTTAGTGTATTAGCCTTGCTAGCCAAATCCACTCCTGAATAAATGCTCGTTTCATTCTCTTGCTAACGAGGACTGTGGCAGGGAACTGTCCTGTTCCTAGGCACTATTGCCACAGTCTGTGCTACTGTATCGAGGCAGGCTACACACTGCCTGCCGAGGGTGATGCAGACCAAAGAGATCATTCTGGAATCCTGCAGGTCACTGGTCCAGAAAAAAGAGCAGGATTGCAGCCACAGGAACTATTCAGAAACCTGGCTCCACTCTGGTGCCCAGTCACCTTGCGATGGCAGCAGCATCTGTGGGGCTGATCACAGGGCATATGATCCTCAAGAACCTCTAGGAAAGGTCTCGAAATCTGCTCAACTGAGAGCTTCAGGAACCTCTGTCCTGAATAAAACAGATGAGCTCAATGCTGGTATTTCTGCTGTTTTCATGCTGCTGTTGGAGGAAAGGTCTGTATAAACCCAGTGAAGATGATTAGGGAAAGGAGAGGAGGAGGAGCTGAAGTATTGTGCCACTTTAATGAAAGGTGCAGCAGAAAATGCTTAGAAGTGAGAAGAGGTGCTTGCACTTCTCGAAAGAACCAAGTCTGTAAAAGTGGACACACAATGGAGAAATGAATGCCAGGACTAACTAAAGGTTTCTTGGACTGTAACAGCTCAGCAATGGCATATGCAGAACGCTGTGCCAGCAGCTCCTCCTGGCAAGCAGAGATAGGCAGAAAACCAGAGTAATTCTCCTTCCATGAGTGAGGAGTATTAACCATGAAGATGTTTTTCCACACCAGTGGGACTGAATGCATCAGGATTAGGAGCAGAGATGGGCAAAGCAAATCCTGAGAGGTAAGGATCTTGTCAGCATGATACTGATGTCACAAGTCATGCTGATGCCCAGGTAGTAATAGCACTATTTTTTGTAGCTGCTATTTGTATTAAAGTAGCTGAGATTAGGATCTCTTTGTGTTAAGCCTTTAAGCAAGGGAAAGTCTAACCCCCAAAGAGAATGCAGTCATCAATAATAACACAAGAAATACCTGGAAACAAGGCACCCCTATTATTCCCATTTTATAGCTGGAGAACTGAAACACTGAGATTAAATGATTTGTCACAAAAACCCCTTAACCCAAACTAAAGATAGACAACTCAAATCAAAACTTTGGCACAGTTGTGACATGGAGCCCCATCTACTGAATCTACAGTTCCTGCATTAGCCACCAGACCAGCCCTCCTCCCTATACAAATGGTTAATAGGTAAGTAACACTACTAGCAACATACTCACCTAAAAATCTCAAACCACTTAATGTACTAACTGAGCCTAGCAATGATTTTAGAAGAACAGTAAGTATCCTACAAAGTGTCTAAACACGCAGTCTTTGCCTCCCCTTGTTCCATTATTGCATAACATATCAACAATTCCAAATTGTCATCCTGGCATTGAAAGTATCATCCTAATTTACACTCGGGATGTAGGGGAGGATAAAAGTTCATATAAATGAACGTCTGTAACAATATTAAGTACACTGCCACTTACTGGATTAGAAGGCTGACTGTGAAGTAGAGCCACAGTGACGCAGATTCCTGCTAGCAACAGAGGAATACTGCGAACCACTGCCTAAAACAGCTGCCCCAGCAGGAAAAGAATGACAAAGCACAGGGGCCCTTCACAGCTGAGGATCTTGTAGCCCTTGATACCCCTCAGCAAGCAGCGCCTGCTGTGCTCACAGCAGTGGGGAGAGCTGCAAGGCTGGACATCACAAGGGGCTGTAACTCAGCTGTCCAAGGCAGGTGCTGGGACTGCATATCAACGAGATTTTTGTTCCTTAGACCAGGGTAGGTTTCTTGTTATAACTCAAATTGCAGCTGAATTTATGGATTATTTGTATGAGCAATACAGGGTTAATGTCCTGTGTGAGGAAAAGTAATATTTCCTTTACTAGAAGAGTCTCTTAACACAGAGTTAAATCTGTGGGGTTAACAGCAGGCTCTGGAGGAGCACAGTGAACCACGGGAGAAGTTTCAACAGCAGCTCAGCTCCAGATGCCCACGTGGTGGCCTGATGAGCTACAGCAGCAAGACTTTCCATGGGCTGACACTGGTGGAGTCTGTGAAATCAGAGCTGCAGAAATACTGTTATTCAGCAGCTGGGTTGCTGAGTACCACAAGGGTGACACCAATGAAGTGAAGCACCTTGGGAATAATGGAAGCTGCTATGAACTAAAGGTCCTTCTGCACATAATAAGAGAAACACATACACAAAGGGTCCATGTATACGTGCTGTAACAGGCCAACAATGCTAAGCACAAGAAAACAGTTAAATAAAACTCAAAAAATGGAGTAGAAAGTTCTATAATTACAGTAGATATTCCACAATTCTGAGAAAAATCTTAATTTCCATAATATTAAAGAAGCAGCTGAGGATATCGTCCAACAAAACTAGTATTTATATTTCTGTCCAAAAGAGAAAAGTTGAATGTTTGTTCAAACAGATTGTTATTTCTGGAGATGTTAAATAGGAACCTTATTACTGTAACAAATCTGCGAGCTTTTAAACTAGGAATTCTGTGTGACAAGTACTCCGGTAAGTGACGCACGGCCATAATTACCCAAACACACGCCTCACGAGGAGTTCTGACGCTGCTCCCTACGTGCGTTACTCAGACCTAGGCTGTCACCATCTGTGCGCTGCGAAGACAGCAAGAACTCATTTCACAATTAGCGCTGGTGGGAAGCGCTGTACCACACAAGCACGGTGTTCTACATAACTACAACGTGGCTCGATAACAAGCTTAGCATGCTTAAGCATAATTGGTTGGAGAAATCAATCCTCTTCTGTGGTGTAATTGTTGTGCACGCAAGTGAGAAATGGGACCGAAGCCGGGAGCCCTGCTAGGTGGCTCCTTCGGCCGCAGGTTCATCTCTCAGCACAAGGACTAAGCAGCGTGCTCAGAAATCAGGTAAGGAAGGGAAGTCACAATGTTTCTTCACCTATTTGTGGGCAGATCACAAAGAGTAATTGCAGGGAAAGGCGATTTCTCCCATCATGCCTTGTGCTCTATTGAGTTCACTCAAGATGTAATTGGAAAACAAATACAGCAACACCATCATCAGGACAGACACAAGTGCTTGTCTTGGGTACGAGCTGTTGTATAATGCGATAGGTCTTATTTCCACTGACACTCTTTATTCTTAGCTAATAAAACACATCGCCCCAGCTTTTGTAACCCGGTAGTAACAATTAAACCTCATACATATATATTGGTGCTCTGTACACATTCAGAATGATATTTTAATAACTATTAAACATTAAGAACTGGCCTATGTCCAGAAAATAAAAACCAGTTCATCACCAAATTATTTTGTAAATATAATATTCTCCTCCCCTCATACACTTACACAGCACATAAGGAAGTTGGGAGTAGCAGCTAATTGAGGTGTGTCTTAGTGAAAAGAAATGCTTTTGCTAAAAATGTTGCATCAGATAGAGTTACGCTGATTTTTAACCTTTCTATTTATACACGTTTCCAGTGCGGTGTCGTATCCAGGTGACTCACAAGATTAAAGATGCACCAATACATTTACTGTGAAGTCCGTAATATATACAAAGAAAATAAAGAAAAAGCAATTACCGGTGAGAAATACCACACTTGTTAAAAATACCATTCAAAGCTTAAAAAGCTAAATTTGATGAGATTGCACATTTGATATGACTCGTTTGTTTGACGGTTTTAGTCCTAAAAGGTACATGGCTGAACCCGAAAGAATAATTTCAAAATAAATGTGTGGCTACCAGCTGCAGGACATCACAAAAGTCATACCAGAATAGCATTACAAAGTCAAACAAACTAAAATATCTCAACAGACACAGTGACACTGCCAGTGACTGCAGCCAAACAGCTTTTGTCTGCCTGGGTTAGACTAAGATTTTAGACTTGAAAGCATCTCTTGGCTGCCTCAAATACATGTAATTTTTTTTAAGACTGCAAGTCTGTAGGCACAATGTGTAGCACACATCTGCACAGGAATCCATTGCAGTTAGTATTATTCATTGCCACCTCTCCAGTACGACAGTGCTGTTAATTTATGTCACACCCCCAAGCTAACAGGGGACCACAGAGGTGCTTCATGTAGATGCAATTAAAACTACACAGTGGCTTTGAGTGAATAAACCATATTCTATCTATACACTGCTAGCAATGCACCTCTTTTACAAGTATTCCTGTCACAAAGGCTCCCCCTTCCACACCCCCAGCCCTCTGCTGATAAATGCAAATCTTAATATTTACCACGGAGAATGCAAACAGAACTTGTGAAGAAGCCTTTAGCCCCGAATACACTACCACAATTATTTTGTTACCTTCTCCTGTTTGCTTCCTGTCTGCTAAGTGTGATGCTTTTTTTCTGCCTAATATCCTGAGAAGGTGCCAATTACCCTGCTGCTTATCAGCTGAAAACTATGCTTTGTGCAAAGGGAGCATCAATTATTTGTGAGCAGAGAGCAAAGCACGTTTGAATCATAATGATAGGATGCTGGGGCTTCCAGCAGATAGAACATATCAAAAGGTAACATAAATCTAATAAAGTGTAGGTCATAAGGGATCGTCTCAGAAGTCCACACTTCAATCTTTAATTGTTAAAATTATGTTAGTTTTGCAGAAGGCAAGTCTGTGAGTGTACAGGGGTTTGCTATAGCTTAATAATAGGAAAAACCCACAGCAGAAAATAAATTTTCTTCAAGCAACACTGTCTTTAAGACACATCATTTCTTCCACTCAATTCATTCGAATCGTTAGGCTTTCTACTTCGGTGCTGTTGTTTATGCTTTGATTCTACACTGATAACCATTTTGCAGCAAAACCTCCTTGGTCTCAGCCAGACATAAACATGCTGCAAACCTGTAATCCTCTGCAGATTGCAGAGAGAGGCTGTAAATGATTTTGTGAGGACACCGGTCTCTTTATTTGGTATCAACATTGCCTTTACAAGCTTCCCCCCCACACACTTTCAATTTCAGGCAAGCTTTTGTACATGGGGGGATATGGGACAGAAAGATTAGGTTATTTCTTGAACTACCTCTGTAAGGTCAACTCTTTATATGCTTTTGAAACCCAATTTGAAGGGCTTGTCCCTACTTTTTCCTCAAGGATTGTGATTCACAAGGGTTACTACAAGCGACCATTATCTTATCGTAACACCTGCTCCAAGTGGTGGGACTGCAGGGCAGCTCCTGCAAACCAGCTTCTTTTCTATTACAAAACTGCTTACCTGCTGACTGACACAGCCTCATTCAAATGATGTACAAGTGTGCCCCAACCATTTACAGGATTATCGTGCTCTCCTTTCACGAGGCTACTGCCCACCCCCACCCCTACTCAGGTCAGAAATCCAGAGATGGTACTGCTGGGCGAGATCTGACTCACAGCTGTGGAATGTAGGGAATACATATCACAGTAGTTTTAGGCATTATTATTTTGGATTATTGCTCTGTTACTAGGAGAACAGCAATGCTGCTTAGAGACCTGTTGAAACTTACTGAACTATCCAGTGCAGAACATTACTTTTAGGCCACTGAGTCTTAGGCAAAAAGCTTCCTGCTTGTTAAAAAATTCCTGCTTCCTAATGCCTGTCCAGGGTATGATGTTGGTACTGTAAGAGAAAAAATCGTGGTGTGAGAGACTCAAAGGACTCCTCTGAAACACTACAGTGCTAACAAAATGCACGTGCACACAGATACAAAGGTGAGACTCTAGTGATGGTCATCACCTGGCAGTAGCTGCCACTCAGTGCCACTCAGTCAGAGGTGTGGGAGATGCTTGAAAAAACCAGGGCAGCAGATGTGACACAAAAAGCTTGATGGAGGCAGAAGCAGAATGAGGCAGCTGAGGAATGGCACATTTTTCTGCCTCATCTCTGCACATCTCAGAGCAGCCTACAATGTTCTGTGATCAATTATTATACCTGCAGGTCTGCTTAGGGATCTAAAGAAATTCAATATTGTCAGCTGCAGCATTCTTCCCAGCAATTGCAGACCTCTGGCTTCCAGAAAATCCACCCCACACACCAGTTTGTAACACTGTGCCCCTCGCAGCTAAGAGCATGCAGACACTCTTTGTGCTAGGAGAAAATTCTGGTGCTCATGCCCATTAATCATTGGTGTTCTCCAAAGGAACTGATGGATCAGCCTCCTTCCTGTATTAATCATTTCTGTGAGCAGCCACCACTTTCTGTTTCCAGCAGTTATGAGAGGGGCACCTGCTTCCCTGTCAGAGCACAGCCATCTCCCATCATTTGCCCGATGTGATCGACTATTCCTCTACTCTGGCACAGCACCTGGAGTACAGCCATCACATTACTGCCATGCCTTCACCCCTACTCCTCAATGCTGCCTTTGGAGGAATTTACCAGAATGTGGAATCAGCTCCTGCTGAGGTTCTCAAATTACACCTTGGAACTTAAAAAAATGGCCCCTAAAGTCAAAGCACAACCTGCACCATAAATGTGCTGCTCTAGCCTCCTGTACCTGCTCCTCACAACATATGACCCTCATGTGGCCCCAGACACCCTTAGTTCTCTCATTTGGGAGGGGTTTGAGGGGCTTGGGCAGAGCCAGGCTGACAAGCTCACAGGATGGGCTGTTATTTCCTAGAAGTGAGGATCTATAGAGCCACAGACTCTTTCTGCTACCAAGTGGATAAAAGATGGGAGCAATTGTGTTTCTCTGAGCCACAAATCTCCCTTTGATATCCTTGGAGGATAGCTCAGTTCCTTGGTTTGCAGCTTGCCTGGGACAGGGGAGTGCAAAACAATAACCTGTGTCACAGGGCAACCCAGTTGTAGGACAAGATATCAAAGTCAAGGTGATATTGAAGTCATTTTTGAGCAGCACACAGTCTCTGGACAACTGATTGCTTTCTCCTGGCATTTACAGAGCTTGATCCAGGACCAGGACCAGAAGCTATTGTTGCTGCAAGTGGGGATAGCCAAGAAATCTAGCTAACATATATAATAAAGATAGAAGTTAATGTCCACAGTGAAAAACCACAATCTTATCAGAGAAACAATTCTTCAGCTTACACAGCCTTATTCAATTCACAATTTCTGGGAAAGGATGGAAGATTAGGCAGACCTTGCCATGACCATGAAAGTCAGCAAATCTGAGTAAAAGAGAGACTTTACAGATACAGGGCATCATGGCCATTAAATCCAAGCAGATGTAGCACAGCTGGACAGCCTGGGAGAGGCTGGTACCTGGTAGGTACCACCTGACCCATCCTAAAAACCCTTGTAAACAGAGCATCAAAATTCGGACAGCCTCTCTGGTCATGGAGTGCACGTTCTGCTGCACATCCCAGTTGTGTCCCCTCAGAAGAGTCTGAGACTCTTCTCACTAAAGCTCCACCCAGCTCTACCTTCAGCTAGAAAGTAGGGACCTGCTCAGGCCCTTCTCCAGTGCTGAAGGCTGAAACTTGGTTGGCTTGGGGACTCTAGGCAAGTGTGGAAGGTCTAACAGCAACCAAGGTGATGTCTCAGAGCAAGCATTATCTGACTCTCCCTGGATGCAAAGAGGAAAAATCTCTCTTGGCCTCAGCCTTTGTAGGGACAGCATCAAAGGGAAAAGAAAGGAGAGAACCTTTGCACAGAACTGACCCAGGTCACATAAATCAGACATTCACTCAGACTTGTTCTCTGCAGGAGCCCATCTCTTCCTCTATACAAATCTTGCGAGACTGATGTCATACCTTAGGTATTCAAGACAGGTCCCTGTGAGGGTTTATATGAAAATCCTAGTGATTTTTCCTTAGTACGTGACCTCTTTCTGTTGAGGCCAATATTTAATATTCCAAAAGTCAAACAAAAAAAAAGAGGGAAAATACTTATATTAATGCAGCAGATGTTAGGTTGAAAGGTAACATGAAGGAAAGATTTAAACACAACAGTGAACAAGAAGTCAACCCTATGACCAAGCCAGCAGCGTTCACCCCAAATCCTGGGGCTGCAAGAGACTCTGTCCTGTCAAGGGGGAGGAGAAGGTTTGAGCCCTCCCCCTGCTGAAGACATCACAGGTGGCAAAAGACTGCTTTTATTTATTTATCCTGTTTTCCCTCTGCAGGACTTACACTGGAGTAAATCTGGTGTTTCTGAAGAGGGAAGGGCCATCATTTGCTCAGAGGTTTATTTTTCAGGTGAGACTCAGAGGCACTATCAGCTGGCAGGCACATCAGTAATTCTTGCTTCCAGCTGGCACTTTTGAATTCACACACTGGGGTTTCTGGAGGTTATAGGAAATTTGAGATCCCAGATATTCTGCACATGCAAGATTACCAAGAAGGAAAAATCCCAACTGAAACCACAACAGATCAACTTCAGTTAGCAAAAGAGCAAAGGGAATTGCAACAAGCATTATCAGTGCTGAAATTAGCTTGGGCATAATTCATCTAAAGAGATATATCAAGGTGTGTAGATAGGTTTTTTATTTCTTCTGTTATGATTTCTCCATCTCAAGCATTTTTTATGGCTTTTCAAAAATATAAAGGCTGGCCACATCATAACTGGAGATTCTGGTCAGCTTGCACTGTCCAGCACTTCTGTTATTATCTGTCTACTCTCTTAGGAGTTGGCATTTAAATAGAGCAGATTTTAAAACAAAAATACAACAAATATGGATGCTTCAAAATACAGTTCATAACTGTCTCATTACTGCTGGTGCAAGTGGTTAATGTAGTGATCCATAGTGCTAATATTACATCTCAATTATTAACCATTTTAACCAGCCTAAATGTGCTAAGATTTGCTTATGTTTAGGAACTCAAAAGTAGATCAAGATAACACGTCTGGGTTGAGAAAAGTTATTTCCCTCAGGTACTGTTCTGTCTTGCTCGTGGATCCTGATGACCCTAAGCTAATCACTACTTACAGTAAGTGCAATATATTTGCCTAACCATTAAAAATAGGAACTTAAAGTTTATAGAGTTTGCAGACAGTCCCTGGAGTGTTCCAGGACACTAAGGATGAATGCCAAAGAAGAATTTTTTATCTCTCCTTTTTCCCCTCTTCCACTCTGAAACAATCATCAATTACCCTTATCCACTAGCACCATCTCATCTAAGTTCATTTTCAAGATGAAGTTTCCTCGTTGGATGGTGGCTGTCCAATCCTCTTTCTGTCCATCATGGACTGCTTTAGCGCTGTCCCCAGATTGACAGCCTGAGAGCGAATCAATAATAATTATCAGACTGCAACCACAGCGAGCTGTGTAATTCTGTGATGGGATAGCACTGAACAAACAGCCCCACATCTACTGCCTCAGCTTTAAATATGTGCCTGTCCATTTAACTACTCTGATCATGTGGTCAGTAGTAAGCTCTTGGCCTTTTTTCCATCCCAAACATAAAACCTTTAAAAGTTGCCTGCTCTAATGCA
Organism: Gymnorhina tibicen; assembly: GCA_013399875.1. Taxonomy (NCBI): domain Eukaryota; kingdom Metazoa; phylum Chordata; class Aves; order Passeriformes; family Artamidae; genus Gymnorhina; species Gymnorhina tibicen. The sequence goes on along the minus strand of VXAZ01002106.1, from coordinate 597,759 downwards.
ACCAGGCCACGTCCTGCCTTTTGCTATCTAAAAGCATTGGCCAGCAGATGTTACGTAAGGCCATGGAAAGGAACAACACGTAACTGAAAAGGAGGAATAGGCCAGTTTTCCTGGGTGTGAGCAGTGCGTCACCAGAGAAGAGAGGCGTTTTGCACACAGTAAACGACAAATGTCTGAGGGTTTTTCCACATGGCAATAATGTTCCTGGCCCAGCCAGGACGCTGCAGGTGTCTCAGCCTCACTGCGTGTACATACACACAGCAGATGCTGCTCAACTGCCCTGGCAAAGAAGCAGCTGGGCTTATGGAGAAAGAGGTTCATATTTTCCTAGGGAAAAAATCCTGGGTTTCTACAAGGTAAGGGGAGGCATGTTCACCCTCTGCCATATACTCCTGGAAAACAGAAATGAGTACACATAGAGGTAAACTGGCACTGAAATAGTTTCCAGGTCAGTTTTGAATCTTAAGGGCAAAACTAATGTTCTGGAAGGTACGTACTTAAAGGTATGAAATTCAGGTGTAGGAGAAGACACAGTGTGAAAAAAGCACTGGTTTTAAATGAATAATTTTCACATGATCCGGATGTTTAACAGAAGTATTAAGTGGCCCAAGAAGCAACAAAAGCTTTTACATAACCATCATGTGGAGTAGAGATTGGTAGGCTTGTAGGCTGAAACCCAGAAACTGAAGACAGAAGAATTAAAAGCGTTAAATTAAAAGGGTATTATTTAAAATTAAAATTAATTTTAAATTAAAAATTTAAAATTAAAAGGGTACAGTAAATAAGTAAGAGGCACCATCTTTTATCCAGCTGTAAGAAATGTGAAATTAAGATTTCTTAGCACATAACAAGACTAATTTCTTGACACAAGGAATGGAAAATTTAAAAAATACATGAATACATACATAACCACTATACCATAGTTCTACTAAAATGGTGTGAGAGAACCTTGATGCAATACACTTAACATGATGTTTACAGTAAAACAATTGCAAGCTGATTTTATGCTGCATTTCTTCAGATGTTTCTTGCAGTGTCAACAACAAACCAAGCCAAGGTTTCATGATGTGACAGACCAGTGCGAGGACACCTGAGAGAGCCAAGCGCCAGGACCAATCTATATTATTGACCCCACAAATGTTAACGCAGAGCTGGGGAGAAGTGGAGATCTACTGAAACATTAGGCAGGAAACAAGACATCTTCTAAAATATATGCACTTATAAAAGATATTGAATGTTAAATGGAGAGAATTCATCATGAAAAAAGAAATTCAATAAATCTTAGCCAACCACTTGTCTTCTCCAGAATTAGGAGGACACGTTGAGTGTGTTTGGGTTGCGGACACCGGATACTGGTAGAAAGAGTTACAAGATATCCTAGGCAAACCAACAACTCTAAGGCAAAGAAGTCTTTCCAGAGAAATCTTAGAAGCAACTTCAACACAGCAGTGCAAGCCACACCAGCAGTGCCAGGCAGATCAAGGTAGGTGGTTCCCATAAATCACAGTAGATTACAAGATCTTTACAGGCTATACTAGAAAATTATTTGAGACTTCTATCACTGTATTCTTGATCTAGCAAATATTAAAATGTATGCTAAAGCTTACAGTACTTTAATTCTTACAAGATGAAGAATTGGCATAAAGTAGAATTTACATTGGCATAAAGTAGAAACAACATTTTACTTTGAGTAAGAGAGGGCCAGTGACAAAAAACAAACTCTGCACTTTTAAGTATTTATGATGATTTTTGTGAATTTATCAAATGGATTATGAAGAACTCCAGCACATGAGGGTCAATAAATAGTTTAACACAAATAAACCAAAATTTGAACTGTAGTTCACATTCCCTCTGGTTGGATTTCTGGCTTTCTGCCTTGGTCAAATTCCCTGATTCTTTGACCAAGTAAAAAGGAAGCTAAGTTATTGCCTGGTTAGCAATCAGAATAAAAACAAAGGCTGAGAAAAAGCTTAGTGCTTCACAAGGACGCAAGGACAGTGAAAAAATGGCCTAGTCAGTCATAGAGCTGAAGGTCAGGATGCAGTCTTGAGTGTTATCTACCATTGCTAGATATTGGAAATCCTTATAAAGAGTCAGAAAGGTGTTGCATATTATGTGAGAGGTTTAACAGCAGTAAAGCTATTATTGCAGGAGCAATTTCTGAAAGCCTAACAGAAAATCTAACTCTTCAGTTCCAAACACAAAACAAGCTTATCATGCTTATCATTGAATTCCCACTGGAAGATCCCCAAATTCTACCTTCTCTTGTGGGTTTTTTCTCTTTTATTTTCCAGTGTTTTTTTTTTTTTTCAGAGAAGCGCTTACTGCCTTCAAACATACAGAGCTGCTTACTTTCTACTGGCAAGGAAGAAATTAAATGAAACAAGCCAGAGGCAGGATATTAATGCAGAGTGCATTAAAAGAAAAAAATTATGGTATGAACAGGGTAGTGGCTGATTTATAAAATCAATCACATACTTTTGGCTCAATGTCATGTTATAAAAAGAACAATAACCCTGTTTACATGAACAGGATGATTAATCACTGTTTTCCTACTATTTAAGGTAGGTGACTTTTATTTCCTTTTTTCTTTCAGATTAGTAGGCAGTAACATAGATGTTTTAGAATATCAGTCGAATAATTGTATTCTGGTGATAGTGAATTTAATGCACTGCTGTAGTTAAAAGGTCTGTCAGCAGAAATTCTGAAACAAACTTTCAGGCATCTCTAAGTAGACATAAAAATTCAATATTGGATTAAACTTGAATTTTATCAAGTTTTATCAAAGAACTATTACAAACTTGAATGTAATATCTGTAGGTCACATTGTATAGCACTAGATACCAAGGCAAGCATTTGAGGCTGATTAGTTATGTGATAACTGTTTTCCTTCTCACATGCATGAAAAACTGGCAACTTTTCAAGCCATTTAAAATGTTACTGCTCAAGGTGTGTCTGTTAATCACAAATTTGCCAAAGTTTATTACTAGTGTAAAAGAGGATTCTTTTATAGTTTGCCATCTCTGATAATTGCAAGGTAATACCTGCTGCTGGTATTTCAAATCAACACTTCAAGCCCTTTTACTTTTTAGAGCCCAATAAATCTGCACAAATTATCATTATTAACATCTTTACTTCCTATGCCTATTTTGTGGGATACATACAAAAAGAGAAATTAGAAATGGAAATAAATAAAAGTAGAGGCACTAGAAATTTTAACAAGACCATGGGATATCCACGCAAAAACATTCTGATTTTATAGGTCCTGCCATATTATTGCCACAACTGCTAGCCAATAATAGAAATAATCTTCATTCTGGTCTGAAAATGTGTATTCATCTCACCTGCACTAGAGTGGAGGTGTAAATATGCAGTACAGTTCCCTTGCATGGTGATTTTTGTCAAAAACGTCAAAGGATTATAAACTTCATCTATTGCTTGAACAAAAGACAGCAGAAACGCAGGAAAATTCACAAATCCTTGAAAAGAATAATGTCTAAAGGAGTTTATCAAAATGTCAAAATTAGGTACTACAGTGTCTTCTTGGGTTTCTCGCCTACTCCCATAGCACAGAACTCAGATAAAACACAGTTGTTTCCCAGTGTATAACCTTATCACCCTCTGTTGCTAAATGCCAGCTCTGAAGTCCGCTCTGAGCATTCTCTCATGGTAGGTTTTGTTCTAAGGCATTCCCTCCTTGAAATACTTTAGGAGACTGGCTCCTGCAGAGAGCAGAAATCAGTCAACCCATGCATCCTATCTTGATGGACCTTGAAATAAAAAAGGAAGTTACCTGAGGATCTTATAAATATCCAAGATGAGGACAACCTCCATGAAACCCATTTTCTCAAGTGACAAGAACCACTGAAGAGCCTTCAATGGTTGGTCCAGATAAGAGAGAGAGTAGCAGAAAGGTTAAGGCTTAACTGAAATAGATCTAGAGACTGGACTGCAGGGAATCATGCAGAGACACGAGGGGTCTGAGAAGCCAGCCTTTCCTTCTCTTTCCTGGAGAATTCCCTGATGACAATCAAGAACCACATGAGAGCCTCACAGGGCGTGCGGAAGAACAGGATTTCAAACCTGGAGCTGCAGTGAAGATCCAGAGGGCCACCCCAGCAGACTGTGGCTGCTCTGTAACCCATGACACAGGAGCATCAAGGACGTAGATGAAGCTCCCCAGTGATCCCTGTGCTACCAAGAAATGGAGACTGATAGGTGGGAGGTCTGTGATTTGTGTGGGGAGATAAGAGCACACGGCCAGTCTGCAACTGCCTCTTCTGGCTCTGATGGGAGGGGGAAGCTCAGCCCTTAAGGAAGGGCCGAGGAACAGCTGTATCATCTTGGTTTAATGCATGCACTGTTTTCCAGTGTCTAGAGAGAAATTGTCTACAACTGATTTCAACTCTTTCCCTGTATTTCCTAGCATTTCTTCACTTCCCATGGTGCAAGTGTTCACACTTGTACAGAAGTGCTTGATCTAAAGGTAATATTCTAAAAGCATTTAAAATTATTTCACACAGTCTGGGAGAGGATGCTGACACATAAATGTTGTTAGTAAAAATGATTTATTTCTCTTTCAAAGAGGATTAAGTAAGATCTAACAAAATAATAATGTGGTATAATATTCTAATGAGGAGCATTATTTACATGATGTCATCACAGAAATTTTAGCAATCTATAAAGTGCTGTCAATCAACAACCAGTATAGAGATGTACTTGAACTTCTTGATGGGGTTTAAATTGGCAGATATCTTGAGACAAAAAGCTCTAGCTATGTTCCAGTATCATGCACAATTCATTCAGGTGGGTAGGACAACAAGGGATTGCTTCCTAGCCATGAAGAATATAAAAAGTTAATTAAATTCTTGTCAGTGGTGAAAGCACTCCTTTCAAATTAAACTTCATTGACTACCAGCCTATACTTGCATAGTTAAAATTAAAGTATATTAAAATAATTTATCAAAATAAGCACACAAATACAATCAAAATTAACTGATTAAAAATCCATTGATTAAACACATGCAAAATGATGTTAACGTAATAAAGAAGAAACAGCACCACTTAGAGAAAACCTGTATGTTGCCATTTAGGTCACATAGTCTTTTGTTGGTAGGTTATTTATACCTTTTATTAGCTACTGTTGCCTTTCAAAGCTAGCTTTGATATAGCTGTACAGAAAACTTATCACCCAGACTTCCTTTTATCCTTCAAATCCTTTAATTTTAAATTCTTGGAACATATGATTTGACTCCATAACATTGTCTCCCTCCCTGTTGCTGATAGAGCCATGTTATTAAACGAAAATAATTTTCCATTTCTACTAGAAATATTTTTCACTTAAACTATTGCTTAAGGTTATCTTTGTATACTGTCAGTGTAAGAAGGGGATGATATATTGTCAAAAAAAGAAGGGGATGACATAAAGCAAACCCAAAGTCTAATAAAAGATAAATATGTAATCGTGAGCAAAGCCCGTTTTTGTTTGAGTATTGCAGAGTCCTGACCATTTCAGCTCAAATGGCAGAAATGCAGCTAAGGAAACATGAGCGTCAGTTTTCACTTCCACCTGAGATAAACAAGGTTTGAAGGCCTAAACAGCTCCAACAGGTTCCTTCTGACAGCCTTGCCCATGACTCCTGTGGTCAGCGTGAGGCATTTGATAAGGTGGTTTCAGAAAGTTTTCTTTCTGACTCAGGCAGGTCGAAAGGGATACCAGTCCTCTGTTACCTCCAGTGAGATCTGCAGTCATCAGTCAAACACAAGCTCTGCATTCATTAGCCCATCAACCATGAAGTTAGAAAGTCTATGCTCAGACTTCTTTTTATTCTTCTAATCTGGGAATCTGAAGTCAGATATTGTTGTGGAACCTGACAAAATCCTTATATTGCTTATATGCTATTTTTTTTTTCTACTTCTGGCAATGTTCTACACCTGGAATAACCCCTGGGGCAAGAACAGCTTTGTCATTTCACGTGATCAAGCATCACCCTGAATGGCAAATGCACACAAGCTGCATCTTTGGTTGATTTCTGCAGATTTCTTTTATAAAGAAATAGTCTCTATGTGGCTACAGCTTTGCAGTGGCATTTAACTGAGTTGTCTACGAATAATTTCTCATTATAGCAGCACAGAATTACTCAGGGTAAGTACTTGATGACATTGCATAGTACTCAGTAAAACTGCAAATTGCCTTTTTAAAATTCAGGGAAATATCCTAGATTTAACCTAAATGAGGATCTCCTATTGAAAGCAAGTTGGAAAATCTTAGGCAAAGACTGAAAAAAACCAGAAGCTGCTTAGAACTTTCAGGTTTAAGCAGCAACACAAGATCTGATGCCTACACCATTGTTTCCCTTTCAAAACGTGACATTTTACCTATTGTTTCATTGACTTGTCTGAATTATTTTATAAAGTCATACCAACTGACAAAGAAAAACCACAGAGAAAAACTAGATTAAATTGTTTAGATAGAAAGAATTCCATTTAAGCGTAATTCCCCCGATAGCATTAATTTGGTAAAAGCCCTGGTACATGACCCAATCCTAACCTTATATTGAGCAGTCAAAGATAGCAAAAAAATTCATTGTCAATTCCAAGTTGCAATTGCACTTGTTTGCCACCAACAAAGGCACCTTATATTGCGTGTGCAAAGTAACTAATAAGTGCCTGATTGAAGTTTTGACTTCTATTAGTCCAGCCAAGGCCAGAGCAATTTTCTGGGTTTGAATGTCCAGGGTTTAGTTGGATTCCCTTGAGGATGAGCAGGAAATACTGCTAGACAAAAGATGCTCTGTGGCTGAACTGCTTCTTCTGCATTCAGTGCCATTGCACTGCTCCAGCTGCTCTAGCAGAGCTACTAATAATGTTTTTGTATGTCAGCCCTGGCTCCCAATAAAGACAAGGACATTATTCTTAAATGACATGTGAAGGTGTGATAATCAAGACACTGCATTCGGTCCTGGTGGGGATTTTGATAGTGCTACTTATCCAGATTATATCACAATCTTTTGTTCAGGTGCCACAGTAATACTTGGCGTGTAATTTGCAAACAGGCAGATGAGAACTAACAGCATCTGTGATGTTATTTTTAACGTATTTGGGAATCGGTGAAATTATAAGCACACTAATAGAGAATGATTGATGATTCTAGAAATGTCATGCTGATCAGTGAATGCACAAACCACTCACCTGATTCAGAGTCTGTGTAACAAGCACTGACTTCAAAGGGATTTGAATCAGACTTTCAAGATTTACTGTGTTAACTATGAATAGCCCACACTTCACTGGTATTGAAAAGCACGGTCATTTTCAGCCAACCTTCTCCTTCCTTATACCTTGCAGGGTTTACAGTGTATTGCAGGTTATTACTTGTTTTTATTAAATCCACTTTGAAGCCTGGGGCTAAATCCTAAAGTCCTTGCCCAGCCCTTCCCTTCTTCCCCCAGACAAACATCCCCACAGCCTGCAACGGGAGCCTGAAATCAGAGGAAGTAGAAATAATCGAATCTGCTTAAGTTTAACATCAGCTTTTTGTTAACTGCTTGATCATGCTGTACCTTTATTCACCAGATAAACATACTTTATAGTACTGTTATCCTTTATGAGCACTAATAAGGAGGGAGGGATTATACACAGAACTTTTTTACTTGTTCTGTAAATTTGATCATGAAGTGTTTCCACAGAAGGAGATTTTATTGAAGCTATTACTTATCTTGTGATTCAGCCAGTGCAGTTATAAGATCTGCAAAGTTTACAAGGTGCTAAACAATACCCAAACCAACCAGATTAGCTGAGATAGATGTCAGGGTAATTATAGGCAGTAATGCCTCTACAGAGTCCCGAGTGCTCAGAATGGAAGACAATGTTTTATATTTAAAGGATCAGATAAAATAAGATATTGCTCTTCCTCCCTGGAATCAAAATTGAATAGGAATTGTTTATTAAAGTTTGAAATCCTGAATTAAACAGTAATTCCTCTAAACCTATTGGAAATCACTATTATTAGGCCATTTTCACACACTGCGCTCCACTAAGAACAGAGACCCAGCGGTAAGGGGTTCTAGAGAAGCGGCTGTTGCCTGTCCTGAGCAGGCATTGTCAGAACCAAATGAGCCAGGACCTCCACTTTTTCCACAGTATTAAGATGATTTCTGTTATTAAACTCCTTTCCATTCTATAGTACTTTAAACCCATCTTTCTCATCCAGCACGGCCCCGTGTCCACGTCACCATGAGCTCCCAGCACCCGAGTGTGCGACGTGTCTGAGGACCTGTTCCGAAGAGCAGCATCGGTGCCTGCACAGGCTCATGGCTCTGCCTCTCCCGCCCCGAGGGCAGTGCAGAGAAATCCTGTCACTGCTCCACAGCGTGCACAAAGCCCCCTCGGTGCCCAGGGCTGCACGGGGATTCCCCACTCTCCTTCTCTGGGACCACAGAAAAGGAGGGACTCCTGTTGTCTTTTTCACACAATCTCTCCACAGGAGACTCCAGTGGTGGTCCCAGAGCTGCTGTGTGCTACTGTGTGGAGTGCAGGGAGACAGACCACTCTTCTCAATCGATGATTTCCCTTGCAAACAGGGGGCTGATGACACTAAGGGAGGCTGATTTCCAGTGGAGAAAATCTTCTCTTATGCTGAACATAGAGACTATTTAACAAGTGACAAAGCCGGGATAAGGAAATCGCACAGTTCCGCTTTGGCTGAAATAATGCTCAGCTGAAATGTACAGCAAAAGGAAAAAAATAAACGCACCCGACAAACAAAAATCCCCATCTTTTTCCACATTTAACAAAATAAATGTTTGGATTCCCTTGAGCCTACAGGGGTCTGTTCATGTCACCTATTATGGATTTGTGCCTGGGTATAAGGGAAAGATAGGGCCTTTCATGTTTACTGTCCATGCTAAATGGGGGGGAATGAGGGAGATTATTGCATCAACCCCCCCATACCTGCTGCAGTTACACCCAAGCTGCAACAAGAGATGGACACATAGAGGATCACAATTACCTATACATTGTTTAATGAATGCCAGCACCTTCAGGGGAAGCCAGAATATTTTAATAGACAAAATCATTTCAGTGCAGTGTAGTTGATACAGAAGTTCATCACTCGCATGTCTATCACGATGTTGGAAAGCTTTTTAAAGAAGCAATGATAAGTGAAACCATGAATAGAATGGTTAAAATTGAACCTCGTCAATCAGCTGATGGAACAGAAACATGCCAGTTAATTTCCAGAGGCCTTTAGGCATGTATTTATTACTTGATTTCTAATCAAAATTATATACAGAACAGGAAAAAGTGCAATTACAGGTCTGTTGCGATACAAAACAAGTCAAAAAAACTATGGATAATCACATCTGCACAATTCTAAACTAATATACTTACATGCTGCCAAGACTAATACACTTTATTTGATTTCTAGCTGCAAAAACCAATGATATATGTTAACCTGGTATCTGATTTTCAGCAAGGATACCTAAGTACTATTTAACACTGACAGTTATAGATAGCTTAGCATTTAACTGGAGTCTCCCTTGACCTCAATTACCACATTAAAATATTGTTAACAAATTTAGAGTCAAATTGGCATTTATTATACAAGATGAGGTTCACTCTGAGTAATTTACATATTGTCATCAGGTCTGCCAACTGCTTACATCTTCATGTAGTTTGGGGAAAGCAGCCAGCGTTGATACTATCAGGGCAGATGTGATGACAGATAATAAAGTTTTGTTCCCATGACAAAGTGGAATTTTCCCTTTGACAGTAATAGACAAGGATTTCACCCACAAAAGCTATTATCCTACACACTGCCTTCATCCTTTGTACTGCAATTTAAAGAATTCATATCTATAAGAGGAAAATGTCCATAATTTTGGACCCATATGAACAGTTTTGCCATAGTTTGAAGTGGTGGGTGTGACACTAACCTGATGCTTCTGTGGCAGTGATTGTTTTATGTATTTCAGTTCCAACATCAGCATTGCAGGTAACAATACTAAGTCTGCTTCCCATATTTTCACACACTTCTGTGTTCAAGGTGACACATGAAAGATGAGAATGAAAATGTGTTCACACATGTATGAAATACATGGAAAACAAAATACATATGCATGTGTTTCACTTGTGCCTCTTAGATTAACAGGTTTTCCGATATTTAGAATTGATGACTGTCTCCTGTTTCAACCTATTTTTGTGCCCTTTAAATTTTAGTCATAAGGGAATAAGTCACACAGCATTAGTAATCTAACTTTGATCAGCCTTGGAAGTCCCATGGGGAAAAGTCATGAAGCCTCTGCTCAGTTTAAAGTCGATCCCTAATCAGACAAAATGCCTAATAATTTCAGTAATGATTTTATAAGGACTCAGGGATTTGTTCTACTCTTACTAAGCAATGCAGAAGAGGGATCATAGAGTACTTCCAGTTTGCCCTCAATCTAAAAGGATATTTAGTGCATTAGGGAAGATCTCATAAGAAATGCTTTCTTAAAGGCAGATTCTGCAGCCTGGGAGATTTCCAAGGTATGTAATCCCTTTAGCAGAAACATCAATTTATCTCAGCATGCTGTAAAAACCATAATAGCAACCAAAACTACAAATCCAGAGATCAGTTTCTGCCTGATATTCAGCCTTAAGTGTTTCTTGAGACCTGCAGACACTGACATTCTTTGGTTGCTTCTAAAAATTATTCAGCTTACTTTCCCTGTAAATCTTTGAAATTGCATGCAACTCTCTGGCTGGTCTCAGACTGCGTCTATTATGGCTGCATATTTGCAAGGCTTTCATTCCAGCCTGCCCAGCTCTGTAGATCTGCCATTCCTTAATCTTGCCTGTATTTTTTTTTTAACTTCTTAAGAGGAAAAAGGGTTTTAGGGTAAACTAAAGGGAGAAACTTTGTATTGAATTTTGTAGAGGTTCTCAAAGAACTTTATCTGCCTGAAGACATTTTCTACATGAATCAGTCAGAATCTGGAGGCCTTTTTGAAGAAGAGTTATCACAAAATTCCCTGAAGACCCTTCTACTTGCAAAAACCAAGACACTCCTACTACTCCTGAACTACCAACAACTAAAATAAAGCATATTTCAGCTCCAGTTGAGGTAATGACCCTAAAAGAGTCTCTGTAGACTTAAGGAGGGTCTTTGGCTTTAGAACTGGAGTAATGTAATAGTTTTTCCTACAAAACATTCACACTGGTCAAACCCAAAATACTTCTTGCACATACAGATAGGTCAAAATAACTGTGGTTAGTTGGCTGGGGGTTTTTTTGCTGTTTTCTTTTTTTATTTTTCTTTTTAATAAGGAAAACTAGCATATTTTGAAATAGCTACTCCTGTTAGATGCTTAAAATTTGCAAGTTTACACAAAGAAAGATTACATCAGTGAAATTAGAAAATTATGCAGACATTATAAAAGGTGAGAAACTCCTTTTTATTTTAACAGCATATTCTGTTTATAAAGAGTCAGAACCCTCCTACAGCCTCATCTCAAGGGGCTGTGTTCAAAGTTATGCTGAGGAAAAAAATCAGACAATATTCCAAGCAGTGAAAAATTTTGAGTAATATTTGACTCTCATAAAGGACTTGAGGCCTTTCTGATCCCTCGACCAGAAGAATTTCAGATTCAGGATGTGTGGGACTCTCAGTTTGGCCTTACAACTATCTTTTTGGCCTTCCCTGAGGGCAAGACTGGAAGTGTCTCTGCAGGTTTTCCATGATTATACTTACAGCCAAGCAGGATGTCACTGAGTTAATGACTTGCTCCAGTTAGGGACTCCTGGTCTTCTGGAGTCTGGGAGCATTTGTTAATTTTGGATAGAATGCTTTAAGTAGTGGCCTCTGTGCAAATAGCGGCCAAAGGCGCTTTGGTATACTTTTGTTTAACAACAATGAGGTAAACTGAGGTACTTTTCAGAATATAACTTAAGCAAGGAACATTAAGAACAAATCTCACAGTAACTACTGTCCTGGAAACGTTACATACTGAGCAATCACTGGTGAGTAGATTGACACGGTTAATTTAGCAAAATACATATCCCTCCACACTAAACATACTGTGCCGCAGAAATCCCCTCAACAGACTCAAACCTCGGGCTCACCTGGACCACCAGTGCATTGTCAAACCTACGGCCTCAGTACTGAGGCTGCAAATGTGACTTGGCAGAAAAATTGCTTCCCGTGAGCTGAAATAGCTGCTACAGCACATTGCTGGATCCCAAACAGAGTACATGAAACCTCTCTGACATTTTCAAAAGTCACCACCTTCTTTGGTGAGCAGAGAACCGATGGAGTTCACAAGCTGAGGGTTTCTCCCCTAACAGCCCCAGGATTTGGGTTCCATTTGGAACAGGACCCAGCTGAAGCCAGTTTACAGCAGGGTTTGCCAGGGATTAGTATTCAGCTGCATTATTCTGGACTCCCTGCTTCAACCAAGCATTTTTCACAAATCCTTGATCTTTCTAGTCCTTGGGAAAGCTGATGTCCTTATATACATCTTGAGATTTTCAGTGGAATTTAATGTGCTTGCTGAAAATCCTCATAATACAGAGCATAAGTGCCAAGTCACTACAACAATGGCTGGTGTAGCATTGCAGTAAGATTTATTGCTTGCCATTTGAAATGTGAATGTGTGCCTCCACACAATCTCTGAGGGACCAGGCAGTTCTTACACAATTACAGTGCCATCCCATACACCTCAGAGTCAACCCTCCTGTAGATCAACAACTCTTACTATAAATTACTATAAAATGCCAGTAACCTAATAACAGTACATTGGACAGTTTATGAAACTCCTCTCACTCTTTAAATACATCTTGCAAAAGGAAAAGGGTCCTAAAACATACCCTATAACTTGACCATTTCAAGCCAGGAGCAGATGCCATTCCAGGGCCCAAGACTCTCACAGAGAAAGCTATTGCAGCAGTCTGTGGACTGAAAGGAAGACAACTGGTTTTTCTTACCTTTCTGTATAAAAGACTTCTGTGTGCACCACAGAAGCTTTTCAATTTTATTATAAAACCTCATTACTTCTTTTTATTGCAGACTTAGTGGAGCCTTCTTGTAGAAATTAATCATATGATTAACTATGAGATGGTCTTTTAATACTGTATAAACCATATATTGCTAAATGTCCTTCTTGACCCTTTATTTGCAACTTGGGTATTCTCACAGGACAGAAAATAAGAGACAAATCAATGCAATAAGATATTTCATCCAGGGCTTCCTGCCCTACCTTAAACTCACATTATTTTAAATCTTATTATGCAGGGAAGGTATGGGATCAAATTCACAGCTGTCAGAAGCCATTAGAGTCAGTGGAACTCTACCTGCTTATTCTACCAGGGAATCTGGCCAACATCAGGCATATTATTCTTGATTACCTTAACACCTGAAACAGGGGAAGTTTTGCAATACAATGGAGATAGAATAAAGTGTCTCCAAATTAAAGACACTGCCCAACACAAGATGCACAAACTTTAAACGCAATGTCTTCAAAAGAGGCGCAGACAGAAGTTACCAAGAGCAGCAGTATTCAGAACAGAAAAAACGGGAAGACAGCTCCAACCCAGACATAAGTTCCACTATCCCCAGAACTCCTTAATCTGTGTGTGAGTCTGCAGCTGCACAGAAACAGCTCTGTTCATCTGCTTTGCTCTTTGAGTGGCAGAGCTGCTGTTGCCAGTGTTGCAGGAAATGCAATCTGCAAATTCAAAACGGATTCAAGTCTCTCGGAGGAGTGGCACTGAGTGAGCCCATCCCCACCTCACACTGCAGCAGCTGTCCCAGCCCCTCTTCCCATCCTGATCCTTACCAGGAGTCGGAGCATTTGTCAGCCTAAGTGAAGCAAATATCAGCCAAGATATCTGCAGCATCTGAGAGCTTTTCTCACAGCTTCAAGTCACAGCACACATGAACCTTGCTGTGGAGGCTCTGGAGACTCTTTGGGACAGGGATTTTGTTGTGCGTTTACACCGGATCCGGGGCCCGGGCAGCGATGCTGCAGCCCTGCCACCTTCTGCCCTGTGCTCCAGGCAGGCAGAGCCCCTGGGCATGTGGGCAGCTGAAATTCCCTTTGACTTGGGGTAGCGTTTCCAGCCAAGGTGAAACACTCTCCACTAACCTCCAGAGCCTCTGAGGTTACTTTTTGCTACTTCAGAAATTCTACAAGGCTCTACTTGCTTTAATCAGCAGCTCTGCCTAATGGCCAAAGCAGTCCTCTAAGGGAAAGAAATGAAAGACTTCTGAGACCTATTGAATATTTTCCAGACTTTTCCACTGGGTCAGCACAAGGAGTTTTTAGGTTTTAGTGCCTAGGGTTTTAGTTTTTAATTGTAGACATTTCCAATAGAAGTATTTCATGAAATACATGTAAAGTTTATGCTAACATTTTTCAAGAAAGTTTATATCCAGCATACTCAACTGAGGACTTATACTGACCTATTTCAAATATGATTTTTTAGCATATCTCAGTTTACATATTTGTAGACTAGCCACACTAATCAAAGGTATGCAAGTGTCTATGAGGGCAGATAGGTGTGTGCTTAGACATTTGTGCCAATCTACCGTGAATTTTCCCTGACAAAAGCTTAAAACACCTACGTTCTTTTGTAAACCTGACCCAGAGTGGAGCTCATCACTGCTCAGCACTGATTGTGCCTAAGAAAAGTACTTACTAAAGTCCTTAAAATATTAAGTTAGCTATTTGCTGTTGATGTAATGTTGTAATAGAATCTGTTACGTGCAGATATTTTGGAGTTTTGAAACAGTGTAGGAAAAAGCCAGCAACATTATTTCTTTACTTTAGAACCAAGCAGAATAGAAATTGATGACTTAAAACACCGCCTGCTAATCTTCAACCACTTGTACATTTTCACAGGACTGCAGGATTCAACTGGGCTGAAATGCAGAATTTGTGGTGGGCTGGGTACTGCAGTGAGAGCCAAGACATCCCTAGAGGGGTTCAGCACCTGGCAGGAACAACTATAATGCTCAGCACATGGGTAACAGGCGGGGAAAAAAAAAAATCAGCCTCAGGAGTGGAATTCTCAACTTTCCACAAAACAGGAATCTCTCTTCTGAAATCAAGCAAGGCTGATCACAGAGAGAAGATGATCAGACTTTGATGTATCTAAATATAAACCCAACATGGATTACTTTTACGAAAACCTAGCTACCTTTACTTTTTACCCAACGGAGACTGTATCCAAATCTGCTGCTCACCATAATGTTAAATTATAATTATACAGAGATGTGAAAGCTGATGCAAGTGAATATGCATAGTCCTGGCAATCTTCTCTAGTTTATTTTAGTATTGCAAGACAGTCCAATGTTATCCACTTCAGTATAAACTTGTCTTTTCAGCTATTTCTACAGTGAATAAAGTGTCTGCCTTCTACTGCAGTTCTACTCAAATCCATCTATCATTTTATTGACCCACCGAGGAAAAAAATGTCCCTTTTTCCAGCGCACAGATATGAGTTCTTCATGACCACAGAGCAGAGACATTGCTGAAGATATTTAAAAAGCTGTTGATGCCTTCTCTTTGTGTAAATATATGATGCAAAAGAAAAAAGATGGGGCAAGTGTCCTTACAGGAATTGCATCCTGCAGAAAACAAGAACTTGGTTAAGGATAAAATCCTTACTATAAATTAAAGAACCCAAAACCGCAGAAGGAACCCAGCACTGACAGAGTGCCCAGCATAGGAGCTAAGCAGCACATAGGATTTGCCAATCTTCGCTCTAGAGCAGCTGAGCCTGGTTTGTCCTTGGCACAAGGCACCACATGAAGACCTGCCCCACTCCATTTGCGTGATTTGTCTGTAGCCATAGATCCCCCAAGCTCAGGTTCACTCCACCTCTTTCTTGGATGCTCCCTGTTCACCCTACCCCAGCTCAGACCTGCCTGGGAAAGGCTCTGTGGGCAGGGATTCTCCAGGACAATGGGGGATTTTCTTCTTGTGGGAGGGAGGAGAGAAGTGGAAGTCCCCTAATCCCACTGCAGCAAGCAGTCCACCACGCACCCGCAGCTCACGGAGCTCCGCCAGGCCGGAGCGAGGGATGGGGGCAGTTTGTGGCTTCAGGAGATCTGGACATGCTGTTAGCCCAAGCCATCTCCTTTCCTAACCCAGCGTAAGGAGTATCAGTCAACCACAGAAGACAAAACACACCCTTCATATAGGCCAGTTGGCAAGAGCTGATCTGATGCTGCACTTTGGTAGCAACACAGACGTTGCAGTTGTGCTCTTGCTCATTGTTACAAATTCTGCATAACTTTTTAAGTTTCCAATGCCGTGAATTCTTTTAGTGTCTTCTGAGCTTGGTGATGTATGTTAAGTTTCTTGCCTATAAGCCAGTTGGGGTTCCTCACCCATTTGGTTTGACAGATGGGTAAGAACACGTGACAGAAAACACAGAATACAGGGCTTTGATGTTATCAGCACTAAACCTGTACCTGTGCTTTACCAGTCACGAAATGCCTAGCCCAAAATGATACATCAGCATTTTTCACAGAATGCTGCTGAAGGGAGACAGGGTATTAGTCTGAGTAAGCTGTACAATTTGTCACAATTTTTTGTGTGACCGTGGTCACACCATTTCATTTTCTCATCCACCTCTCCAGACAGTCAGTAAGGAAAAATAGCATATCAATGTTTTTCAGAGCTAGATATTCATGCTTGCAGGGTATTCAAATATTATTGGAATGGGACAGTTTTATTCTTTAGATAGATGAGTAACAAATCAAGAGAAAGGTAGATATTCAGCTTGTTTATACTGATTTTGTGCCTTAGATGAATGTCAGTTTCCTTATAAAGTCCTGAGATTCCAGTTTGTCATATGGCATGAAAATACAGTTTGTCCCTTTAAAGCAGTGATCTTTTGGCAGCAATCCTTAAATTCTAATTAAAGATCTTTTACACCTTTTGTTTGATCTCTTCCCGTTTTTCATTTCCAGTACCTGTCTTTGAGATCTTTTTCTAGCAGCATCTCTCATTTCTGATAGAGATAGCTTATGGCTGGCTGAGAAATTCATCTCCACCCAGCAGTTCCTTGGACAGTGGGGAAACTTGAGCTGTCTTCTTACTACTGACAGAGAAACCTCAGTTCTGGGTTATGTCCCTATCACTGTCTTTGCTATATTTGTAGTTGAAAGAAAGGTACAATTTGGAACTTAAAAATCAACGGTAATTGTTTGGTCTTTGTACAAATTATCTTTAGGTCTAAGACTCCATTTTGTCAGATACCATACTAATTGGAAATCTGTTTTTACCAGCAAAAGTATTTTTAGGCATCTCACAAACTCATCCTTAAACACCCGGATCACAGCCGTTTTACAGGAGAGGAGCATTTGTCTCCATATACGTAAAGATTCAGATCTTAAAAATTCAGAAAAATCAGAAGTGATGAGTTGATGGAAATGTTAAATAAGCTTTGAATGACTGGACATCTACACTGTTGTAGATTTGTGAAAATAGGGAAAAAATAGATTTTGAAGCAATCCCATTTGTGCCTTTCTCACTACAGATAGTGCACAGTGCAACAAAATAAATGCACTGTGTGATCTCACTGAGAGGAGCAATGACGACATCACACTCACATCTTTCAAGATGTAAAGTGTGTAGCTGGCTGGCACACGCACCTAACCTCCCCTACTGCAGCAGTCTTTGCAACTGCTCAAGAAATTAGGGAGCTGACTGTATAAACCCGTCAATTCAGACTCTGCCCTCCTTTTCTTTTAGCTGAAGTACAAGCAGGAACCAAATGAAGCGCTTTGAACTCTTAGATTCTGAGCCAGCATTATGCATCTTCACAGCAGCACTCAATGCCACACTTCATAAATGTACGTATTTGCGACCCTACTTCAGGATAATTTTCTACATCCTCTGACCTTTTGCTTTGGCTCCACTATCTCTGATTAATTAAAAAAACCCTTTTGTTTTTTATTTACAAGGCACACCCTGTTTTCCCCACATCTGCTGACTCTCACTGCCAGAGGTAAGTTCCTGCCTCTCTTCATCTCACCCTGCCACTTTTTTTTTTTTTTTTTAAGTGCACTTACATCCCCTCCTGTGTTGTCCTCATTAGTTTGATTGAGCTTTCCAGAAACCTCTGGAAAGCTACAGAGGGATTTTCACCTAAAAATCAGTTTAAAAGCCCTATTCTGTATGATGCCAGCCAGGCTGTTGATAAAATGACTTCAGGCCTATGCTGAGCTACTGCCTGATGTTCTGGCCCAAGGCACCTCACAGCCCCCCAGCCTGCTCCCTGGCTGGACACAGCACCAAGCACAGGGTCTTGGATCAGCAGTCATCCATCTTATGATAAGACAGTTAATAGTGGTCTAAATTAGCCTCAGACATGCCATTGATTTGGTGGTGCTATATGATCTGCGTGGCACTAGTACATATATCTGTCTCCAGATGACTTCAGTATTTTTTTGCCCATTCCAGGATTCCTCACTCCTCCAAATCTTTTTCCTCTAACTTACAGAATACAGGTCAGTTCAATCCTTCTTTATAAGTCATACTTCCAAAACCTTAAATCATGCATTTGTTTGCCTTCCACTGCACTTTTACAAGCTCAGTCAGCAATGTCCTTCCTATAATACATTGCAGAATTGCAGATACTCCAAATGGAACCTGACTAGCGATTTTCAAAGTGCCAGAGTAACTGTAGTAGTAACAACACACATTTGCTTGCATTTGTACTTCTGCCAAAGTTTTCCGTTCAAGACTGTATTTGAATCTCTGGTTTCCAGAGCTAGAAAGGAACTGATACATCTCTGAAGGCAAAAGCAAATGGCCTAAGCCATAATGCTAGGGGCTCCTTCCCAAATAGATTCCTCCAAAGTTGGCAAAACCCCTTTCAGAGTAATTCCCATGTCTAATCTCTCACAAGCAAACTTAACATACCGAATATATCCACAGCAGTGATTTTAGGTGTTCTAAGAAGCATCAATATTAAATCAGTAACATTCATACCCAGTTAATCAAATGAATCCAGTGCCAAAATCTCAGAGTGACTCTAAGGGCTTCCACCCTCTTTGATTTCCTATTCTTTGGATGAGATGCACACTACAATCTCTTTAGTAAAAAATTCCCTTAGAGAACTTTGCAACAACCCTTCAGTGCAACAGTCTGGCTCAAATCCATCTGCTATAATTATATTTCATTATCAATAGCCTCTCCTTCACAGTCTTACTCTACCATTCTGCAATACAGTCTAATATCCAATGCCTAGGAGCTGCTGCATTAAACCTTGCAGAGGGCATCATTTCAATAACAAGGATATTAATTCTAATTTAAACTTTGCTTAAATTGATGTTTTAGGGCAAAATACACCACATAGAACCACTGCTAACGATCATCACCTCTCTCCCAAGATTATCTCTGCGGATGGGTTCACTGTTTAGATCTGTCAGAGATTACTTACTCCCCATAACTCCCAAACTTGATACACATAGGGGGGCTCTTCACAGTCCGTGTGTTTACCTGTTGAGATGGCACAATGCCTGGCTGCTCACAAGTTGGTCAGACACTTCCCCCTAAGACATAAGTTTCCAGGGAATATGAAAGCTCAGACAGGAGGCCTAGATAATATTTAAGTGCCATCACTTTTACAGGAAATCCTTTCCACTGTGACAGCTCTGCCACACTGGTGTCACATCCCTCTTTACACTTCATCACGCCTGTTCACACTTTGGTGCATTGATGAATCAATTAAAGCATTTTCTTGGCTTTTTCTCTCTCCCTTTTGCATCAATATGGGACAGTTGGCTCACAGCATGACAAACTTTTACATCTAGATTTTCAAACTTTTCCTGGAAGCTAACAGGAATACATGTTCCACATGTAAATTAACCAGTATAGCAGGAGGACAGTGGAGTATTTCTCTGGCTCTACTCTGTTTTCTTGCAGACTTTACAAAATGGTGGCTCCGATCTCCCAGAACTGGTAGACTGAAAAGGAGTATCTGGTTTACTTTTTATGAGTATGGGTCTTGCAACAACTACTACTATTCAAAGCTATTATGTTTGGATCGTGTGTAAAAACAGTATATTCCTGGTGTCTGTTCCAAAATTTAGAAATCTTAATTCACAAAACCACGAAACTCTGAACCTAATTTGGGTTCCTGCTAGAACTGACTTGAATTTTGGGAGTGATACATGTCCAGAAATCCCAATGCAATTAGCAGTACTTCAGGTACTTGACAGCTTGTGAAACACAGCTTCTTCTACCTACAATGGAGCATGGGATAGAACCTACATTTAGGTAACCATGTTCAAACATGTTTGTATTACTGAGGTTACCATGCACATACCAGTGTAAACCATGCACAGCCTTTTAGTATCAACTCTATAGAATGCCCAGTTTTCATAACAACCAAGATGTATTGGCATATCTCCATGAAAATCAGACTAAAAAAAATTATCGCATTCTAAGGGTTTTCAAAACTGCTTAAGGAGAGTAATCCCAGAGAACTCTATGTCCAGATAAAAGCTTGCCCACTTTTGAAACTGTGGGGTGCACTCTCCCCCAAAGGGAAATGAATGAGTCTCAGACCTGCTGCTTTAGTCCTGGACTGTCACGGCAGAACCAGCTCCAGAACTGGCAGGACACAGAAACAGGCTCCTCACCTGTTCTTACAGATTGTAACTACATAAATACACACACACAGAGGTATGTGCCTTTATAGATGTACACACAAATCAGAAAAACAGTGTGTGAAAATAGAGATATTTTGCATAACTGTAATTGAAGGAAATATATGTCCACCCAAGTTTAGTACCATGGGTGTCCACCCCAAATTATATAAGCCTTGCCCAAAGATTTACCAGTGTCACCCAAAGCTCACAAAAACTGTACTGCTGAGACCATGCCAATACCTTTCTAAAAACATACAAAGTAATCCACTAATGACTATTTGACTGTGAAATCCTTTACTAGGTAAGAAGCAAATTAACATGTGCTCTTTGAAGACAGCTACATTATCCTTTCAGTAAAATGATTTTTAAGTTATACTTCTCTCCATATGTGACGTATAGGCCCTTCATAAAAATAAAGTGTTTAATACTACAGTTTTTCTAATGAAAGTTGACCCTACTATCTACTACTAATTTTTCTAAAAAGTTTTTTCATGATGGGTCCAACCTATAATATGCAGCTTTGCAATGGATTTTAAGATACAGATTTTATCCTAAGCATGAATAAAACTGTTACACATTAAAATTTTTCTTAACCTGTTGCAGCTGCAAAGAGGCATTCTAAGCCTTTCCCATAACACTTTTTCAAGACAACAAGGCATAAGAAATCTGTGTTAAAGCTTCTGTAACCTCTAATTCATGAAATTAGGTATTTCCCAATTAAAAAAGAAAGGACTTCCAGGAAAAGTGACACGTGAGTGCTTACTTTCTGTTTAAAGACTTTTTTGATTAAAAGATATTGAAACAGATAACACAACAAAATTAGTTTTTGCTGTGATGGTCAGGTTAAGGTTTATGCTGTTGCTAGGATATGCCGCCCTATCACGGCCAATCTTGACGGACAAAATTGGTGCCTTAATTTCCCAGTGGTCCGTGCTACTTCTGACTTAGGCCTCAGTCTGGTTAATCATGCTGTCATTCTCACTACAGATTGCCTTTTGACATCTTCATCTGCAAAAAGATTCTATAGTCAAGTCTGACTACGGTGAGTCAATTCAGACTTTCACTGGTGGTCAAGACTGAACCAGTGGTCAAGTTTCTTGTGAAAAGAGATTCACAAAAGGATGAGGAATATAGTAATTGAAGTTATTTTGCTTGGCAGAGGCAGGCATGAACCATGCTTGAGCAAAATGTAATTGAAGCGGTGACCACATTTGGGTCCTGGCACTGCAGTGTCAGGAGCCCCTGACACTGTTACAGGAGTCAGGAGACAGAGTGTGCCCCTGCTTGTGCTGGTTTAAAATAACAAACCGAAGTTGCTTCTGATTTACACTCGAGAACAGAAGCGAGCACTGTGCTCGGTATTTTCTTGTCTCAAATGACAGGTCCTGTTGAAGATGCGTTTTTAAACAGTTTCTTCCTTAAAAGTTACTTTCTCCGATTTTGCTGTGATTTCTATTACACTGTTCATAATGTGTGATCCATTGGTGTAATGGATCATCTGTATTAATTCCTTCACGAAATTGCAGTTCACTCTCTCGGCTCCCTACACATCCGCCCCCTCCAAGGGAGTTCCTTGGTGTCGTGAGATGCGGGATATGCCCAACGGAGCATACCCTGCAAAGATGCGCCTGCTGTCAATGCTGCTCAAAAACCTTTCTGAGGATGAGTGACAGGTGTCTCTGCCTGAAGAGAAACATAAAAAACCCTGCAAGAGTCAAACAAGGTGACTTCTAGCAGGCTGAAAAGCACGCATCCGTCTGAGAAATGAAACTAACCTGTGTGTTTTACAAGGTAAAAAATTAATTCAGTTAGAAAATCAAAACAGAGACCATAATTTACACATAATTATATCCAAACTTCATGTTTGTTTGCTTTGGTTTTTTTTCCTAAACATGTTATTGCTTTCACTGCCATATAAATTTAATGTGTCCGCAAATTACATTAGATCCCCATTTCCACCAGAGAATACAAGCAGATGTCAAAATTATACCAGTGGAGAAATGCAACAAAACACTGTGCTGTTTTGCTATACGTAGGAATGAACAGGAAGCATTTTAGTATTTTGAATAATTTATTGATGCTTTCAAAAGCAGATGTGCTCTCATTAACACCATCTCTGCCCACACCAGCAAGATTTCTTCTGGTGCCAGTATTCTACTATTTTTTCCCACAATTATAAAAGCAGACCACTTACTACAGAAAACTACAAGGACACAGTACAGTCAGCCCTGCAGAAGATTTCTCAACAAGTACTATTATTTTATTAGACAAGAGCAGAGAGGTCATCTGATGCTCTTAGCACCTTCCTTGATACCTGGCAGCTATCTTAGCTGTGAAGGTATCAATTACTGATGGGGGAAAAAAATTCCTTATTTGTAGTAAATCAAATGAGCCAAACTCTGCCACTCTTGCTTACAGTGCTAATAGCTTCAGTAAAGGCATCTAAAATTAAAATTATCTTTCTTTCATAAAGAGGAAATAACCCTCAGCATAACCTATATAAGAGCTTGAAGTTTCTAGGAGACAGCACAGCCCAAATGAATCTGACTCATGTAGGAGCCAAAGAGAAGCACACAGAGTACAGGACACTAAAACAGGAAAGTGAGCAAGAGATTGACTGGAAGAGTGGCTAATGAAATAATTTAAATTATTTGAATATACAACCCAAACTCAGAATGAAACCCAAATCTCAGTATAAAGACTCTGCTTTGCAAGTACACAAAATGGCAAATAAAAGCATGTATTTTTAACAAAGCTTAGGGATCTGCTTGGTCAAAGAGTTTCCAGAAAGCATTTTCAATTAGTATCATTACAATTCCTCTGCTAATTCATATAATCTCACTAATGAAGGCACTGCTTCTGTTTAAAGTGAGGCTAACCAGCATTATCCCTCACATGTGATATTCACACACAGCACATATGCAGCAGTGACATACATGTACTAAACTCTGAAACCAAGTGATAAATTGCATTTCTCCAGAACCTCTGATCGCCTCACCTGCACTCTGCCCACTAATCCATCTTTGCCAGGACTACCTCTAACCTTCCAAACCTATCAGCTTCTTGCAGACAACCATCATTTTTTTCAGATAATAACCTGCTAAAAAAAATGTTTTCTTCCTTCCTACAAATGAGGAATTTGCCCCCAAAATGTATTGGTCTGAAGTTCAGGGCATTCTTGGAGCACTGACAAGTTTAAAGTCCAATATCTCAGAACACTTGAAGGTTAGAGCTGAGTACTTTATATAAATGGGGAAAAGGTACAAACTCACTCCCCTAATTGTTCAGTACAGGCTTGACCAGATGTAAAAGTTTTTATTTCAGTCATGGTAAATCATAAGATGTCAATTTTTCAGTTTCTAGTGCACTGAGGCACAGAAAGGCTCTCAGCTCATGTTTAAATGCTCTAAAGTTAATTATTCAGGTTCTCTGCCTTGAAAGGCCTGTAAAATTAAGTTCACAACACTGAAGAAGGTCGGTACAAAGGAAGTAAAGAGAAGGGCATACACACACAATCCTCAAAAATTGCAAAATACATCTACTGCTACATGGCTCTATACTTTACCAGTCTGAGTTTATTCACATCAAATCAACTCCAAATACAACTGAAGTTTGTCACATGCTTGGATTTAATTGCTTTTTCTTCTGCGGCATAAACAGAATACCAGGACACGCTGCCAACATCTCCATTAAGTGGGTGCACGTGCCGAGAACTACCGAAACCAAGGTCTGTGCTCTGCCTCAGTGGAAGGCAGGCACTCCTCACTGGCAGCTTGGGCTAAGCAGCACATCCCTCCACTGCACACAGAGATAACATAACCAAAACAGCAGTGAAGCCACTGCCCCCCTGCCACCTCAGTGTCACGTACCGTGATGGAGGGATACGAGACACTGTAAAACATCAAAGTGCCTTTATGTACCCCAAAGCTCTCACACACACTCCTAAGGAAAGCTTTGTCTGTCAGCCCCCTGATCTACGACTGGGGAGTTAGCACAGCCCAGCGAGGTGTGAGACCTGGGGCAGGAGCAGAGCTACAGATGCAGACCTCCTGGCAGATCCTCAGACCACTGGACAGCAGGACAAGGGATGATGCAATTAACACTAGTTATTTAAAGACTGAAACATAAAAGAACATTAAGTGCCAGAATTAAGTTTTCTCATGATGGTGTTTCAAGTCATACTCTGCCAGCATATTTTACCTATACCTATTTCTACAGAACTCTGGTGTGAGCGTTACATACAGATCAATACCCACTGGGACAATTCTATGCAGTTACTCGGTTTTGCATACAGTTACTTAAAACTAATGTAAATTTTAGAAGAATGTGAAGGTCTTGGTTGATATGGTCCCCTTTGAAAGACCTAAATTCTACAGTCCTCAGTCTCTGTTAAATTTTAGTGAGAGTTATATTTTCATAGGACACACATTTCCACAAGATACTGCAAACATCTTATTTTATTTATCACGTAGGAGTGAGCAGTTAACAGAGCTGGGATTCACACCTTGGGATCAAAGGAGCATAGGTATTTGAAACCTGATGCTTATACCATTAAAATATCTGCTCTGGGACACGCTCTGTATGTTTTCCCTCTCTCCTCTCACAAGTTATATTCTGTAATAAAAACTTTATATTCTCAAGCTTTCTGATTTTCATAAATTTACCAGAAAACTCTCCTTTAAAAGAAAAAAGCTAATACAATGAACTCTGGATGACGCTGATTGACTTTTAACAGCCTTTCCTGGGCTTCCATGTGGTAGCAGCATTAGGCTCAGTCACAGGGACAAAGATATGTTTAGATTCTAAAGAAATGAGCAGGTTCTTGTGGACAGACCTTAAGCCAAACAGAAGGAAGGGATAAGAAAACAGTGACAAATAAACATTTTATTTGCTAATTGTTTAAACAGGAGTTGCTTGTAGTTACCTAAGTTTTAATGGTTTACTAAAGGAAACAAAAATTCTTAGCTAACACTATTAGAAGTGAAGAGGGTTGTAAAGGCACTGTACTATTATCTGTGCCTTCCTTCATATGTTGTGATTATGTGTTCAGTAAATAGCACCCAGACTAAAAAGACCTTGTTGTGAAATCAAGCAACATTAACTCATTAAGTCAATAATTCATGGATTCTTTTATCTAAAGTGGCAACATCACACCATCAATTCACAAAACAGCCACTTCTCCGAAGTGTATGTGATGATAATAATGGATTTTCTAACAATACACTCTCAGAGCAAGGTCACTGCGCACAGATGCCGTGGACGCCGTGATCTGACCTAGGTCAGCAAAACAAGCTTTATTATTGAACCTAATTATGAACTATCAAGATAATGGCCTAGACTAAACTGTTTCCTTAGGGATTATTTAGAAACTAGTCAGCCATTTTAGGTTCAAATCTACTGTACAGCACTACCTTCCAGCACAGAGCAAACGCTAGGTACAGTGCATGTACAGACACTACACACCCATTTCGGATAGCCCCAGAGTCACCAAAGACAACTCAGGTGTGCAAAGCAATTATTCAAATCAAGCTGAACTGAGTTTTTGATGGAGGCAAGCTAGTCAAGTGAAAACACAAAGAAAAGGATGTGTAAAAATCTGCATGGACATCCGCAAAGGGGTAACAATCCAAATTTTGCTTAGGTCTAGAATTAAAAGCTTTTTAATACATTCTGATAATAAGGCAATACTAAGAAGCAAAGAGAAATGAAGCAAAAGACTGTTTGGGATACCATTGGCTGTTTTCAGACTAAGCACAGTAACACTCATGATGTTTATAATCTATTTCAAATACATTCCATAAGAGAGCTCATGGAGGAAAAGTATTTCATGCTTACATTTCCCATAACTTAAAATAATGCATAGGATCAACGCTGCCCTAATGTCATTTTTGCTCAGCAGAGGGTATTTTTACTTCTTTCCCCCCCGCCCAGAGAGAAAAAACATTTCAGTTGAGTTCACCTCTCCAGCCAGAAAAGTCATTAAAATGTTTCCTCCCCTTGTGTGCCTCACACTGTAATTCTCTCAGGTATATAGAACTGACTCATTATTATTTTATATTTCAGCCCATGTAATTATATCCAAGTTTCAGAAAGGAATAGTTCCTTGAGATCAGAGATCTCCTTGTGTTAGAAGTAAAGCCGACCTCTGAGTACTCCTAGCAGGGGAAGATTGATTCCCTGTATGATTCCCTCAATTATTTAAAATTATCTTGTTTTTATTTAAGGTTTTGATTCATATGATAAGAAGAGACCTAGCTTAGAGATGCTTGTTTTTCTAAGATCAGAGTTCTGTTGCTGTGATAAACTTCTCACCTTTTCAGCTTGCAGTCCCAGTGAAGCAGCCAACCTGTATGAATTAACATGATGCGATTGACCCTGTACCTTGCCCGTGGGTTTGTAATGAGATCCAACCCATGGGAAAACGTGCAGGGAGAAGGGAGGGGGCGGCTCAGCCTGAAACCTTTCCTTTAACTGGTTGGCCTGTGAACCCATGTGAACTGGATCTCCACAGAAGTCATGGTTTGAAAGTAACCCTTTCAAATCACACTTGGAAAGGTTTGCATAGCCCTAGTGCTAATACACTGGGGCAATTTGCAGAAAATTTCATATTCCTTCACTCCACACTGACAAAGACTGAAGGTTCACAGGCTCTAGGCCAAGAGAAGCCATAAGGGAAAACCAGTTTTTCACAAAAATCAAGATAAAAGAATGCCTTTGTCATACATTGATGGAGAGAGTCTTTAGGAATAAATGTAAGATGGGAGAAAAAGCCTACTTTCAGCAGGGGCACTGCTGAGAAAGTAAATTTTTTTTTTAAGGAACAGACTTTTCTCCATTTCATATCCTTAATTAGCCAGGCTATGTTTATTCTGTATTACACAGAGTTCTATAGCAAGGCTTCTGATTTTTTGTATAATCATTTAATACAGTCTGGAGGAATTTAAGAGTTGGGTTAGCAATAGCTGCTTAGGAGAATATTCCTAACCATGTGAGTTAAAGGGTTTTTTAAAATTATCCTTTAAAGATTTGTCTAATAAATTATATGCTTTTTCTATGAATATGACAAGAAGAAAGAGCAGAAACTTCCCAGTTAGAATTAGAGGCAGTGGTAGCAGCACTCTCCCATGAAGTACAGCTTAGACAGCAGAACTGGGTACCAGGTGTATCATGGACCAACTGAGGTACAGAAAGAATATCAAGCATTCCTTCAAAGTCCTAAAGGAACCCAAGCCATTATTATAGAAGAAATTCAGAAGGAAAAACAACATCAGTTAAAAAAAAATAAAAATTCACAGGGAATTGGTGCAAAAAAACCAAAACCAAAGCCCCTGAAATGCCAAGGAAGAAGTTGGAAACGCCAGCGAAATGCTCAACAACCGAGAACATAAAAGGGCGGAGGAAAAAAAAGTACAGCTGCAGAGGTCTACAGTATTGTAAAGAAAACATGACAAAGTCAGTTCTTTTGAAAGAAGTTTTAAAAAAATACCTAATTTTTAAATAAATATTTTGAATGAAATACCTAGATCTCAAAAAAACCCCCTAAGTATAAGGACCAATTGCTCTTCATCTGAAATAAATGTAACTAAACCATCTTCCAACAGAAAAGCTCTGGCTCTGAATTTAAAACCATCTGTCAGTGAAAGCAAATTGTTGTGTTTTAACAGCTCAGTGTAGAACCAGTCCTGTTGTGGTATAGTCCTATTTATACTCGTTCACAATAGCAGCTGACACCTTTCAATGAGAGCGTGGATCAACAGCAGTAAATTTGGGACTGAAGTCTGTCCAGGCCTCCAAACTACAACATTATTTTTGCACATGCTATACTTCTACAATTCTCATGGATTTCATGAAAACATGGAGCTACCAGATAATGTCCATGTAGATATCAAAACATAGTTTTAGACAGCTGGTGGTAAGTAAATGAAATTTAAAAGCAAAGTTTTTCTGCAATTCAACATTCTGGAGCAATGCTGCTAACTCTCCCAACCCTTACCCTCCTGCTTTTGTCCCTTTGCTTCTCACCTTGCCATGGCTGCACCGGCTGCAGCAAATGGCTGGAAACAAAAACAGCTGGAAGCTGAGGAATGGCACAGCAGGGAGACAAAGAGCCAGTGCTTAATAAAAGTTTCCAGGCACAAAAAAATGCTTCCCTTCTATAGGAAATAGAATACCTTGGTTTTGCACCCTTGCTCCAGCAAGCCACCTCAATACTTAAATTAGATTTTAAGACACGATGATGACACATCCTTTTGCAGTGCCCGACTTTCAGGAAGCTCTACATGGTTTCCCTGGCACAGGCTGCAGGGGACATGGGGTCTGAGCAAAACATCACAAATTAACAAGAATCTTCTCATTCATATAATTAGACTTCAGTGCATTTTTGTGGTGCAACATGAAAACAGAGGGTGTGGAAGGCACTTGAGTTACTGCACTGCTAATTAACATTTCAGGGACCTTTCTACAAAGGTAATGTAAAATAGAGAACTCCAAAAAGCATTTGGTACAGTGAATTTCTAGGATATAAATGACCGTGGGAAGCACTGGGAAGTCTTGCATAAACTGTAAACACATCAGTCAATCTGATTTTCTGTCTTTTGTCTGTGCACATCCCACCTGGTTCTACAAACACCCCCACCTTTGGGAAGCAGACCAAGCCTCTTCCATAACCTCCCAATACACATGTGCTGAATCAGGCCAACGCCTTTCTTCATACATAAGTGCATGCAACAAAATCAATTGTCTGGAGCATTATCTGATGTAGCCAGCCAGTGGAAGGCACTTTACATTTTGTTTATGCCTATTTCTGTTCACTGTTTTAAAATAAAGCAGCTCTAAATGGTGATAGCTTTTCACTATAATCCTGCTACACTTCTAGATTGCAGATAAGGAAGGAAATGCTGAACAGACATGACTACAAAATGTTAAGAGGCAGAATACTTTAACACATTAAAAACTATGTGTCATTTAAATTAATTTCAAGGAATACATATTCTCTCTCTCCTGTCTGGACTACAATATTGAATATAGAGGTAAGATTGAAAGGCATCAGCCCAATCCTTCAATAACAGTAAAGAGAAACTTCTTGACAGACTGGATTATACTTTTAACACTATTTCCCCCCCTTCCTACCGTCCTTAGTTATTGCCAGTTCCTTGCTGGAATCAACAGTCTTTATCTGATTGTGACTGTAGATAAGTATCAGGATAGTAGAGCTACCAGCTACAATAAGAGGATACACAGCTTTTGTGCTAATAAGCACTTCTGTTTAAATGCTAAGAGCAATTAGTCCTTTTGTGTCAACTATTGATTATGCAGACTGATAGACAAAAATCCCACACAGCCTCATTCTTCTTTCTCCTGGGTTTCTAAAGACCAAACTGGCTTAAAGCAATTGTAAAGCAGAGTGATATTCCATCTTTGGAATCGAGAACAGCTTAGCTGTTTGAAAGAGCAACGGTGATGGGTTCAACTATGAGTGAGAAAAGCAATTTCTGATGTATTTCTTTTTCAGTGCTATTTCATGAAAATATCCAATTTTGATACCAGCTTTCTAGAACAAGTATGAAGACAGTTATTTCATTTAAAAGTTTTAACTATAAATAATTTTCCTCGTTTCTAATTATAACTTTTTTTTGGAAATTGACTTTTTACACATTTAACCTACATGTATTAAATTTAAAATTTGCTTTCTAAAGAATAAACACAGTTCAAAGTTTATGGATTTAGAATAATCTTCTGACTTAAGGATGGGGCACCAGCATGACATTATCTTCAACCATAACTATCACATTTATAGAGTATAAATGTTTCAAACTGCTTGTTTTATTTACAAATCATGCAGCATCAATAAAATTATTTTAGAGGGTCTTTTATAAAAAACTTTAAATAAGATACGAGTATATTGCATTAGTACAAATGCACATTCTTTCGAAAATGTTAAAATGCTCCTTATAAAAAGATGATAAAACAAAAAAATAGAGATAAAATAAGGATAAAAAGATAAGTCAAAGTTTATAAAAACATACTGTTTCAAAATAGCATTTGGATTTTATTTGCTGAATCACTTCCAGGTTCTAAACGCATTTAAGCTAAATATACAGAAACACTGAAAGGGTAATTGCCTGGCATCAGAGTCACAATTTTCATTGGTGACAACAACAGAGTCAACAGTTACAGCAGGTGTTACAAGCCTATTATTGTGTTAACTAAGTGCTTGCTATTCCTATGATTATTGCTTTAGGCATATTTTCATCAAAACATGGGAATCCTTGAAAACCCAGAGCAAGAGCAAGTTGGAATTCAGTATCTCCGAATTTGCAGCAATTTATTGAAGATTCCTTTTCAAGACAGGAATATAATGTAAATTAAAAGAAAAGCATAACATCTTATAATTCCATGTGAAAAGCAGCAACACATTTAATTTTGTATGTGACTGCTTTTTCATAGTTTTTATACTGCTGCACTGCAGCTTCACACAAAAGTGACTGTGAAGCTATTTCATGAGCTACTCATTGATCTCTATGAATTTATTACAAACACTCTGGACCTTATTATAACAGCATCCTTGAAAGACAAGCATTTTGAATGTCACAAGGAGATGTTGCTGTAATAAAGGAGAAAGTAATAGGCCTTCATGCACAGTATTTGTGAGCCAGAACATTTTCAAAGAGAATAATGTAAGTAAGTGCCTTATAAGGAAGGTGGACCCTATACATATTGCAGTTTGAAGATTTCTTGATATAGTACATTAAATCTATAGAAGGATTCTTTCTTCAGACATACACAGGAACATACTAGCCTGTATCATATTCACATTTAATTTTCCAAGAAAATTAATACACTTATCACTATTTTGCCTGCATCAAGATGAATATAGAGTATGAACATTTGGTTTACATCACCAGAACTGACAGAAGCATTACATTCCTGTGAATGTAGTAAAAAATTTGTAAAAATTGATTGTTATTTAAACTTCTGGGGTAATGTTTTGATACTTCTAATGCTAGACATGTTTGGAACCTCTGCTCTAAATACAGTATCAGGTGTCTAAAATCCTCATGTGCTCTAGGCAGCATCGGGGCCCATATCACAAGCATTCACACAAAGGAACTACAAATGTAAGAGCTAATTTTCTGTTCAGATGACACATAAGTGTCTTCAGGGTTATTCATATTTGACACATGCAAAATCATTGCCATGTATTTTGGCAAGTACCTATTAGCACAGTCATTTATGAAGTTTAAATGTTTGGTACTGGGTTATTCATGGCTGCATTTTAAAGCCAAGTAATGTAATTATATGACTCTGCCATATCTGATTAATGTTTTATTTTGCCAGCATTTCTTCAGCTTAAAAATACCTTCTCTGTTGTTTTGCTTTCCATGAGCACTGTTGATCCCATTACTGAAATCTCTACTCAACCATTAGGTTACTTTTTGTAAGTGCATGCATTGCTTTTGAAAGCTGTTGAGCTTCCAGATTTATGACACTGAAAATCTAAGCCATTGATCCACCAGGCAAATACATTACGGAGAGCACTGGCAATGTACAGTAGCTACTTCACTCAAGAGCTATTTCAGCAGGCTTCAGCCCTGACCTGGGGCCTGTCTCTAGAAGGGAAAAGAGGAAAAGAGTGGAGTCTTCTGGAGTCACTGAACTCCGCAGCCCGAGCCAGAAAGCGCCAAACACTGCGTACTGCTGGGGGATGGCAAATTAGAGTTTGTGAACACAGCTCATTACTTAGAAGCCTCGTTAGATCTTGGCATTCTTTGCAGCCAGAGTACATAGGACTACATTTGCAAGATGTATCCTCTAAAAACCAGAAACCTGGCAGGCCTTTTCTTGAAGATACACCACGCAGCTGGAAGCTTGAGCAAGCCTTTAAATGACACACTACTGACACACAACTCTGAAAACATACTGGGTTTGCAAACTGATGCTGAAGTGGGATTGCCTGGAACAAGTTCTAATCCTTCAAGGGCAAAAACCAGATATGGTTGCTTTCAAAAATCTTGATGTCAAGAAATGACAAAATATAGGACAATATAGATAAGTCAGTCCTGGCCCACTGTCACTTTTCAGTGACATTTTTAGTGCTCAGATGAACAGTAATATCTGAAATGTAATAGCTAGCTAAACAGCAAACATTCATTAACTGAAATAGAAAGAGCTCCAAACAGATCCTAAAAAATGTAGAGAAGGTTAGATACAACTTGAGTTTTAATAGCTCTTCATAATTTACCTAATGCATAGGTAAATTCAAGATTTACCTGGGAGATACCTGCCTGTCAAACTCTTTATTTAGCTGTAACTCAGTGTTCAGAAAGGTAAACATTCATGGCTAAAGGAAAGACTCCCTGCCAAGAATAAGCAAAAGATATTGTAAACATATTACATAACAAAAAAACCCCATACTGAATAGAATATACCTTGGGTGTAGGAATGACAGCTGTAAAGCAACGTGCACGAGAAGCTTACACTGGGCTTTTTTGCTGGCAACAGCAGCTACATTTGATCCAGGGAAACAATTGGTGCAGGATTGTCTGATGTTCCACAACAGACACGTTTGCTTGCATAAGCATATCCTGCGTGAAGAGACTATAGCCCAGAAATTATTCTAAGCCAAAGAGAAAAGCAGAAACTTAACTCCTAAAATTTTCAGCTTCTCCAAAGCACTACGCAATTGAGAAAAAGGCATGTACCTCCATTTTTATATTCTGGCCAATCAAGTTAGGAAGGGCTTGGACAATGGATGAGACAGAGACACGATGCACAGCTCTGATCATCTGGAAAAAGTACAATTTACCACTGTGCTCGAAAAAAAAAAGTATAAGCAGATACTAGGAGCAGATTTATAATAAATAAGGAAGAAAGAATATTAATATGGCAAAACTGGAAGAGAAATATCATGGGATATATATTTCTCAGGACAGTGGTTCTTCAAGAAGAGAATTAAAAATTTCCCACCAAAAAAATCCTCCAGATTCCACATCAAACTCTTAAAAAGCTGTTTAACAAAAAATTATTTGCAGTGAATTCTTGTATTATTTCTATGTCCTAACTGTTGGAAGGTGGTCAGAGAGAGAAAAAATGTAACATTTAAATATGCCACTTGAAAGAGATGTGTATAAACATTTAGAAAGAAATATACATCTGTTATTAAACATTAGATAGGAATACACTAACAATTTACTGTAAAATCAGCAACTACAATTAATAACTGCTACTGAGGGAAGCAGATAAACATATAGAGAGAATTAGACCATTCTTAGATTGGGGATGTTTTCCCCTT
This sequence comes from Gymnorhina tibicen, assembly GCA_013399875.1. Classification (NCBI taxonomy): domain Eukaryota; kingdom Metazoa; phylum Chordata; class Aves; order Passeriformes; family Artamidae; genus Gymnorhina; species Gymnorhina tibicen. Next base: position 563,824 of record VXAZ01002106.1, on the reverse strand, counting down.
GTGAACTTCTTTAAATAAATTCTTTAAATGCCTAGAATTAGTTTCCTTTTTTTCCTTCATTTAATGTAAGTGTTCTCTCATGTCTTATGCAATTGGTTTGCTAAAGAAAAATAGTAGCTTCTGTATAATGTAATTTAGGACAAATTAGAAACTTTGAAATATGTTTTTGTGTTGTAAAAATGATCTTAATAAAGGTTTACCACTAATATATTGACAATAATGTCTGAAATGTTTTCCTGGAATCAAAGAGAAAAGTTCTCATTTTCATAATGTATCATGTGACCAAAAAAAGAGGTTTAATTGCACTACCATTTCTGACCATTACAGTTGTAATGACTTCTGGAGAGTCTTCTACATGCATTAGGTGTCTACAGGCCCCAGCTCCTGATCTCAGCAATGATGAGAGTCCTGCTGCTGTGAGAAGGCTGATTAAGGAGCCCACCTGGAAGTGCGAGGATCTCTCTTCTCCCCTGCCAGCACATGCACATCCACTTGTAAACTCCAAGGTTATAACCACATGCTTTCAGAAAACCTCATTCAACTTTTCAAATTGGTACAATTTACAGAAATAAGTTTCAACTTAAGGGCAGAAGAAACACTGAGTAGCTGCCTAGCAAGCAAGATCTACGCTCAATTTTCAAGAGCAACTTTTTTCATAAAGAATTAATTAACTTAAAACATTGTTCCTGCAGCCAAAACTTGATACACTGATGCAGAAAGATTAATACAGCTAAGCATCACAGGGATGAAGAATTTCCTTCTAATTAAAACTTTCTGGCAAGAGAACTGAATTGCCCTCGTATTAAAGATTAATGCTTTTGATAGCTTTGATGGCTCAATATCCCCTGTAAATCATAAGAGTAAGATGCTTAAAAAATTGATTCAAGCTTATTAATTGCAAAAATAAATAAATATCACAGCATCTGCAGCAACTATAAAAAGTTGAGCAGCACTCATTGGCAAGTTAATTTTTATTTCTTTTTAGCACACTGCATTAGTGGAGTAACTAAAGCATCGCTGCCTCAAGGCTGCATTTTGCAGCTTCCCCCTACGTATTAGACAAACATTCACCGACCCACGTGGCTTTATGGAAACTGCTGTGTTTACAAGAATAAACTTATTTTCCCTTCAGCAGGTCTGCAGCTGGGCATTAACCTGTCCTTACCCAGAGAGGGTATATGCCAACTGGAAAATCCGCTTCCAGCAGGTGGAAACACAGAATCACTCCAAGGTTAAGCCCTGAGGATTTTTGTATTCTCATTTCAAACTTTACTCCTTAACCCTATTTATTCTGAATTCATGGGCTTTTCTGATGGTTAGCCAATAAAAGCAAACCCTTTCTTCACATAAAGGTGTTTTCATCTGAATGGGAGCAACATAATTTATTTCAACATGAATTCAGACACTGCAAGCTCTGTAAACTGCTCTGCTAGAAGTCCTATGTTACAAGTGCTTGAATTTGTGTTTAGTCCTAAACAATACTGACCTTGAACTATATGGGACTATTTTTGGAAAATCTTATTGAGATACTTTTGAGTTTTTAATTTATTCTTTAAGAGATTAATGACAAATCAGCTGAAGATCAGAGTCCTATAAAATTCAAGCCAGAACTTGTTTAAAGTAGTATATTGCTCCTTCCTATTTTCCTGCCTTTTGACACACAAGGTTAAAGCAAGAATAGAAGGCATAGAGGTATCATCTACCTGGACATATTTCCAGTTCACAGCCATTGAGAAACTTCCCAGAACTCAAACTGTTTCAATAAAATAAGTAGAAGCTTTGTCCTCCTGAGGCATGTGGTATATAACACTTCAGGCTTCCTTTTCAAGTGCCACTGGCTAACGGGTTTTAGAAATGGAAATTCAACAGGAATATTTTTTGTATTCCCTCATACTGCTCTTATCAACTCGGCTCATGGAAAACTTACAGAAGCAATGCCAGGAATACAACAAAAGCAGTCCATTTTTCATTATGCAAATACATCACCTGCAGATACAACTTTTTAACCAACATGGTTTCTGTTTAATCGGGTCTATTTTAGTACTTATTTTCTACACCAGTGTGTTAAATGTTTGTCATCTTTTATATTGGTAGACATTAGAGGTAAAAGAGAGCAGAATTTGATTACATATGCTAAAGAACAGTACAGAGGACATTGTGAAGTTAATTCTCTCCTGAAGGATTTGGAGGAGAGCGAGCTTATGTGCATCAAGGCAAATTCTGACTCCATGACTCACAAGGAAACTAAAATTGTTTGCATGTACAAGACCTAACCCATCATTTTTACTTATAGAAAACCTTACTACTTTTTGTCACTGCTTCTCCAGTTAAAACAACACAAAATATCTTATTTGTCTGAAGAACCAGTTGCTGTATTTTGAAAACAACATATTTTCAAAGTAATATAGAAGTATTCTTGGAGTAGTTTCTGATTTTAAGAGACCTGGGGGCCTGAGATAAAGGAGACCAATGAAAATCTTTAAACTTGAACCCAGTACCAGGCACTGATATTTATTTGTACTCTTGTTTGAGCACTTCATGTTCACAACCATTTCCACATATAAGGTTGAATTTGAAGGCTGTCTGTATTTAATTGCAGAAGGAACAATAACCTATAGCCTGATCCAATACAGGTGACATTTGCCCTGTTCACTAGGGAGCATCTTTTGAGTGTTTGAAGGAACAACTGCCTACTGCACTAATTTAATGGCTGCTTTGGAATGAATCTGCAGATACAGTTATGGACACCCTGCCCTGGTGCAGGAAAGAAAAAAAAAATCGAAAGAGATTGACAGTAACACTGAGTACAGCGAATAACACAAGCATCTGGGTCTTTGTGGAATGGATCTAGTTCCCTAAAAACTGTATTTTATATATATATATAAAATATATAATGCTATAATGCCAACTCTGCAAATGGCTCAAGGTCTTAAATATGTAAGCACAAAAAAATTGCCTTCAAATTTCATTTCTGCTTTGAAAAGGAGACTCCCAATAGCTTAGAGTGAATATCTTATTTTTTGTTTCAAATACAGATGGAATTTAGCATAGCCCACTTTGACAACAAAAACCAGCCCAATCTTGTTTTTGTTTTTTTAAAAGTTCAATGCTTGTTTACACATACAGGCATCCCCAGGCACTTCAAAAGGTACTGGAGCAACATAACTTAACTTGCTTTAAGTTAAAAAAGAATTTAAAGGATCCATAGTACTACCTTCCCTTTTGAAGTTCAGGAATACTTTTCTTAGCTCTTTAAATTTGTAGTTGGCCTATCCCAGGCCTTGGGGATTCAGATTCTACACTCATTGAATTGATTGAAAATACTATTTCCTCAGTGGAGGCCATGTACACTTAAAATTGTGGCAAACACTACCCTAAGAATCCACCTTGCAGTGGACAGATCTCATTCTAATCAGAATTTCATCATCCTATTGCATATTTTTAAAGTGAATTTTTCCTATTTCAGGTGTGGTCACGCCACTATTACAGAGCACACCTGAGAGCACATTAAAAGTCAATGGAGTCCTACGAAATTCACCGGGCTTTGAAATCAATTTCCTCACATTGATTTCAAATGGAGCTGAAAAAAGACTTGTGTGGGCTTATGAAGTTGGAAAGGAGGAAAAAACTACTGCATTTGCCCTTATTATGGTAAATAAGGTCAACAAAATGAAAACTGCATTATTTTTAGAGCCAATAGCTCAGACAGGATAGTGTCAGCAGAGATTTCCTCATTTGAAACTGAGGTCAACAATGAACACACTTAAAATGCCTGAAATTCAACACCCCAAAAAAATATATTCAAAGAAGAAATGGAGAACTTCACTGTTCAGCTTTTCCTCAGACCAATATTTGAATGCACTGCAAAAGGTGATCAGGAAGAATTCTTCCTGAGAAACTTGGTAGGGCCCTGTACTGTGTAGGGGTTATGCTCCTTGTAAAATCCTTTCTCCTGGGAGGCGTGATGTGGATACACAGCATCCCCTGAGAAGCAGCAGGATCACTGGAGTCAATGACATACAAGGTACAAGGTCTGCTCATGCACCTGTCTAAATTTTTGCTTGCCTTGAACAGTAGCAGCACCACAAGATCTCTCAATTGGGTGCTCCAAATTTCTTCTTCTTGGGCTCAGACACCTCCCTGTATTCTCAACATTGCCACCTTGCTTCGCTACAAATCCTCCCTTTGCAATGGGGTGTCACTGATCAAAACTACCATATTATAAAAGGGGCTGTGTAACCACTGCCATTTCCTGACTGAACTGAGTTTGTCACTGTCAAGGAACAACAGATGAAGGAGCCACACCCTGGAAAATGAAGACAGTTAAAATATCTGCCTTATAGCAACGTGGTCATTAAAGAGGGAAATACTCCTTGCTTATTGCTTTGAATCATGCAGAAGATATCCCCTGCCTATCCCCTTCCTACCCATGAGACTGGAGATTATGAGAGAGAGGATACAGGCTCCAACAACAAGCACTGGGAAAGGCAACATTCCCCATTATGCTGGCTTTCTAGGGATAGAACGCTTTTTGGAGAAGTGATCCAGACCTGTTAGCAACAAGGCATGTTTCTCACAACCCCAGAAAAGATAGAAAAGAATGGTTTTTTTATTTTAAAAAAGTGAAACAACCAGGGAATCTCACATTTTTCATTATTTACCATTAGGACATTAAACAAAAAAATATTTACAGCAAAGTGTTCTCAGTTGGTTGTAGGAATAGCACAGGAGACAACTGGAAAATCAGAAAATTTAGCATTTTGCCTTTTCTAGAAATACCATGGAATGGTAAAGATTCAAGTGAAGCTAATACACTAGACTGACAGTCTGCTTTCTTTTAAAAAATAGCCTGTTCAGTCTGTAAGAATAGTCCCCAGAATTATATTCTTTTGTGACAGAAAGATTTTATTGTTTCATCTTTATTTCTCTCTAGGAAGAGGCAATTCATCTACAGCCAAAATTAGTGAGGAAAAGCAATCTGTGTCTAAAGTATTAAGCCAAGTAGGGCAAACAGTGATTCTTAACAATAAAAGTGAACTTTTGCAGAGTGTAGAACTTCAATGTCTTCAATCAGACAGAGCCCTGAAGACAAGTGGCTTTAATCCTGCAGGGACGCTGGAGAGCTCTGGGGAAGCAACCAGCTTTGAGGAGCAACAGCAGTGCTCTTGGGAAGCATCACTTTCCTCAGACAAGAAACTGGACCTGGGGGAATCAGCAAGATTCTACAGAGGCAGAAACTTCTGTGGGCAGCTAACAAAATCATTGTGCGTGCAACAAGTGCACACACACACTTTAGTCTGTAAAAAGGACTCATTAAAAAATAGTATTAGTCGAAATCCTTGAAATACAACCTTAGATGCTTAAAAAACTTGCCCTGGAATTCTCTTTCCTCTGTTTTCCTTGGAAGCACATTTTCCCTTAGAAACAATAATTCAAGATGACTTTCTCTAGTTTCTAAAATATTGTAGCAGAGTTTCCTCAAAACAGAGAGCACTGTAGATTCAAAAAGTTCCGTGCCTTCTAATTATGTTGCCCCCCACCCCTTGCTTACTGTGCTTCGCCAGGATTCAATTGCGCACAAAAAACGTATGGTTTATCTACCCATTTAAAAATTGTCCAGTAGTTATGCATGCATAGCACTCTCCCCAGTGCTGGAGAACAAGTCAGATGCATCAAGGTTCCACTAATCTTCCTGGACCTTCTCCCTGAATCTTTCTAGGAGGGTACAGTTCAGTTGCTAAAAAAAAATTAAAAAACCAACATATGTTCAGGCAGACTCATTGTAATGACTATAATGCAGATTTCATCTGGATTGAACTCAGACTAAGAAATTCTGATTATTAGCTACACACTGGGTCAAAGTGCAACAAGGCAAATTCATGGAAGGAAAATTCATTGAGAGCTACTGAATAGAAAAGGCACCGCAGAAGCCTTTCGAAGCCAGAAATCGCAGCAGAAGAGATCCATTTAGTGAAGTATCACTACATGCTCGCCCTGTTCTGGTTCTTCTTCTTAGGTATCTACTTTAGGTTCCTCTCAGAGGTCAGATAATAGACTCAGAATCACCTCAAGGCCATCTTGGTATGGCCATTCTTACATTTCACCATTTCTTGGGTAAGCGAAACTAAATACACAAGAAAACTGTATGTTCTTCAGTTCCAAATTGAAAAGAACCATTTCATCACCACATAGCTGTGTAAATTAACAAGTTTTGCTGGTAAAGCACTAACAGGCTCTTTGATATTATTCATGGCTACCATCTAAGGTGAGTAACTGTGGAATCAGGCCATCTGCCAGCTGAGAAATTCTGTCACTTTTACTCTGAGTATTACTTTGCAAGTTGACCTGTAATGAGATTCTGATGGGGATAGATAGAAGCTTTTCAGCCAGCCTAACTCAACGATGAAAAATGATGAGTATGAAATTACACTTCTTTCATACCATTCTCCTGCTTCTTCTACTGCAACCCTGTAGCTTCATTTTTTAAGCTGTAGATAAGGATTTTATTACAACTTAGGGTAATAAGGAAAAAGATTACCATCTGAACAGTAAGACTGGCAGCACTCAGACATGGGAAGATTCCCCTCCAAGGTTTCCCCAGAATGGATTTTCTGAAAGGGTGTTCCATTACGCAGAGTTTCACACAACTCCCGAAACACATCTGAAGTCCCACACGCCATCACTGCCCGGTGCACAGAGAAAAAGCACACACAGCAAAACTCAGGGCCTTCCCACAGAAGATGATTTGTTGGTTGCTGCCCCCTCTGTTTCTGCTCAGGGTCTGGTGGATCTTGATGCTCCCAGGATGAGCAATGTCAGCTCAGCACATAGTTCTTGCTAGCAAGGAGCCATCTGAAGAGCAGCCTGACACCACCGTCGCACTTCCCTTCCTAAGGCACAGCTGATTCGAAGACCAGCTTCACGTTTATTGTCAAGGTGGTTTCAAACTGGGGAAGGACAGTTTTCAGTCCTGCCTCAATATTAAATAACATCGAGAAGAAATGTGATGATCAGCAAGAGGCCAAATACATTTTCTTCTTACCCTTACTGAGCCACAGAAGAAGTTGGCTTTGAGATGAACTGAGGAGAAAATGTTTGCTAGGTAATTTATTTCCACTTTCTTCCAAAATCTAAAATAATTATACATACAACTCAGAATATTTCATTTCCGTGGATCTGAAACCCACAAATGATATGCTTCTTCTCCTTGTATGAGAAGAGATGGTCCACAGAACATAAAATACAGCAGGAGATGAGCCACCAGTGCTCAAAAAGTTCCTGCCACAATTAGTGGCTTTTGCAGCTTTGCAAGGGTAGTGGCCTGGGCACTGTTTCTCCTGGGCAGCTCCCACTACCAGAAGTTGAATAGCATAGCAAGTTATATACTCACCTTTCTCCTGAGAAATTAGATTCTAAAAAGCACAATAGAAACAAGTGCAAGAAATTAACCTAGCCAGTAAGAGGAAACAGGCAAGATACTATGGAAACAAGCTTATTCAGGTACAATTTTCTGGAACTATGAATACAGGCAATAGATAAGGGTGAATATTTCAATTAACAATGGTGCCAACACACCTGCAAATGCCTGGTTGTCAACTGGGTCATTATTAGCTTTTTACTTCTGAGCAAAGAGAGGTCTGCAGAAAGAGCAGTGTATGACAGCAGCATGGCCTTTTGTAGGAGGGGAAAAACGAAGTTTTTGGAGAAGACCAAGGTTTTTTTTTTTATTTTAAACACCGATCATCCTGGGTCCCTTGGTTACTTCAGGGTAGTTCTCATATTTCATTCTTTGTTCAAAAGGAATGTTTGGGCTGGCTGCCTCTACGTCTGTTCATCCTCAGCTCTGCCAAAAGTTAGTTTTGAGCTGCAAGCAATTGACCACAGAGGAATAGGCTATCAAATAATTGATTTCTCAGAGCTTGTATGGCCTCAAACAGGTTTAGAGAGTGCTGAAGCAAGACAGAGTTTAAGGCTGTCTCTGATTCTGCAGCTCGTCAAGATGAGAGACAGCTTTATGGGCATTTCCAAACGTGTGGCTCTGCAAGCAGCCAAACGTGTGGGGACTCACAGTTGAGGTCTGGAAGAGAATACTCAGTACAGCCGTTCTCCACCTGTGCTGGACACAACTCGCAGCACAGCTTTTGTTGTCTGGGCATTTTCTATTTCCTTTCCCCAATCTTGTTTTTGAAAACAACCTCATTGCTTTAAAAACAAAAGACTGGTTTTTAAACACTAATACAAAACACATTACCATTACATCTCCAAGACCAATAACTCCTGTGACCAGTTTCCATTGTCTGCAGGAAAACATGACAGAACAGCTCTGAAAATTTTTCAGTGGAGGGAAAAATGATAGATTTCCTGACCAAGTAACCATTTCAAAATCTACCAGTTGATTTAGCAAAGGCCTTCAAATTGCTTAGTTAAAAGGTCTGTGGCTTAGTTTTCTTTAAAAAAAAAATCTTTAAAAAAATCATCCTACTACCTAAGTGTTGTGTTATTACACTTGCTACCAACAGCATTAGAGGATGCTCTGACAGTCCTGGCACCATGACCGAAACATACATGAGCTCTTAAGTTTTGCTCTGCTATGCTGAGCAGCAAAGAATGCTACAGATTCACCTAAGGAAGCTTTTCTTTGTCTGTTGCTCAGGGGCATTTCACAGTACCTACATCAGTATCTCTAGGCTGTTTTTCAGCTATTAATGATTTCAGTAAAATGTGAAAAACTCTGCAAAAGCTCAAGGCTCTTGTGATGGATAGAAATTTTGTTAATGTATGAATTAACTATACATGTGGTTTTTAAATTCAATTTAAGCCTGAAAATCTAACCTTGGGGGTTTGAAATAATGGGACATTAACTTCACTGCCTTTTACAAACTACCATGAAACATAAGTAAATGACAAAGATGAATAAAATCAGAATGATAAATGTTTTATAGTTGGTATTTTTTTAAAATAATGTTATTGCCATTGAAAACCTAAGTGAAATGAATTCGGTCATTCCAGCTTAGTCCCTGGTGGACAATAGTCCACATTTCAAAAGCATCACACATAATTTGGCAAAATTGGCAGCTTTGGCTCAGATGTGGCTTAGGGCTGAGTAAGCATGCAATTCCCCTAGTGAGAGTGCCCCTTTCCTTGAGGGTTAAGGTCAATGGCTAGTCACTGTGGGGTAGAAAGGTTGATATTGTCCGCTTGTATTCATCTCAACTACAGCCCCACAATTTCAGCTGCTGGTGATGCACAGCCTCCCAGTGCCAGGAAATATATTATACCCTTCCCTTAAATATACATGCACCTTCCCTCTCTTCCATTCTCCCAGATAAAACACATACTTTGCCTTTGCAGGACAGACAGCCCTTCAGTCAGTTTTATAATCCTTGTCTTCCCCCTCCTCCCCTTCCCATCCCACAGTAATATTTCACCTTATACTAGATTTAAAAGATTGCCCATTCTTGACCCAGAATACAGCTGGGCAATATACTAGTTTAATGGCAGGAAAACAGGGGCATCAATGGAAATTATAGAAAATCAAATTGAACAGATGTCAGGAAGCACATCAGGCATTGTAAATGTGAGGGATGCCCATCAGACAAGGTTATGGAGGTGAAAAAACAGAACACGTAAAAAAAGCAGAGCAAGAACAAGAAACCCAGCCCTCCCCCAGCTGCCAGTGACATGCTTTAACTGATGCATTGGGAAGGTTATTCTGTGCCAGCCTTCAAAGTGACAGTGGAATCTACTCGATTGTGTGATTATAAAATATGACAAACAAGTGTTACAGTTGCTACAATGTTACAAAAATAATTTCAAAAAATCCTTAGTCTCATTAAAAGTTAATGGGGATTTATATCCAACCCTGAAAGTATTGAGACATCTTTGATTTCACAGGAATTTTCCACTGATTTTAACCTACAGAGAGACAGATTTTTTTTCCCAAAGGTATTCAGACATTTAACACAGTAGATTGTGTCCACTAGGATTTTAATAGAGCCTAGATACATAATTCTTATTAGTGACAGTTTTGAAATGCCCACTGTCATCTCATCAGCTTTCTTGGCATTTAAATAACTTTACAGAATTGGTTTAAGTTGAAGATTTTTTGCCTTTATTACTGCATCTAAGGAAAAGTGTAGAATCAGATTCAAATAACAGCAGGTTACACGAATTCCTTTCCTTCCAGTCAGGCAACTCCACTCACTGAAATGATGTAACACTAGCACAAGTTTTGCTTTCTTTCATCTCATGAAGTCAAATTTAACTAGAACAGCAGTCAGTTCAGGTTTTGAGAAAGAACAAATAGACCTTGGTCCATGTTTTGAGACAACAAATGTCTCACTGAAAGTAGTGTTTAAGTCACAAGGTATCTTTTTCCATAAGGTTGCCAAATCATATAATATTGCGTAGAATTTTCTGTCAATACTTATGCTTTTTAAAAGAGTATGTAATGCACATGAGAATTTGTTCAGTCTCTGTCAAGAACTGTATTAATATACATATATGACAGACAAATGATTTAAAGCTTGCTTTAGGAAGAAATAATATCTTGCCCCAGTAGCTTTTAAAATGTCTTCTGTTAATTTAGATATCTATTTATTTTAAATAAATAAATAAATAATTACCATATGGTTTTCCTATTTTGTGCTATTAAACTTGATCAAATTGTCCCCCTAACAGAAAGCCATTATGTTATTCCACCCCACCCTGAGCCTCACAGTGCTCGGCTGGAAGGCAGGTAGACACAGGTAGACACTGAGGTCTGATGCTGAGACAAGCTGAGAGCAAACAGGGCCAGGGTGAATCTCTGCCTACACAGGTCAGGGATCTCTAAATAGATCAAAAAATTTATATTCATTATAGACTACAAATTTGCTCCTGGAGGCCCTGGCACACAACTACGCATTGCTTGCAATGAAGTTCAGGCACAAGAGTTTATAAAGGTCCTGTGGGACCAGGCATGGAATCAGACAAGGTTTGAAAGCAGCACTACTTATCTATATGCACTTAAACACATGTAAATTATACTTCTGCCCAAAAAGGTATCACCAATCACCTATCAGATACTCTTGCTGAGAAGGCCTTTTAGTTTCCTGACAGATTGAGCAGCACTGTGTCCCTGCTACTTGTTCTCACTGCATATAGCCAAGTGCCTTTGACCGTCACTTGGCCAGTCTTAGCTGACAACAGTTCCACAAAATATGCATTTTACTAGTTCTGGGTATTTCAGAGTAATGAGACACAGAAAATTAAAGCCCAAGAAAATTTGGTCAGCAGGCTCCAAATTCAACAGTTTCAAACTTTTCTTTAAAGCCAAAATGCTTTGAAATTACTAGCAGAAGTTTCCCTTAATTGAAGATGTAGTCAAGTAATGTGCAACTCAGGTAACTGAAGCAACTCAAGTAACTCAGATCCCAGTAGGAAGTGATAGTACAGAGAATATTAAGTGCATTAAATCATCCCAGAGCATTTCCCTTTCCACCAGACAATTCTACCTCCTTGCTAGAAATGAGACTTGCCAAAATTGGGATGTCTGACAAATGTCATGTCTGAGATCAACATAAGGAAGTGTTCTCAAGAACCCAACCTTTTCTCCCCACCAAGTTCAAAAATCTGCAAAAAGATCTGTTTACTATCACAAGGTTGAAGGCTGCTACAAAACCACCTTGCTCATCATTTTGTTCGTTACTTCCAGTTCTTAATTGTTTGGACCAACTTAGGCCAGCTCATCTTTGATTGGAATAAAGAGTTAATCTTTTATACAAAGGACCCAGCTGAGTCTTTGTATGTGTTTGAATGTGTAAAGGGCTTTTGGCAGTTTAGTGTGTGTGGTGTTAGCAGGATTTAGCTCATTAGCAAACCACAAAGGCTCTGCTGACACTGTACTCTGGGTAAAATACATGAGGCCAACCTACACCCTGTGGACACGTACAGCATAACTACATAATAAACAGGCATTTATTAATAATTTTGTCTGTCACACATGTAGAAGAAGAGGGTGAGAAGTCAAAAGCTGTCATATGTTGCAACTAAAGAGGCATAATTAAAATGATAAGTGTCATGTGATTATAACCCTTGAAGAATTAATCTAGCATGAAACAACAATGGTATAAATACAACAGCATATGTTCCAAAAATTAATTTCACATAATAGGCAGCTGATGTAAGCATTTAGACCCAATTATGTATGGTCATACACTAGCAGCTGATGCATGGAAAATCCCTTCTATAGTGTATACTAGAATAATCCCATTATAAATGAATGAATGGAAAGACTCCTTTAAAGTCTTTGCACTAGTGCGTATTTACAGACAAATCAGAATTTATGGAAATATTGTGGAGCTTTAACTTCTCCATTAATTTGCCTTCAAGGTTTAACTCTTCAAACCACGTATTTCTTCCCCAGTATCTCAGATCTTTAGTTGTTCTGCAGAAGCAGGATTTGTGGTGACAGCAGTTACAACCTATAGATTTGTTTAGCCTTGGTTTTAAATAATTTCAGCTAATTATTTAATTTCATAATTTCTACTTTACACAAATCAGACTTCATTCCTAATATTGTTCTACCCAATTCTCCCTCTGAAGTTGAATCAAACAGAATACTGCAAACTGCAGAAGGCAGAATTGAAGAGACTAACAACCAGTGAATGCTACAGGATAAATCTTGAATATGCTGGCTGTACTTTTATTAACATTTGCTTTAATACTCTGACTAGGATTTTTCTCATAGTGAAAGTGTGAACAGTTTATACATAAATTAAGCATGTTTGTGTTTCAGTTTACATTGATAATGTGCACATGGGCTTTGCTCTGTTTCTCTATTGACCTCAGCTCTGGTTGCGTGCAATGCAATGTCGCATCCCAAGTTTCAGCTTGAGAGCACAATGTGCATCCAAAGTTTTAAACCTGGAAGCACTGATAAGAATTCAGATGCACACAGATTACCTCCTGACAATGACAGAAAAACTTATTCTAGAGAGAAACTGAATTTATCGATTAAGTTTTGGCCCTGAAATCACTTTGGATGCTTGTAAGGTCAATCTCAATGACCTACCATATGTTTCAATAGCCTTCTGTTCTCTTTCAAATTACACAACTTTTAGTTATGAAGCTGTGAACATTTCTACTACTACCACTGACCAGTGACACTTCATATGTTTCCGCTTAGAAAAGCTAGAAGCAAATTACAGTCACTCTCTCTCTAGAGTCATACATTAAACAAGAGAAAAAACAATGGAAGCATTATAGCACCATGACAAGTAAACAATGTTATCTGCTCCCTGGAATTAATGTTGAACTGTAAAGCAACAGTATTCTGGGTGCCATTCTAGGCAAAAAAAAATTCAGAGGTAGAAACAGACATGGAATTATCCATTCAGATGATCACATAAAAGTGTATCTGACAAAGAAAGAAAAATACAACACTTAATGAACAAAGTCTTCAGTAAAGAGGAAAAAATCTACAACTTGTCTCCAAGAATTCATTTGCTATGTGTGCTAGTAGTTGTTTTCACTTGGGTACATATTTTGTTCTTTCAGTGTGCTGAAGAATAAGAATGAATACATACAGTTCATTAAGCTGATTATTAACACAATTCTTAAAGACCGAAGACACATCTGGACTTTAAATAGAAGCAGCAAGAGGTGGCCAAGATTAACAGCAAACAATATTTTTTTTAGTAGACAAACTCAATGACAGAACTGGAAGTCCTTTTTGGGAACGTAAATAAAGTGTTATATCTCTGGAGAGCACAACATTTTGTTGGCATCAGTGAATTTCCAGGTGGAAGCTGCAGCCAGGACCCAGGTGTGCTTTCACCTGTTACCTCAGTAGAGTTAACCCTGGAAGTTTAATGACAAGCAAGCAATAGACTTTGCACTCGGAGGGGTGCACGGGGCCACGGGGGAGTGACTTACGACTCTAGGGACTGGTGGATTGAGAGTGAAATGAACAAGATGAAATAATACACAAAAATACCACAGCTTTTTTTAAAAAAGAAAAACAACCACAAACAAACAAACAACAAAAATCACCAAAACCCTCACCATGACACATTTCCTATCAGTCAAAAGAGGAAAAATAAATTAAAAAAAAAACAACAACATTTTAGGGGGTAATAAAAACACTTGAGAGAAAAACAAAATTATAGAAGGCCAGACACTAATTGTTTACCTGGAATAGGAAAGGAAAGCTTCTGTTTAATGTTAATGCATTTACCCAGATTTTGAAATTTCACTTGACATTTAATTCCAGCCATTTGTAAACTATTGATTAAATGAAGGTTCTAAAAACATTGACAAAGGCAAATGACACAACACTACTTTAAGAGACTACTAGTCACAAAACCAGCCTTGCTTCCTGAAGGCAACTGCTAGCACCTACATTCTCTTGGGAGAACACCCTACAAATGACACTTGTCTCCACTATAAAGTGTTTCTACACACTGCTACTGGCAAACCGTGCAAGCTGTGCTGAGGAAAAAAGCCACACACAAGGTCTGTACCCCACGACAAGGTGCTCACAAGAGCAACCTTTCAGAGTTCATCTCTGTGCAGAACAGGCTAGACAGCCCCCCAACACACACCCACCAGGCTGCTGGGCTCTGCAGCCTCATAAACCACGAGATGAACCAGGGCACTGGTCCAACATACACCAACGGGACTGGCCCTGTGGGGACCCATTCTGCCAGGAAGGGATTATTAGACTTTGCTTGTATCCTTTCTACTCCTGGACGTGCCTTTAAAGAGGAAACCTCTACAAGGGCTCACGTACCAATACAGACACGGGTCCTACTCCTGTGTAGAGAGAAGTTTGTGGAAGTCTCCATGAATGGGATGAGAATTCCCTTCAGCCAAGAATCCATTTTAACTGCTTCAATTTGCAGCTTTTTTTTTCCAGTAGACACAAAATAGCTCATTACCAAAGGGCAAAGGGAGTTTTTCCTATTCTACCCTGCCCTGCTCAGCATTTGATGCATGTGATGGTGCACCAGGGGGCTGTGTGTGAATGGTGAGTACAAGTGACCTGGCAATGGGTTTGATCATTTAAGTGCTTCAGCCTCAAAGTTGAGGAGAAACTGCACACAGGTATTCCTGAATGAAATCTTATCTTTATCAAACAAGGCCACACATTTGGACCTGGAACTAGTAACAGCTGTACCTAAGCGAACGTTATTAAGAAAGGAAATAACGAATTGGGAAGTATTTGAAGTTCTGACCTTTCACCCCCAGCACCATGATTCAAGCTAACCCTGAAGACCTGACTATGATCTATCAATGATTTCTGGTTTAGATCCCCAATAGTTAATTTGTTTCACGCTGGGAGAAGTGCCTTGATATGGTTTAAAAACTGGACTGTTAGTAATGGCACATTACCTATTTGTGCAAAATCATGCACATGAGCTTGCGTTAAGCACTGAATAAAATAGCAACATACACAAGACTCTGGAAACACTAAATTGAAAAACAGATATGAATTTTGAGTATATGAGTTAGATTAAATTATTATTTTTCTCAGTAGAAAACTCTTGAGTGAATGAGAAAGTATTACTGGACTTCATGCCATTAAAATTAAAGTAATAGATAATGAATTTACAAGTAGTGGACACTTCAAAGACCACTTTATTACATCTTTCAAAAATATTGCTCTATTAGAGATGGATTTTATCAATTAGAAGGGTGACATTACTCAGTATTAATGAAATATAGCAGAACACTTGAGGATGTACATATTTAATTTTAAATGAAATAATTTTTTATGTTTTCATAGATAATAAAGAACATTCCCTCTCAGCGGGGAAAAATGCTAAGGAGCCAGAGGTTATGGGAGGATCATTTAGTGATGTTGTAAAATCCTGGCAGCACCAAAGTGGTAATAAGTATTACATGTTCCCTTCTTAATAATTGTAGAAAGACTATACACCAGAGCTTTATTCACACAGTTCACTTGATCTCCATTTAAACTGAACAGACTTTCTTCCTTGCTTTTCTTCTAATTTTGATGTTAAGTAAATATTTAAATTTTTCTTTGTCTACATCATACAGACTTCACAAATTATCTAAATAAGTAGCCAAGATGAAGGGATAATGTTTTATCAGCAGCTTTTGCCCTCTTAACTATTGTTTAAGAAGAATTCTGAGATAAAAAGGAAAGGTTATTACACTTGGACAACCTTAATTCTTCAGGGAAGGATGCACAGTTTAATAACAGCAGTCAGCCATCTGCTACTCCCAAGGTTTGCATGCAGATGGAGCAGCCTTGCAATTGTGTCAGCTCAGAGACAGCAGATAGCCCTTCCAGGACTGTGAAAAAACCCTGCCAGGACTTAATCCCTTCTCACCAGCAGTCCAGGCTCAAGGAGCACTGGGACTCTGGGTGCCACTGCTGTGAACCCCTCACGTTCCCTTCACTAATATGGCTGCATCAAGGCTGTAATCTCACATTCTGAAGGATAAAATAAGTTAGATTTTAATTTTAATGCCATGAGTTTAAAGAAAAGTGAACAGATTAAAGGTTCTTATTACCTCTTTAAGTTTAGCAAGTAACTGTCCACACGGCACAGAGCATGACAGCTGGGAATGGAATGTTGTAGGAGACACTTGTACCAGTTTTCCTACAGTTTTATTGGTTGTTACAAGGAAAGGAGTCGGCAGGCTGGCAGCCCCGATTTGGGGTGTAGCCACAGAACTTGGCCAAGGGTCTAGGAATTGACAAGTTTACACTGCAAAGAAATATGGACACACTGGAGGTAGTCCAACAAAGGGTCACAAGGATGATCAAAGGATAGAGAGGGCAGGATATACAACTTCTTCTATAAGGAAAGGCTGAGAGATCTGGGGCTTTTTAGCCTAGAGAGGAGGAGGTTTGGGGAGGATCTTATCTGAAGGGACTGTGCAAGCAAGACTGAGCCAGGCTCTTTCCAGTGGTGCCCACTGACAGGACATGAGGCAATGGACAAAAACCGAAACACGGGAGGTTCCGTATGAACATCAGAAAATAGTTTCTTACTGTGAGGGTGACCAAACACTGGCACAGATTGCCCAGGGAGGTTATAGGATCTCCATTCATGGAGATATTCCAAAGCCACCTGGACACTGTCCTGGGACACTGGCTCTAGGTGGCCTTGCGTGGGCAGAGTGATCGGACAAGACCATCTCCAGAGGTCCCTTTCAACCTGAACCATTCTATGATTCCAAGAGTAATAAAGCTTATTTAAAATTTTGATACATGTTTATATTCACTAGGAATTCAGTTCTCAGGAACAGAGCCTTACACACCGGATGACAGTTTCAGAAAGTGCTTTACCCAAGGAGGCACTGCACATTTACTCATACAACCTCCCAGAGCTTTTTGATACCAACGCTTCCAGCAAAGAGATCTCTGTAGAGACCATGAGTAGAAAGAGGTTGCAGTGTTTTGTTCCTGAAAGTTCTCTGCTGGAGTGTGTGTTTCTGAGAACGTAAAGCTGAGGGTCACAGCGCTGGTCTATTTCCTCTTCCCACAGATATACTGGAAACATTTTTGTCTTCAGGTTTACACATAATGTGAACTCTGCCAGTGCATCAGCTAAAATTACCAGTGCAGCGTGGGGAAGTGGAGCCAAGTCTATCCCATTTCTTATGGAGCTGCCACAGCAGCTGGTTTTTTCATCAGCACTTGGGGATGCTAAGGGAGCAATAAGAAATTCTCTGTTTTCTTACACCTTTGCATCAGTACAAATTACCCTGCGTACTGTATCATTCAAAGGCCAAGGAACTCAGGAATGTCAAACTTCCATGGACAACTCAAAGGAAAGAGAAGTAAAAAAGTTATTCTCATCCTTTAATTTTTTTTACTAGCTAACATCAAATAAAGATTACCATAACACAGAATTTGAATCTGAATTTACTGAGGTAACAACAAGAACCTGTGATATTTGAACTCGAGTTTTTCTGAGGTTTGCTCTAAACCATACAGGTGTTCAGTAAAGAGGATTTGGAACATCCTACTGTGTTTTCACCTGCTGTTTGAAATAAAAAGGCATAAGTGAAGGTTCCTTTTCAAAGTATGGATGCCAACACAAAATCTCACACTGCAAGATACTAAAAACCAATTGCTGTATACAGCACCAAACAGATTTACTTTTCAATAACCCCAGACACTTAGGGAACAGTAAGCACAGGGTTCAAGGAGCAACAGAAGCTAGTGAAAGAGTTGCAATTCAGTATTTCCCCAAACCCTTGACAAAGCACTGAAGCAGCATCTTCCTGTAGATTTGGGAAAGGAGTAAACAAAATCTCTATTCATTTTGTGCTGTTGGTTTATGAAGTGCAGATGATTACCATTGTCTCCTGTAAGCCAGAGAGGTATGAACTTCATCTGACATTCTGAGATAGTTTAAGTCAATATTATCATTGAATGGGACCCATTGATCAACCAAGTGAAGCAGCAAAAAAATGGATTCCAGCTTGAGGAAAAATTCACTTGGGAAACTGCAAGCCTGGCTTGACAAAACTGAATTTTTTGTGCATTGACTGGGCTATAACTGCAGCCTGCACAGCCAACTCCAGACAATTACAGCCTAGATTTAGAAGCATGCTGCAGTTAAAATAGCTTCCTGACCAAGATTTCACTTAGTGAGGTCAGTAGTTGAAGCTTGACCCGGCTTGAGTGGACTGAGCCAATAATATGGTTTGATATAGTTATGTGGTCAGACAAAACACTAATTAATTACAGCCTCGCCAGAAGCTTGACTTTCTAATGAGAGGTTGGTTGTAGCATTACTGTTTCCCTAATCTCTCTTGCTTTTTGGTTTATCACACTTTAATGGAGAAGAAAAACAGATTAGAAGTAAGGAGGGGAAAGCAAGTAAAGCAAAGGATGGAACTGAATCCCAGCTGGTCCAGAGAGCTCACAGTGGTAGAAGTATCTTCTAAACTAAGAGCTGCTCTTTGTACTGACTGCCCAGATCTGCCTCACAGATAACACTGTAAAGCTTTTTCTAATACCTTTATGGTACACAGATGGCTTATTCCTTGCAGCAGCAGAGAAAAAGGTCTATAATAAATCATCACAAAGGGCTCCTTTAAGGTATGTGGCAAGTATGGTGAACTAGGACCGAATTCTGGATAACAGTAGTGAGCCAGGAAACAAAAATAATGGTTACATAGCTCAAATTAATGTATCCCTTTCTGTAACCAAAAGTGCACTATGATAATTCATTAGAAACACAGATATTTCTTTTAATTTCTTTCCTGCTGCACCTATGAAGATGACTACTATTGACCAAGGGCTGTCCTCAGGTGAAGCTATTTATTCATGTCTCACTAAAAAATATTGTAAACCATTTATTACCAGTTAATCAAATGAGCTTTTGAAAACTTCCTGTAGTTTTATCCCCACCTAAAAAAAGTGTTCTATTTTCAGCTTTCATTTGAGTTTGCTGAACAGCAGAGGGAGATTTCAAGCGTTATCAGTAGTGTAGGTCTCTAGCTATAACAAACAACTACCACCAAGAAAGCTATTTTTATACAACAGGCACTGGACTAGAGGTGTTTTTCCATTTTGTATAGGTTATATATCGCCTTCATTACCTCAGCATCCAGGCAGCTTTCATTAATACATTAACTAACACTAACTTGCCACATGCAGTTGGCTCCTCTGAGCATCTCCCAGGAGAAAACTGTGTATTCAACATGTGCATGCAACATGAGTTTTTCTTTGTTCATTATTGACTCTCTTTACCAAGACGGTAACAATAATCTATTAGCCTGCAATCTTAAATATTTATAATCAAGTGTTTTATCACAATTACATGCCATTATAATCTTAGCTTTAGAAACAGAAAGAAAATTCAATCACATTTTCTAATTGTGCCCACTGTTTAAAGAAACTCCCCAAAAACTTAACTTGCTCCCGAGTCAGCTGACATGTCCCAGACTCATCTTCAGATGTTTCCTGTACTGCAATAATTGCAGTAACAATCTCTACAGAGAGGAGAGCCCATTATTCACATTTACAGGCTATTTAAACATTGTCAGCATTAGATAAATGACAGCATGTGCTCACTGCTGTACACGAGCCCCAACCCCGAGTAAGGGGCCCAAGTCTCACTCTGACTCTGCTTCAAGCCCAAGCACTGCTGCACTGACTTAATCCAGAAAAATATTTAAAATATACATTTCAATTTTGGGCACTTTATTCAAATCTGAAGGCAACTAGTGACAGAAACACCCTAGAAGATTGATATGGTTTGAAGCATGTTATGTATGGCTTTGCTCTTCAACTTGCAAGTAATTTGTAAAGCGGGTCCGTCCTGACTATGAAACATTGTATCAGTGTGATTGGAATCAATAGTTCCTGCACTGTCATTTGTCACATATTTACAAGCCTGAGAAATAGTTCATTTTGTCCTGATCCTATAACTCAAAAGATTGAATCAGAACCCTGGAGGGATCTTCGAGTGCGACACATTCATTACTGGTCACTAGTCTTTGGTGACGCTGCGATCGCCGCCACGCCAGAGAGGGAACGCGGCTTAAAATTAGAACAGGGATGCTCCTGTACGTGTTATCTGTTCTAGTACATTAAAAACTTGTTAAGTTGTATCTCTGTTTTACTGTAGTGAACCTAAAAAACAAACTTATTTGTACTGTAAATTGCTTTTCAGTTTTAATTGCCTTTTTTAGAGGAGCTTTCACAATTTTTGCCTCAGCTTTTCAACATATTCCAGGTACTGCAATAATTTTAGGAACAAGCCTGAGCCATGACATAGTTGAACTCATTGACATTTTATCTTTAAGCTTCCTTTGCAGCCCTCAAATCAGTTTTTATGGAAAAATTTTTGTTTGAAACTTTCTTTCTTGATAATTTTTTTACCATTCACTGTACCCCTAACGCTTTACTTTGAAAGCTTGGCCCAGCAGCTGAACTTCCCCTTCAATCTCAAAGGCTAAAAATCATTTATAGCCCTAAAGACAGTCTGTGGTGCAAGTCAGCAGCTCACTGCCATGAGGCAGCACTCACTTTCCCACAGGAACAACCCCAGATCCACTTGCACGTATCATCTCCGTGTTCTGAGAACTGCCAGGATCTCCGTGCTGTAACTCTGAACAGGAGGCAGAGAGATTCTGTATCAACTTCATGTTAAAAAGTGAACCCTGATACCCTCTGGGATACCTCACCCATCTCCTGCTGCTCAGCCTGGAAGCCACCCCTGCCCTTTTCTAGCCCCCAGAACAAGAGGGATCACTAAGTGGTTCTCCTTGCAGATGGGAACACAGCTTCCCACATTTATACAGCTAAACCAGCATCCAGGGAGCACGACTCCATTTCCCCCAGTCCTCTCTCACTCTGCATATTTGGCAAAGTATTGCTTATTCAGGAAAAAAAGCCCTTAGCATGGTCAATAATTAGACTATCAAGGTTATCAAGGTATGAAAGGCAATACTGAGAGCCTGTGCTCCATCACTGGATACACATATGGCCTGCAAATACACGTGGCCTAGGGTGATTAACACTTCACTGCTGTGTAGTTTTCTGGTAAACCACATTTTCTGATAAAATGGTAATTTTAAAACATTCAATCAGATTTAGTAACTTCAGTGTAATACAGTAAGACAAAATGTCACCTATACCTAGAAAAAAAAGCAGAATATTAGCTCTTGGATCAGACCTAAAATAAGAGTACCACTCTTTGTATCAACAAAGTTCAGTCACCCTTTCAGCAAAAAGTTCTCTTGAAGTTATTATCTCTGCAAATTAACAAAACCATCAGAGTCACTTTTTAGGGTATGCAGCATAAGACTGTGTAAGAATCTCAGTTACAGCAATTCTGCTTCCCAGCTAATGTGCCACAAAGACATGAGACAAGGTAGTATCTGGAGAGGCTGGATTAATAGAACCTAAAATACACTTTTAGTGGAAAGAAGCAAGATTTGCCAAAAATACAATTTCAGAAAAGCATCATTTCACTTCTGACACATAGCTGACCACCTTCAAAAGTGAAGCAACCATTCCAATGGTATCTCAGGAGAAAAACCCCTCTAATCAGAACTGTGAGCCAGGACTCCCTGGGCAGACTGTGCTGTGGCCCTGGTCAAGTCAGGTTATACCAGGGAGAAAACAGCCCTTATTTCTCTGGCTCTAACTGTTAAAACACATGGATAACTGTAATTTTTTTAAGCATTGCCTTAAAAAGCTTTGAGAATTCAACTGTAACAATCACTTTGGTTTTTGACTTTTACTTGTTGTAATCAAAGGGTACATAAGGCTGTATAACATTTTTTACAGTATTCTATAGCCCTGTAGTAGTATTTTGAGTGCAAAAAGAAGAAGAGCAAGCAGAAGTTTCCAGATGAAAAAACCTTTGACATCTTGCACAAATTTGATTCACTTTGCATTTTCACAGATGGTGAAAATGGTGGGGGCATTAAGCAAAAACAACAAAGTCAGAAGAAACACGCTTATGACTAAGAAAAGAACAGAAAGAAGCCAGTGCAATTCCTAGACCCTCACCAAGTAAGGCAGACTATTCAGACTTGAAATGGAGTAGAGAAAGAAACCATCATGAAAACCTGGTTTGCCATTTTACTCCACTTTTCCTCCCATAAGGATAAGGGAGGGTGGCCGCACGTTTCCTTCTACCTCACGATTTCACCCTGCCTTGGCATTGTTTATTCTTTCACCAAAATAGCATCCAATAGCCCAGCATTTACTGCATCTCCAGCCCCACCATGGGGCTTCCCCCTTTCCTTCTTCTCAGCAAGATTTCCTAAGCAGTGCCAGAACTATTCTGGTACCAATTCCTTCCCACTTGCTTCACAATACTTTCCAGCTCCCTGCTTGCAGCTGCCTCTTTCTCTTACCTTTGCAGTCTTCTCACTCGTGGCTTGGTGGGGAGTAGATAAAATTCCTCTTGCCACATGCCTTCTGTTTCTCTCCTCTCCTTTTTTCAGGCTTTTTATCTCCAAACACATGTGCTTGCCCTTCTCCCTCCCCCAAAACTTCCAAAAATCTTTTCCTTAGAGCCCTTCTATGTTTTGTTGGATTTCAAACGCACTCTTCTTAGCATCTCCCCCACCCCTGAGGCTATCTGTATGGGTCAGCCTTCTCCTTTTGTTTTTCTCCCAGAAGTGATAGAGCAGGTCCCAGAAAAAAGACATGACTGTTACCAAATATTAATTGTAAGAGTTCTCAGATGCTAAGATGCTTTTAGCTCAATACGTAAAAGGACCATTTTCAAATATAGAAATCCTTTTATTTCCACTAATTCTCTAAGACTTCTGCCATAGCTTTAGATTTTTTTACTGACAATAACCGTTTCCTCAAAGCCCCATATGTTGACAATAAAAGTCCTTTTTCTTGCAGCTGAAGTAATAATGGAGCGTCAGGATAAGGTCTATTTGTTATGTATAAACAGATGACCCGGATTTGCCTCTCAAATCTGACCTGGGCAGTCTCAGGCAAACAGGTAACAACCTGCAGGCCACAGAGTGCTTCTCAATACTGTGCAACCAGTGCTAGACATGTACCGAACAAATTCAGAGCTAATAGGTCACAAAAAGAGAGTAAATTAGAGGTATCTAAAGAGCTGGGAGTTTGTCAAAGTTAATTTTATCCTTGCAATTATGTTCAGAGCCCAAAATGAAACCAAGCAGTCCTTGCTCTGTTTCCAGAGGCAGAGCTTTGTCTGTTTCCAACGTCTTCCTCACCCCTTCAAACCACATTTATGCACATCCTTCTTGTGTCATTTGTCAAAAACATTAATAGGGTTTAGAGCCCGTAAGCTTTTCTTAATCATCACTTGTGTTAATCCGCACACTTCCTAATTATTCATCTGTTAGCCTTAAACATCTGATGCAGTTTAAGTAAATCTCCGCCATCTTCATTTGTAAAACCAGATGCAAAACAGTTAATAACTCTGCTGTTTAGTATCTTATCCCTTAATCTATAGCATCAACCCCTAAGAAGATCAGGTTTTTTATTATTTGTCTCCTGACTTTACAGCAAACAAGAACTCTAGCAACAGGTGAAATGTCTTACTTTAATTATACTCCATTGCTCCTGAATTCCTGAGCCTTTACTTTTCATAAGAAACATCCAAGAATATAAAATGAAGAAACCAAAGCAGGAGAAGGGTACTGCAGCCAGGGATGTGGCAACACAGTCCTGCTCCCTCTATTTCCACTACATTCTCTATATTCTTAAATATTTTCTGTCATCAGTTGCCTCACTCTTTTTCCTCCCAGTGCCGCACACTCCTTCAGTCCAGGAGGATTCAATTATACGAACCAAAGCAGGGGTGAGCACCCACAGCACCCAACAGATCTCTTACCTGTGTCTCAGTCGCTCTCCTCAGACAGCCTGGTGGGTCCCGCACACCACTCCGGCTTTCAAGCATCCTTGTGCAGTCTGCCATGGAAAGGCATATGATGCCTTTTATCCATCCTCCTTTGTCAGTACAGCTCTGTCAAGTATTTCTTCTTCTGTCCCAGAGTCATTATGGCCACTAAGCTCATAAGCTACAGAGAGCTCTGCCTGGAGGATGGAGGAGACAAGAGGCTGCTGCTCACTTCAGTCATGATGGCCTTGGAGACAGATGAAGAGCCTCAGCCATCATGCAGCCCCATGGTGTGGCAGAAACAAGCAGGAAAAGCTGGGCTTGCACAGCCCTCCATAGCAAAACCTTTGGCTTCTTCGTGGAAGGGCACAGCAGCCACCCGTCGCTCTGGGAGCCGCTGAGGCCGGCCCCACACCTGCAGCAGCCCTGTGGCACAAGGTGGCCGCGTGCTGCACACACAAACTGCTCCTCCAGAGCACGAGCCAGCTCCCCAGTGCCACTGCCAGCCCTACTCTGGCAGCACCTCCACCTTCACGGGTTTTGGCAGCCTCAGGAGCACACAAATCCCCTCACCTTGCTGCCAGGTCCCACTCTCATCCCCCTGAGGGGCTCCTCCTTGTAGCCCGGTCCCACTCTCATCCCCCTGAGGGGCTCCTCCTTGTAGCCCCCCTCAGGTGCTCATCAGCGTTGATGGGGAACACCTGTGGAGGCCCATAGCTCACTGGCACTCCCTAACAAGGTGTGCCCGAGGGGGACTGTGACCCCAATGCGTCCCTCAGGTGCTCGTCAGCGTTGATGGGGAACACCTGTGGAGGCCCATAGCTCATTGGCACTCCCTAACAAGGTGTGCCCGAGGGGGACTGTGACCCCAGTGCCACCTGGGGCACAGGTCCCGCTGTACCCAAAGCCCAGTCCTGAGGTGTCCCACAGGGCCTCATGGCGTGTTCTGGGGTGGCCGTGGGCTTCGGGGTGAGTGTGGGCCATGGCTGTGCCCCCACGGCGTGTCTGCACCATGTGCTGCTGCAACACGGAACAGTTCATTCACCAGGGAAATGCCCTATTTGTAATAGTGGCAACATTTTTAGCTAACTTTAATGACAGCTTTTTAAAAAAATCTTTTCTTTAAAGAAATTCAACACCCCCAAGCAAGCTAACGCCAACCCATGAGTAAGATGTATTACTTACATCCGTGCTCTCTCTCAGTGTGAACTATTTTCTTTTACTAGCTTTAGCCATGATTTCCTGTTCTTCACATCTGTGGAAGATTTTATAGAGTATTTAATGAAACCAGAAGCAGTGGCACTGCTGTCCTATGCCCATGCTTAGTCTGGGTGGAGAGGGAGGTTCTGACAAACCTGGGATGTTGGGAGGAGGCTGTGACCACTCCTTCATCAGTCCACTGCAGTCCTTCCTGACTTTAGATTCTGGTCACAAGCAGCCCCTCAAGGGTGCCAGCAACGGGTGTTTTGCTTGCACTTACTGAACCTCCATTATTTTCTTGTGACCACAGTGATAAAGCTGTGATCACTGTCATCATGGTATAATTACAAATGGCATGATACTTGCTATGGGATGCCTAGTATTTGCAGAAGTAACAAAAGGGGATTTTTTTGAGATGACCAGATAGACTAAAACCAGTCAGGTATTTTTTTCTTTCCTTGCAACGTCAATAAAAACAGAGCCAACGGGATTCAAAACCTACATTTTGTAATGTGTCTCAGCTGAGTGAGTAAAGGTCATTTTCAGTAACAAAGGTCAGTGTGATCGAGTGGCCTATGGCCACCTGGGTAGATAAGGACCTGTGGTCAAGGGCCATGGGCACAGTGCTAAACGCCAGTGTAAACCTTGAGGTTTGGGAAAATGGATGGGCAGTTTCAAGACTGTTCCATCCATGGCCAGAAAATGCCATAATATGCTCAGTTCAACCAGCCTACAGAGTGGCACCTGCTGAGATATGAGCAGCCTCTTCTACATCTATGTAACTTCCAGACAAGGCCGCGCGTCATGGCAAAGCCTCACATTATATATTGCACCTAACAAATTCCCAATCACGGTTTCCAAACTATGGATTTAGATAGAAAATTCAACAAGTCCAGTGGGAGAGGGCATTCTCTCTCAGGTTTTGGTAGCAGGACAGGAGGTGACAGGATGTATGAATGTCAGGACTCAGAAAGCAATCCTTTTTCATATGCAGTAAACCAGATGGGAAAAGCCCCCAGAGAACAAGGCAAGCAGGAGTGTACTCCACACATTGAGTGATGAGGAGTCTACAACACCTTGGAAAGCAAAACAGGTATGCCACCTCCTGATCATCACTCGGTCACACAAATGCACTGTGTCAGACAGGTGAGAGACTTGAGCCAACAGCACAACGATCACGAACAGAGAAAGGGAAAGCAGAGCTCATCACAGCGGGGGCACAGCAAAGAACTTCGTAGGTTGTTCTTGAGACAGGTGTGTATTATAACCCCACCCAGCTTGCACTGAGCTATTTGTAACAGAGGCTTCCAGAGCTTAAACTGATTTCTCAGAAAGTTTTTGATAGGGCAAGCTCTCCAAAGGAAGTAAACAGAAAAGAGAAGACATGAAGAAACAAGTATTCATGCCAAGCTCTGTTAAAGGACCTGAATGAAAGCTGGACAAAGCTTTGTCAACTAAAACAATAATTCCTACTCCTCATTGCTCCTGTATTATCTAAGCATTGCTACTTGTAACTTGAAGTAGGAAAAAGGAACTCCCTGTGATAGGTAGGATTATTAACTCCCAGACCTCAGGAGTAAGTTGTGGCAGAGCCAGCATTCACATCAAGGCTTGCTTAGCTCCCAGGCAATGGCTTCTTCTCAAGATTGTGTTTCTAGTGCCAGCAAAGGAAGCAAACCTGATACTTATCTTCCTGTTTCCTTCTGCTTTGCACCCTTCTTTGAGAGTTTGCATTTTTCATGTACTCATATCAGTAGCACAGTAGCTTGCATTTTGTACAGCAGGGAGAGATTCAACTTTTTACAGTGCTGGCAGTCTGTTAGTGAAACTGCCTCTCTGAGTCAGAATCCTGAATGTGGGATGTTTGCTGCTGCTGAGATGCTCTTCTCACTACTAGATCCACGATGAAGGTGAGAGAGATCCTTGGACTGTACAGTCAGTATGTGAAAGAAGCCTCAGATGCAGGAGTTCATGAATTAGTTTTATGTAGAGCTCATACATCTGCAACACTAGGGTGTTTAATAATAACATCATTATGTTTCTCCTGAGTAAATACCATAGGAGAGAGATGAGGTGTATCTTCCCCTCCATGAGGTATATCTTCCACCTACACTCCATTTAACATTTTCTAAACACATTCAAAGGGGCCTAGCACTCCTGTTTATACACGGTTCCCCACTTTAATATTTGTCACTCGACTATTCACAGTGGGGATTTTGATACAAATAGTGATGCTAAACAACACACGTGTTTTAAACAGAGATGTGCTCCCAACAGAGTTGCAGCTAGGAAACTGCAGAGAGCATGTTAACTGAATTTTTATAAGCACATCTCTCAGCTGAACAAAAATACAAGGTCAGTTATCTACTGTTTCTGAATGTCCTCAGTCTTCCAGTTAACCACTTACTGTTCAGATCACAAATGCAGCTGCAGCATCTGTATGCACCAGAGCTCTCTCCTCATGTGTATCAGACTTCAGCCCACTGTTTCTCAGCCAACTATATTTTTTCACATGAGAGCAGACTAAGCATTCTAATAAAAATATTCTTTCTCCCAAAAATATGTGAAACATTTAATGAATTTATAATAATTAGAGCAAATGAATTAGAAAACAAAATAGTTTTTGTAAAAATGAAAATGCTGAAACCCCCTAAAAGCCAATTACTTCAGTTTAGATCAAAACAGAAACCTTCACCATGCAGAAAAGTGACAAAAAGCCCCTAAATCTCATGAATAAAATCTGCTTCCACATTGTGACCAAAAAAAGCAATGTCCAAACCAGTATATCCTTTTCATCCCACTGCTTGTTTTGCTGTCCCCAGTCTGCAGTGGTGCAACGCCTCAGTGTGCCAGCCCAGCCTGGGCCTCGCCCAACAGGACCTGCCAAAGACGCCCAACAGTGGCAGTCACACGATGGCTTTGTCACGTGCACCCCTGCCCGTTGGGGACTCATCTTTGACAACCAAACTGATTTCACTTAGAACCTAAGGATGCATTATACAAAGCTTCCAAATGCAAAGGTCTCTGCTGTTAACACAGTTTAATTGCTGCCATAGACAGAAATATGGGCTGAAAATTGATTATATTTTCTAATGGTTGATATACAGGATGCAAAACATCGTGAATATCATGTCTATTGGCTTAAACTTGCAAAAACCCCCAAATGATGTTAAATGTTAAAATTTTTGTTATATTTACTATCCAATGGAAAAAAAAATTAAATGGGTAAGATATTTACTACTTGTCCTCTTTATTTAATGTGTTATTTAGCTTTAGACATACTGTCTCCTCACTTGCAGAACTCTGGAACATCCCAGCACTCGGCCGTGGACTGCTAGGATGATGTTCCTCACAGAATGGACCCTGGGTTTTCTAGTTGTCGCATATCTTTAATTTAATTACAATTAATGAGTTACAATTTACCCTAAGGGAAAACTAGCTTTTGTTGACAAAGAGGTGTTTAGTGAATGGCATTCAAATTCTTGACCTAGACCTCAAATTAACAGGCTGGCCATTAAGAATGCATGAGTAGCTTTAAAGACTGCATTTATCTGTCATAGTCCTTTAAGTCCTCATTGATGTCTTTAAAAAGACAATTGTAACTGTGCAGTACTACTAAAAAAATTTCAAACATTACTTTTGATGGTACTTTTTTCACTGCAGAACATTATTGAGTTCTACTGGATTACACTCCATAAAGAGACCACAATGAATTAAGTTCTTACTTTTAAACCCTGTTCTGTTTCTATTGCTGCACATCTAAACAGTGGTGCCACTTTCCTTCATGCAAGAAATAAAATACAAGGACTCCAGTGAAGCAAATTATCAGACACGCTCTAGCCTATTACCTAAGCAGTGGGGAACTGCACTGATGTATTTTGAAGAGGAAGTGTGGCCTCAAGTGCAATAAAAAGGTGGGTCAAATTTCACAGCCAAGTTAAGCAAACAATTAAAATGACATATCCTCAGAGATTCTCATTCTAACTACTGTACCACAAAACTGTTTCCAAATCTATTTTTTAAGATGGTAACTGGGTATAAAAGTTAAGAATACCAATTCCAAATGAAATGGGAAAATGTTTTTTTTATGGCATTTCAGAAATCTATATGGTCAAATAACAATGTTCAAGAGTCTTTACGTGATGCAGTAAAAGATACAGTCTAGTTCATCTTAAATTTAGCTAAACAATGCCTCTTTCACTCATGCATTATTTTCTTATTTCAGGGTGAAACAATATGTAGGATCACATTCAGTCTGGAAAGCACACACAGCTGAAGGTGCCCTAAGGCTGTGTAGATTAACTTTGCAAAATCTTGTGGATTACGGTGCAGTAAACACTAGATTATGACACTAAAATGTAGATTTATATGGTTTAACAGTGACTGCGAAATCAGTGCAAAATGGTCGTCTATGTGCCATTGGTGTTTTTGTCTTCCTAAACTCTCTAGGGCTGCCATATAGCATCAACTTTCTCAGAAACGTGTGTTTCTGATTTTTCAAAGAATTAGTTTATTAGGTCGTGCTATTAAGTGGATTCTCAGAGCCATAACTTCTGACACATTTCTCCTTCATTCTGTCTCTTAAGGCTCATTCAAACACACTAAATCATTAACACAACACAAATGGGTAGGTAGATTCAAGCTGCTAGCATGCTATGGGAAAATAATACTGCAAAGTGTTGCTGAATTTGTCCAAATTTGCCTGAATTTCCCTGAAAGAATATTCCAGACTCTGCTGGTGCAGTTTTTTGTTATTTGATTGTTGGGAAACTAGAACGTTAAATATTGTTACGAGTAAAGGCTTGCAGGGAACAGCCATGAAGCACTACCAGCACAACTGGGAAGCACCCCTTTCTTAGAATGCTACAGAGCTGCCATGAGAGCAGTTCCTGCCTGGATGAACTGAGAAAGGCTTTGTGTTTTGTTTCAGCTCTCTCAGAGGGCTCAGGTTTCTCCGACGCTGTGCTGCTAAGGACAGGTGTGCACAGGTGAGGGCAGGAGGTATCAGCAGGAGGTGTGTGCTGACATCATCTCTCTCTCAGAGTGGGTTCCGGAGGGGCACAAATCATCATCTGGATGGTGATGAGAGAGATTATCACAGAGCCTTGGCAGTCTGCATCAGGGGTGTTTCTGCAATTCAGTGGCAGCAGATGTACACATGACAAAATCTGCTTGATTTTGCCAGGTATAAAGTTGATCCTATATTTTCAGAAAAGAAAAAAATGTTTTGGGAAGCAGATGGATCTATTCACTAGTAGTTAAATTCCTTTCGACCTGAGTCACTTCAAAGGAAGTTATCACGAAACTCAGATATATTCAAATCAAATTTTCCAAATAAGGAAATCTGAGATGCTCTTATATCAAGCGCTCAGCATGTGATATTTTTAGCCCAATATTTACCATAAGTATCCATAATTTCCCTTTACTTTGAAATCACTGTAAGTTAACAGTATTAACTGTAAGTTTTTGGTGGTAAAAATCAGGCTAATGATGGAGGAAAATAAGAATCAAAAAACTGAGACACTTGAAACAGATGGCAAAGCATAAACTTTTAACAATAGAAGACAGATCTTCTACCTATATGTAGATCTTCAAGTACTCTGGTAAGCCTGTGTGAATAGAAAGTAATAATAATGCAGGAAAATGAAATTATAATCACCCTGAGCTAACTGTAAAGAGCCAGACAAGAAAACAGAGCAATCTGTGATGCACAGCATGAAGGAATTTATGTTCAGCAAATTCCTATACCTGATATGTCACATCTTCCCCACATTTTTTAACTGGAAATTACCTCATTTTTCATTGGCTTGTTAAAATACATTATCTCATTTGGATAGTGCAGATATTTGGTAAGAGAGATAGACCTGTGGAACAAAATTCCATATTTCCTATATATTCTTACTTAGAGCACCACAAATTAAAAAGGAAGTTCAGAAATTGCTCGGTGTGAATTTCCCAATCTGTAGGAGTGCACGGTGTTTTAAGCTTACACACGCACAAAGCTGCTCTCTATACTGGGGAACCATTCCGAGAAAGCTCAGGTTAACTGTTCTCTCAAGATATCCACTAAGAATCTCTAAGTGTCTGAATGGGAGCCCTTTGCTATTTAGATAGTGAGAGATAAGATTTCTTCTTTAAATATTAGCTGTCAAACTGTGTTATGTCTTATTATGTTTCATCAGATTGGCATTCAGCATGATGAGGTTTAACAGCACATGCTGATAACGCACAAATAGTGTAACATAACTTAGGAATAAAATTAAAGGGCAGAAGACTATTTTCAGCTCAAGTACCTGCTTATCAATGTTTCGAGAGAGAACACAATTCAACCACAACAGGAAATTTAACTCATGTTCACAAAACTGGCAAGTTCTTTCTCATCAGCCAGCTAAATCTGAACAGCACCCGCACACACTGTAGTGGGGTTTGTGAATATTTTCAATCACCACAATATTTGCACAGTATTGTCAAGATGTGTATGTTCTGTAGTTCCCAGAAGAAAATACTGCCACCTGAGAAGGATTCTGTAGGTTACTTGTTTTGAGTGAGTATAGAAGGGATGTGTTCTTTGTCCAGTACAAGTAACAACAGTTTGAGACGAAACAGAGAGCACTTTCTAAACAGTTCAACCAGCCTACAGAATCTCTCTTTTATTCTCTATTCTATGAATTACAGATCATACAGCTATAAACCCTTCTCATCAAGAAGGAAGGTTAGCAGTCTACAGAGCTAACCTTTGAAAGTGAAAGAGACTGACTGCTGATTTTAATAGGTTACTCAAGCCTGTAGTCAAATTCTCTCTCCTAAACGTGGGTTCCAGAGTTGTAAGAACGCAGTTGGACCTCAATTTTTACTACACTACTTCCATGCTAAATTTTACTTTCTTCTAGTTTTGACTGCTAATTTATTAATGTCAGATATTTCTTTACCGCCCTCCCTTTCTCCCCTAAACCTCAATTACAGGTTGCATTCCAAAAGATGAATATTTGTGCATGGTTGGGAATTAAAACGCTGACCTTCAGTATACTCTTTCTCCCTCAGTGTTTTTCCGACTATCTGCTCTGTACCTGACAAATGAGGCAGTGAGGACCCTCCATATTCTGTTTGGGGTCTATTGGCTGAGGAACTCTTGGTCATCCTACCTGCCTGACGTCTAGGATCATGATGAATTGTCTCCAACTCCAGCCTCAGATTGTTTTTTAACATTTAATTTAGTTTCTTCCTGTGCTTGGATGAACATGGCCATGTTATGGATTTCTGCTCTAATGTACACCAGCAGGTTGGAAGAACAAGCCTCAGCAAGCTGTGGAAATAAGAGAGGCTGGATCAATAGTCAAGGTCACGACCCTGGCTCTGATTCTGTACACTGTCCTGAGATTTTCTCCCCTTAAAAGCCTCTGACTGCTTCTAATGTGGATCCAAGTGCATATTGAAAGAGAAATTCCTAAAAATCAACCCCCCAAAAGGGTAGGTATAGCAGGATCCTCTTACCTTTTGTATCTTACACACAGACCTGACAAGGAGTGTGTCTCTCTGAATTTGGTCCAAAAATAATGTCTCATTTTAAATATCTTCCCATACAATCATTTTGATAAAGAGACAGTTCATTGCAAATTTTGTCATCTGGTGCTGTAAAAACATTCATTCATTCATTCATAGAGTGACTCTCACCCTACTAGAAACAATTTCAGATGGATATTAAGTATAATATGACATTTCAATGAAGATGCATAATAGTTACATAAAATAAAGAGCAAAAGTTACTAATTTCACAAGTACACCTTGACTTGCACCAAGTGAAAAATGCTGCCATAAAGTGTGGTGATAAAGGAACAAAGATGCTAAGTCATTTGTTGAGCCTGCCTTTGTGCTGCAGATAGAGCTTTGAGTCTTCAAATATACAACCGTAATGCAGCCAGGCACATTTCTGAATGGTAGTAATTTTCCACTGCAGGATATAGTCATGCTGAGATTTAGTGCTTTAAAAAAAAAAGACAGAGAGAAAGAAAGATAGAAAGAAAAAGAAAAAGATTGCAAAGGTATTTAATGTATCACAACAGCACCCCCCAATCCTTGATACAGATAAATTGTCATATCTGTTAAAACCCAGCCCACAATGATGTGCAGTCAATACAATAAACAATTCAGCCTCCAGTAGAGATGAGCAAAAGAATTTCTCATATACAGAAGCAACCCTTTTGTTGTTTCTGCAAAAGAGTGAAAAGAATTACTTTTCAGCTGGCTCCTGCTTCTGGCTTTCACTTAGCAGAGCAGAAAGCTGTATATCGCCACGGAGGGGGAAGGCTGAAGGTCAGACCAGAAATTCAGCTTGTTGCATCACGCTGTCCTGGTCTGAATCTGATCCGCACGCTCGGCAGCAGGGTGACTGCAGAGAGCTGCAACAAATATTTGTTTTAAAAAAGAAAATTAAAAAATAAAGAAAAAAAGGAAAAAAATCATTGCTTGCAAAGGTTTCCTACAGTATCTGAAAACTGTTTACATGTAAACTTGACATCCTAATCAAGGGAACAGGAATTTATAGTGATTTGCACAGTAAAAATCAGGAGTTTGCTCAGTGTGAAAAAGAGGAAGATAAGTGAGCTTTATGAATTAACACAGTAAGGTTGTCCAGTGGTATTTAGGTGTCTCATGGGATTTTCAGTCAATGTAAATTAGATGTGCAATGGTTTTGAAAAATCTCACTCTATGCCTATTGCATGTTGAAGTGCCAAATCACTTCTAATAATAGCCAGTGAGGCCTGTTACCCATTAAAAAGGAAAGGCAGAGGACTCTGCTTGAGCTGTGGAATTGTCTCCTTGGTTCCAACCTCCAGCTTTGAATTTAGGAATTTCTCTTCTAATACAGCAAGGAGTAAGCAATCAGTACCTACATCCCTAATGGTGGGACCACTGGTCTGTGCTCCTTAAGCAATAATTTAACATTTTACTTGCCCCAGTTGCACCATCTCTACCTGCAGTCTATAGTATAAGTATGCAGTAATATTTCACCAAATCTAAAGTTACAGAATTATGAGATACGTCTGGATGAAATAACTGAGGAGAAACATGGAAAAATCAATCAAAAATCATGGAAGAAATAAAGCTTTATTCTTATAAAAGGTACCAAATTCTGCACTACTTAAAATAGATAAACAAGGAACCGTATAGAGTCGGAAACATTCTAGTAGGATACAAAGACAGCTACAACAGTGTTACTGCTATGGGGTTAAAAGTTTCTCCTCCGTTATGTCCCAGTTACACTGCTCCACCAGCAGCCAGGGCTCAGTAACCTCACAGGTATGCCAGGAAATAATTTACACGGATGTGCAATGACATTTACTGCATTGGACCCGTGTCACAGGTGGAGCACTCTGCTGCAGCAAAGGACACCCCTGAAGGAGATTTGGAATAAGCTTTGCCCCAGTTGTTTGAATGTTTTCTGAGGTTCCTCTTGATTCTTACCTTGGCTGTGCCAACCACTTCCCCGCCATTGTTCAGGACAGCTGTTGTCTGCCCGGTGGTTTGTTTCTCATCTGCCAATGTATTTTGTTTCAGTGATTCACTTGGCTGCTAAGAGAAATAATATTTTTTGGTAACATTATCCTGTACCTGCAAACTTCCCACTTGGAAATATATCTGGAAGAGCTGAGCATAAAATAGGAACAGTTTTGTGCCTTGATTCTGGCTTGGATGAGCTATATTTTAGTCAGACTCAAATTTTCAGAAGCAACCCTGTTGGGTGGATCTTAGTTTTGCATATTCTGTGTTTGATTTTCAGGACTTAATTTCCAAAAAGACTGAGTGCCTTGGCAACAGCCACAGTTGCATATCTGGAAATTATATACTACTCTCTTTTCCTAGAAGTATTATTTCTCATTATATCAGTTTCATTTAGAGAAGTAAGCCATTTTCTGCCACTCTTGAAAACTTGAAAATATCTGCAGATGTTAGTAAGGCAGCATCATTTGTGTCTGCTCATGGGATTCTTAAATTATCATCAAGTAGGTGTGGATTTGATCCTTAAGAAATAGAATTTCTGATGGTGGAAAAAGTATCTGAGAGAAAAAGTGAGATCTAACAAATTCTACGTCTGTAGAGATCCAGGGAAACATAAAGGACAGGAAAAGGCAGGACAAATAAACTTAGTCTAATAGAAACAATCCAGGATTAAAGAATGCAAATTCCCTAAGGAAACTAACAGGCAAATGTTAGGGATGACAACAGCAAATATTTTTACTTTCCTTTACAGACATAGTATAGGATGTGAACTCAAGCATTGTAAAGCAGCACTTTCAGAAGTATTTTTTGTATGAACATGTATCAAAGTGGTTTTTACTTTTCCAGAATGTCAATTTCTTACCCTTTCAATTCAGACTTTGCTTTCAATGCATTTTATCCATTTTGACTATGAATTCCAGTTATTTATATCTCAGTTTTATTCAAAGAAACCATGTGTTTTGTAAAACATTGGCTGGTTGAAATTTTCCTCCTGTAAGGGCTGTTGGGATTTGGTCAGACAAACCTGGGTAGGGCAGGTTCTACCAAGAGCTGCATCTGAACAATCTGGGATTGCTGGGATCTAGGTGATAAATTTGAGCTGAATTAGGAATATCCCACAGTAGTGTTATTGTTTAATGTGGTACATATTCATCAGGCTTTTTTCTTTAAAATCTGCCTGCTGGGTGAAACTGGGTATTCTCCAGTGCTCCAAGGAATGCTGAAGAGTTGTACCTTAACTTAAAGTGCATTTCCTGTCTTTTTGAAAAATCCCCAAGAAATTGTTTATGTGGAAAGGTTCTGTTAAAGAGCCAGAGGCCAGCTGGATCACAAACATGTTTATTGATTTGCATACTGAGATGGTCTGGGTTCCTTTCTCAGTTACGTGTGCGTGAGCTCTCTGAAGTGAACAGAATTGCTCAGGTGCAGCTCCTGGTAGAACCTGCCCTACTCAGTCCTGAGAACAACTCAGAATGCTACATGCTGTCCCAAAATGGTTTTGCATTTACACAGCAATAAACGATGCTGAGGAGTCTCCCTGAAGAAGTTCTGGGAGTCAGAGGATAGGGGGTGTGTATTACGCACAACCGTGTACCCTAAGATTGCCAAGCATATCTAGCTCCCATGTACTCTTTTTCCTGTAATTTCAGCACCCCAGCAGACACAGCTCCTCTTTGCCATCCCATTTCCCATCATCCACTCTCAGCTGTAGTGGATGATAGCTCCCAGTGTTCCATAAAGCCCAATTCACAATTCCAAACGCTTCGCAAAAAGCTGCAAAACACAACCCATGTAAAACACGGTTGTCAGTCTCCAAGATCAAATCAGGCTGCTCTTGGCTGTCCAGGAACAGTTCACTGTGTTTGAGTTCTTCCTTTCACCGAGAGAGGACAGCAAAAGGCACCAACAATGTCACTGCTGGCATCAATGTTGCCTCAGAGCCAAACTTTTTCATTCTTATACTATTTTCTGAATTAATATTAAAGAGGAGAGCTCAAGCGTATGTCTATTCTAGGCAGAAAAAGAAAAACCCCATTCTAGAATTTGCTTCTGTCTCTCAAGTTCTTTTTATGCTGCAGAGATGGCTCTGTCTGGTGAGACAGTGTCATATTAAACCTGTCTACCTCCCTCTTGGCTCACTCCACCAAAACGTGGATCTTGCTTTTGATTGTGTATGTTATTTCCATTTTTGTGGGTGACTTTTCCCAACACTTCTAAGCAAAGTACAGAATTCCTTTTGTCCTCAAGATGCACTTCCCTTGACACTAGTTCTGCATGTGAATATCATGCCCATGAGAACTTGTGTGCTGTACCTCAATAAAAAACCACAAAAATCAGCAGCAACCTCAGAAAACTTGTCCAATCTATTCTCTCATATACCATGCAGAGAACACAAAATACAAAAGTCCTCTTATAACTAAGCCTGCCCAACTCAAGCTGTGCAAAAGGCATGGCCTTCTTTTTGCTGCAATCTAACCCACTGAAGTTAAAAATAAATATTAGAATTATGGTTTTATTAATATGGTATTAATAAAAAACACCTTCTAAGTCAAAAGGAAAAATTACTTGGCTTTGGGAAAATTACTGTCTCAGAAAAAGCTCCTGTGATTTTTTTTCAACCTTATCCTTGTTTCATGACTTACTGCCTCCTGTTTATGTCCCTGGTGAAACAATCAGAACCCATCCATCTGAACTGACCTCCATCTCTCTCCTCTCTCGAGTACAGATGAAATAAGCAAAGAGATCACAAGATTAACTCTTCTGTCAAATGCACATCTTCTGGATGTTGTGAACAATATATACATAACATGCAAGGGCACTTCTAAATCACTGCTCACTTTTGCTGTTAACATCATCTCAGCATGTTAATTAAACTTTGCGCTCCTGTATTCCTTAAGTGCTGGGTTCTTGCAAAATTCCCTATTTATAAGCAAAGGAAAGTCTGAAAAAAGTCATGTATGAAGAAATGCAATCAAGTAAAAACCATCAAGCCATCAAACTGAGTAAACTGTCTCACTTCTATGAAAGTAAGAGAAAACTTCTTATTTACCTGATACTGTATTGCTGTCAAAATAACAGCTATTCTTTATGTCTGTCTTCAGGTACTAGACTTAGATCAGACTCATAGGGAAAAGACAGTTCGTGCTTTGTCTCTGGTTCCTTGTCTCCTTCACTGTAAATTCTGGAAACACAACTTTGATTGGGCACAATTCCCTTGCCACTCCACAAACCAAACTGAGATGAGGCCAATTATGGGAGTCTTTCATCTCGTAGAAGTGAGATATCAAAGAGTGCAGTTTGATAGAGGCAAAAACTTCTAGTGAGACATTATCACATGCATTACACTCACACACGGGACTATGGGCACAAAAGATCAATGCAGAAAAGTACCAAAAGGTCAGTTTTAAAAGATTTCCTGAATATTCAAGGATTCAGGATAGATTTCCTTCTGACTATGGAACAAAACCAATTTAAATGAAAAACCCTGCTTGTGGAATGCCTGGTCAACTTCCCAGGCCTTCCATACTTGCTATTCTAGACAGTCAAAGACAAAACAAACATTTAAAAAATACCTATTATATACTTAAATGATTTTCAAACAACAGAATAAGTCTTAAGCAGCTTTTCATCTCATCAGCCTATATACTTTTCAGCCCATCAGTTCCTATATTTTCTCTGAAATGGCAATTTAATAAACATAGCTACATGATTGTTTAAGGATAAAAGAGATCCTCTTTCAGAAAAATAAAATTAAGGATAGAAGAGATTCTTCTTTAAGGGAGAAAAATGTTTATTTACTTTTTAGTTTTTGGGTGTACTATGATTATAGTCTCTTAAGAAATGTAAATTTTTTGCAAATTTATTTATATAAACAATTCCCAAACCTATTCTTCAAAAGCATACAAGAAAATTAGGCAGTCATACATAAAAACAGGTGATTGCAAAGTGTGGCTTTAACTAGAGTAATTTTTGAAAAGGAGAAGCTTGACTGAAAGCTAAAAATAGAGTCCTAATTTTCCCTGAGAAAACAAACAATTGTGTCCAGGAAGAATTTGTAGATTTGCAGAACTTCTTAAAACAACTTCAGTCTTTCCAAAAGCTGTTTTTTGCCTCCTTTCTCTCTCCTTTTCTCACCCAGAAACACGCATACACACACAGCAGACAGAAAGATGTTTGTGAAAACTGCAGTTTCTGCAATCAAAAGTACAACATTTACTATGGCTTTTATCAAAGATTTCAATTCCCTCATCTTAAGGAAAATGACCCTTTTATTTTGTTGTGGACATAAAATTATGGCTCAGGGAAAATTGGAAGCATTTCTGTTGAGGGAAATCAATTTTCTCACTGCCATATATGATCAACATGTCACAGCCATCACCTAGATAATAATAGTAAAGTACAAGTAAAATGGCTGGTAATACTGGCTTCAGGAAAAAAAAAAAGAGCAAGATAACACCTCTTTTTCCCCAACATGTTTTCAATAAAAAAAAAAAAAGAAGAAAGAATGCAAAGGTTTCTCCTATGATCATAGCCTTTCAGAATGAGAATGTTTTATTTTGTATATTGATAGTCTGAAGTGTTGATGAATCTGATGAGAAATTTGGTCTTCCTGGAAAAGAGTCAGCGCTCTGTGTGAGCTGTGCTGGGTCCTTTTCAATCAGCTTGTTAATGGGTGCCTAATGGTGAGGAGAAGTGACCAGCCCGGGATTACCCAGGAGTATGTTTATGTACAGGCAACACTCAAAGCAGAGAAACATCTTCTTAATTTGGGTACTACAAACAAAGGAAACATCAAATTTGACCTTGCTGGGGAAATGTTAATGGCTTCTGCTCATCCTCCTTCTGCCACTTAGCATCTCTTGTGCCCCACCTTGGGAAGCTTCCCGTCAGAAGTGTGCATTAGCAGAACTCTACCCTTACAAAACCCTGGCCCAGACAAGGAAAAAACATTACAAGTGATTAAATGGTCTTTTGATGTTCACTTCAACAGATGTAACAGGTCACCACAGTTAAGCACATCTTCAGTGATGCCATAATAGTATATACAAGGTAAATCAGAACTCTGTGAACAAAAGGAAATAGTTTCGTATTTCAGGTTGAATTTTAAATGTTGTCAAGTAAAAATCAAGAAACTACAGCTGCAAAGGTTAAGGACTGCAACACTGGAAATGAGAATACATACCAATGCTGATTTTAATTCATTAGAGAAACGTAAATAGGACAGAAACCTACCAACCCTGGAGGTAACTGAGAGTAAATAATTTCTAGGACATAAAATAACAATCATCTCTGCTCTTCTATCTCTGTTGTACTTTGAACTTTACAAAAATTCAAAGAGGAGATGATGTCATTCATATCATGCTGCAAGAATGGCAGTGGGCTTACAGAACAAGCTGAAAAATTAGCATAATAAGGTTTGTCTTAAGACAGAGAGGGAACAAAAAAAGAAAACTAAGGCTAATCCATCTCCCATAGTTTTTGTTGGTGATTTTGGACTTTGCTACTGTTCCTACTGCTAAATTCTGAAAGATCATTCTTATTAACCAGTTGCCTTAATATCCACAAGTCGATAGAACTGTTTTTTACCTTTGAAAATCAAGTAGGTTATGGATTCCTAGGAGCTAATGTGGGATCCAAGAACAAAACCAGTGACATCAAATCACCTGAATGAGTTGGGGTCCTTGAAGAAAGGTATCAGCAAATGGGTCTCTAGGGTTTTAGCACCAGTTCAGCCGTTTGGTATAGTGCACAGATGAATAATGAGTGAGTTTCCTTGGTTGTGCTTGACCCATGCCCTAAAACGACCCCCTCCAAATACGTCCCAAGTAGCATAATTATGTAGGGTCGTGTACACTGGCATAATTATACTCAGGATATGGAAAAGAAATGATAGCACCAGATTGTGGTCACTTTAAAGTACAGCTTTTCCTAACATACCCTTGTCAACAGTTTCTTTTGGAGAAGCCTCCATTCACACTCAACACAAGTGAAACTTGTGCTTTGGCTGCCAGATTCCCATGAGAATTCCTGTGAGAGGTAGCCAGAGAAAGGACCTGATTTGTGCTCTTGTTAATGACAAAAGGGAGGAAGAGACTTTCTGCTTGGGTTTTCAGGCAGCAAAAGCATCTAATTTAAATACTTTTGTAGTTACATTCTTCACTAAGCTGCATAAAACAAAGCATATACTTGTATTTTTTGAATGACTTATTGTGAATTTCATGAAAGTCCATTATTTAGTCCCTGATTTAGCAAAATGTTTAATAACACTGGCATGACTCCTAAATGCTTAAAATCAAGCATCTGCTTACTTAGGTGAGGAGCTCTGTGTAATAATTGATGAAGGTTAAACATTAAATCTTCCAAGTCTATCTGATCATTCTAAGAATATGCAATGTCATGACATGCTTCAAATTTAAATACAGTCTGGAAGTGTGTGTCTAAGGAGTAAAAAGTATAACTGAAATGTGCTAAAAATACGGTGAAGACCTTCCAAATCCTTTTTTAGCCTTTAATCCATTATTTAGCACTTCATTCTTTAAAAGAAGCCTGCAGAGCTATCTCCTCAGAAGCACAACCTTGAAACAAAGTGTTTTTAGACATGCACAGAAAGCATTAGCAGCTTTCATTGCAAAATGACACCTGTGTGCCCGTATGTCCTGATCCCTGAAGTCATACTTCTCAGTATAGACTTATTCATTCAAAACCCCTTCATCTGATTTATATCAAAGTACCTGCTCCTGTCTACACAGACTAAGTAAATGTCCAGCTCAGACAGCAAACATTGTTGTCTTGAAATCTTTCATTCTGGTGTATTATCATGCATTTATCATTATGGTGTTTCATACCCACATACCCATAAATATTTGGCTTTGGTTGTAGGCAGACCTGAGTGTCATGGAAAGCTGACCTGCAAGTAAGTAAGAGAAAAATCTTATCTGTGGCCTTGGAGAAAAGGAGATAAAAGTGAAGGGAAAGTTTGAGCAGAGTGAGCAAAACTTTTTTTAAAGGTAAATTAAGTAAATGTCCTGTAGTCAGTGATTAACCTCACATGGTTAATGCTGCTGTTTGGTCTAGGAAGGTTATCTGCTGTAACATTTCTTAACATTTTCAGAATGTTATCAAGAATTAAAAAGGTAACATTTATCAAACATTCACAGTGTCCGTGAGTCAGAACAAAGAGCAGCCACACAGTTGTGATAACGTCAGGCTGTCAGTTAGCAGCGAGCCCAAACACCTTGGAGATATTTGCTTTTGGATGATGCATTCTCTGTCATGTGAAAATGTAACTTATCAAAGTACACATGTTACTGATTAAGTTAAACTCAGAAAATCTTATTTCCTTCTAATTACTTCTAAAGGCATATGCAAAAGATGGAGAAGGATAATCAACAGGATGATCCAGATAAAGGAGCCTTAGCATGAAGAGAAATCAAAGGGCCCAATCCTCCAAATCCTTCTATGATTAGTCTTTAATCTGCAGCGAGATTGCTCATGTGAAACAGAAGTTACAGGACCAGATCTTAAATCTCCCAACTGCATCTTCCTAAGAAAAGAGACGGATTAAAATCCAGACCTAGTGTCTCGTTGTGTCTGGCAGTATGAAAGAAACAATGGCAGCAGCCACTGAGTCTGAAAGGCTTGGACCATTCCAGCCGGCTGTGCTTTGGACAGTTAGGACTAGTCCTCAATGCTGAGAAAATTTTGATTATAGCACTTTGTGTTAAAACTCTCACCCACAAAGCAATTGAACACATGCAAGTGATCATGCTAAAGGCAGTCAAAAAGCTAGGATTCACAAACCTTTTCTCTACACCTAATAGCATAATCTCTGATTGAAAAGCTTACTATCATCTCAAAATAAGTGGGAAAAAAAAAGCTACTTGCTCTGCCTTCTTTTTCAAACATTTCCATCAATGGCTATCATTGCTCCCAGAGTGCTGGAAGTGGCTTGCAGCTCAGGCTAAGACATTGTGTGCTGATTTATAGTTTGCATTTACGTTAACAATGATACATGTAGAGGCTCTTCCAAGAAACAGAAATTCCAAGTTAGGGAATGGAGAGACTTGGAAAACATGGAACTAAACAGCCCTGAGTACAACTCAGACCTGTCTTAGGTTCACCTTCAACCATCCACTCCTCCGTTCAGGTCTGGGCAGATCCTGGCACTTCTGTACTAACAGCTCTCATCCAGAACTATTTCTGGTCAATAATAAATAACTTGGGAAGAGTAAATAGGTGAATAGAATTGCTAGTTACAGTCTCTAACAAATTAAAATATTATGTTTCAGTGGGACTCCACACTTTCCAATTCACTCAATACTTCCTAAAA
This sequence comes from Gymnorhina tibicen, assembly GCA_013399875.1. Classification (NCBI taxonomy): domain Eukaryota; kingdom Metazoa; phylum Chordata; class Aves; order Passeriformes; family Artamidae; genus Gymnorhina; species Gymnorhina tibicen. The sequence continues at coordinate 520,477 of VXAZ01002106.1, read as the reverse complement.
TTTTAATTTCACTAGTTAATCAGGGATTATTTAAATTATGTGTGAACAGTGGCTTTACTGTCAGTGTGTCTTCCAATACATGCAGTAAATCCTGCATCAGGAAGTGGGACCAGAAGGATGAGAGGCACCTGCTTGTGCTCCTCAGTGTGTAGGTACTCACAAAGGCTGGATTCTGCACGTCTCTCCTTGGCTTGCAGCCCCTCCTACGGCAGGAGCCAGCAAACAGGTTGGCTCTGCTTCTGCCTCAGCAGGACACGGGACGTGGACGGAGGCAGCAGCATGTGAGAGCCCCTACTACTGCTAGCTGTAGAGCTCCCTAAGACTCACAAATGCCCCCACTTCTCAGGAAGGAGTAGGTACTTCTGCTCTACCTTCTTCTTCTTTCCCAGATTTGGTAATATTTTAATGTAAATTACATCAAAATTATAGATGGCTCATTATAGATGGCTCTTCTTTCTGCTTTGGCAAGATGTTACTAGGCTTCCTGATGTCCTGACTCCTCTGTAGAATATAACAGGTCTTAGAATAAACATGTTACTCAGAGCTGCACACATTACCAATTCTGGTTCCCCTCCTGATAAGCATGACACAAAATCCCTGCTCAAAATACATAGTGGGTTTTGTAGCAAAATGCAAAAGTAGCGGAGCAACGCTGTACATTCACTGGGTTTTCTCATCATGGAATTTAAAGTCTTTACTATTTTATTTATATTTGATATTAATTACAACTATTTATATGCTCCTTTGAGAGGTGCTAGTCCAGGATGAGTAATCAACTCCAGGCCAAATTTTGATCCAGGTTATAACCAGCAAGTACAGGATGATATTTTGGTTTCAGTGACATTGCTCTAGATTTACTCTAATCTAACCAAGATCATTACCAGGCTTTCTTTAAAGACATTGTTCTCTCAGATGCCTTTCCAGATTAATTGGCACAATTACATCCTTCTTTCTCTCTTCCCCCTCAGGTCGATCTGTATGTCAGAGGGCTACAAGCTCTGTTGATTCAGAGCTGAATGAGTCCTGCAGGGAAACGAGTCACCATGATCCTCCTCATCTCTAAAGGCCCAAACTCTTCTGGTTTTGATGTAGCAGTCACAAAAATACAGTAATCTTTCATTCATTCAGACTTCCTTTTCTTCATTGGAAGGGTAAGAGACACTTCCAGGATGCAATGGGCTGTCTCTTCACCTGTGAAGCACTTCATGAAACCCTTACACGCACTTACTACTTCTTCAGCTTCCAGAGTAAAAAGACTATTGGCATTTACAGTCAGAAGGTAATCTTTCAGCGGGAGAATTGCTAGGCCAGAGGGGATAGCTTAGTGATCTGAACATCGAGGATCAAATTAAGCCTTGGTGCAAGAGAAAGCGACTCGTCCGACTTCAATGGAACGGAGCACATTTACATCAGAGGTGAATTTGTCCTGAGAGTCTGCGTGGAAGCACAGAATCAAATCCCAGCAGCCACAGATAAGTGAAGAGTGGATTGTCAGCTCAGCAATATGAGAGAAGATTTCTTATGAATGCTAGCTTAGAAGTGGCTATTCTGAGTAGAAGTGTAATCCTTATTTTTGTGAAAGATAAGGCACACCCAGGAATGAAGAAGGCTTGGCTTGGAAATGTTTACAAATACATGGCATATCATACAGAAAAAAAAATCCCTCCCCATTTCCTTTAAACATTTCTCATTTCTTTATTTCCTGAAAATATTATTTGAAGATATCACTGGTTTTCAGAAAGGTTTATCAAGACATCTTACCAAAACGTGTTCAAACAGGGGTTTCCCTTACATAAAAAGTTATTTTCTCTAGTAAAAAACCTCAACAACTAAGCGACAGTTATGTTTACATAACAGAGATGTCTACAGTTTGCCGTGCATTTACTAAGATCTAAATAACAGCAACCAGAAAGATACTTCTGTTAACTTTTCCTGAAATCTGTTAGTAATGGGCTGGTGATAATACTGTGTTTTCCCGTTCTATTTTACCATTCAAACTCATTTGCTAAACAGCTGACAAATTTTCATCAGAACAGAAAATGCATCAGACTATCCCAGGTGGGCTGTGAATAATGCCAGTTAAAAATCCATTAAATAGGCATTTTTGAATTTCCCCCACTTTTCTGCACTATTTTTCTGCTGTTGTTTCCATTATGCTAAAAAATGAAATAAAATCCTTTATACCACGAGGGAGCAATTAATAAAGCTTTTTTTTTTCCCACTGCACTTTGACTGTGTCTATTCATTATTTCATCAAGGCTAAGTAATCAATATTTTCATTTAAAAATAAAGACAAAAATATTTTTATAAACAACATAAATGCCATTTTCAGACCTGCTTCATCAGACATTCTCAGGAAAAGCAGAAGGAGAAATCAACGGCAGCTCCTATTCTCTCCTCTGCTGTTTAAATTTCCAGGGGAAAAGGCTGTGGGTTAGCAGCATTCAAAGACAATGTTCCAATATTAGAAATCCCCCAACCAGAAAGTTGTATTTTGGGCTTGTGTTTCCCAGACCTCTGCAGTAGCAAAATCCCTCATTGCTCTTAGATGGCAATTACACTTTAAGCAAAAAGATATTGCAGATCATTGATTCCTGCAAATCTCTTCTCCTTTGAAGTAGCAGCACTTGCTTATGAATGAAGATACACACACTTTCACCTTGAAATCACATCAGCCTATTTTCTCCATTTAGTCCTGGAAGCACAAGAATTAGATGTTCCAAATTGGACACATCTCATCTGAAGAAAAGAGGTTTGGTCCTGAGAGCCTCCCTTTAAGCAGGTAAGATACTTGTGCGAGGAGTCTTAGAGGCAGGACCGAGACTATTTGTGGGGGTAAGAACTAAGAACAGGAAGTTTGTCTTGGACCCGAGCACTCACAGCTCCACTCAGGTGAGTAAGATCCACGTCCTGCTGAAGCTTCGTGCCTGAATGTTTGTGTGTGCAAGGGTTCCTTGAGGGAGGAAGGCTCGCACAACTCCGCTGTGTGAAACTACGCAGTTGATTGACAGAGAAAAAAATAGTTGAATTAAGCTCTTCTTTGATTTTACGGAACATTGACTTCTGCAAATGTGACCTTAAATTCAAATTGATTTGATCTTAAATGCAGGAGATTTCATCTACCTTCCAGGCAAATATGCTCCATATGTTAAATACCAGTAAATATAGTTAAGTTCTCCATTGTCTATGAATGGAATACAGAACAGCTTTTCTGTAAAGACCAGATTCTCCCTTAGCAGCAGAAGATTTAAAAGGTCAGAACTGGTAATGATCAGCTGAAAACAAGGGCTTGCCTGAAAGCTGCTGGAGTTTGCATTTCCAGTAGGTCCTAAAGCCCAGTGCTTGACAGTCCTTACAGAAAAATTCAGGTGAAACGGCACCTTGTGGATTGTTTTTGTCCTGGTGATGCTTCTTTCTTCTTTACCTTCTGATGGTAAACAAGAAAACTTGAATGCTGTTTTTAGGACATACAATCAAAATTCAGGTATTTCCTTGGAGAAATTGCCATAGGTTCAGTATTTAAACTGACCACTACTGCAAAGGGTAAGGAAATAACTTTTAATTAGTTACCTCATAATTGCTTCCTGTAAGATTTTGTATTTTCTTCTTAAGGGTATTGTACTGCTTGACACCCAAAGAAGATTCCTTCAACAATTTTGGCTACTTATTTGTTATGCAGCCCTCTGATACTGTTCTGGATAGCCTCTATTTTTAGCTCTTGGATGATACATCCTGGGGAAGGAGAGCGATTCTATTCTCTCTCCCAAAGATAGATTGCCCCTGAGTGCCAAAAGCTGGCAATGGAAAAAAACAAAAACAGCAGCAAAGTGCTCATGGCAGAAGGCTTGATGGAAGCTTTAGGGGACTAATTCTGATATGTTTACTTTATTTTCTTTTTAATGGGTTGTCAGCTGAGGAGAACAAACAGCTCTTCCTGCATCCAGAAGCATAAGCATTTATTGGTCCAGATAAAGCACAGAGAAGAAATATTGTTCAGGGTGTACTATAAGTCATCACCATGTCTCTTCAGGTAAAATGCCAAAGTATTTCTCCTCTACAGTTTTCACTGTGCTGCTCTGTGCAGTGCAGACTGGTAGCAGAATGGTCCATGGCCATTGGAACAAGGCAGAGTTGAATACTGAATACAGCCTCTGAATCTCACCCTGCAACAGCCTCTCAGGTGAAAGTATTGCTAATATCATTAACAAAAAAAGCAGCTCCCTTGGGAATGATATGTGTGTACTTTCAGTAGAAGTGTACACACTCACATGCACATTCAGAGGCCTCCTGGAGCTGGGAGGGGTTTGGGAAGGTTTGAACAGTCAAGGATTGCAGTATCCCAACTCTGACAGACGTATACTGGCAAGCCCTACTGTCTTCATGCTGTTAAACCAGTCCTCTCTGTGCAAAAGGAACTTGCTATATTTTCCTCTCACAATCCATACCACCAGTAAAGCCTTGATTTTTCACACTGGCACTGCATTAAGCAACTGGTACACATGGAAATCACTTTCCTAACTTTTCGGGATAAGGACCTTAGTAAAAACATAGTGGATTGTTTTCAAAATGCCTGTGAAAGAAAAACACATTGCTACTGTTTAGCTGTGTTTCAGAACGCTGTCAGTGAAAGTGCAAAAGTACATTTCCCCATGCCCACACTGGAGTTGCCTGGTAAATGTACTGCTGAGCTGACATTCAGTGTCCTTGCAATGAACCCAGTCTATGTCTTTACAGAACCTGGGCTTTACAGCAGTGCCCTGAGTTTATAGACGAGGGTATCTTAAAGATCCATGTTTCCTTTATGTATTTCAAATTGATTTGAACCACAAGTCTTTCTTTGCAAAGAATTCTCTAGAAAGTAACCCTCCCAATCACCTTGTATGTTCTGGCCTAGGACCTCAGCTCCCTCAGTAGGTTTCATTCCAACTGCACCTGTGTTGCTGTGCAAAACTGCCCAGACGGAGACCAGAATGGCAAATAAATCTCATTTCCCAAAATGACTGTTCTTTTCTGGTCAGCTTTGGTGCGGTTCTCTTGAACTGGCCAGTCTTGAAACTTGTGGGCACTGGTTCTTTTTATGACCACCAGTATCTATTTATTGTGCATGTCCATGAGTCAAACACCGTGAGCAGCCTTTAGCTATCTGGTGTGCCTTTGTGGTGACAATGACAGCACCCTCAAAGGCAACCCAAGGACATTCCTAGATTGTCACTACTTGAGCAAACAGGTTTTGATGGTAGCCTAAACACATGCTGGTGCCAGGCTCTCAGAAGGAGCAACAGAGATGCCAGGTGTCAGCATAGAGGGACTACAGGGAATTGCTGGAACCCTGTCAGACACAGTGAGAATACAGCCAACAGGCTGTGAGAACGGGTAACTCTTGAATTCCACTGTTTTAGGGATCTGAGAAAGGTAAGTTTGCCATTTTATCAACAGCATGTCCAATAATTCCAGCCCCAGATTTCTACTCAGGCATAATCATTCATCTGTATCTGTTAATGACAATTTAATTGCATATCCTTATCTCATAAATACGGAAATATTTGTATATAGTAATATGTGCTAAAGAACACATTGAATTTCAGTTTGCCATCAATTTCAGTTTGCTATTTATATACAGCATATGGATTTCAAGTTTTCCCTTGACACTGGCATTGTTGAAACAACCACTTGATCTATTAAATTTTTTGAGTAGCTCTTTAAATTATAAATAGTGCCCAGTTGTTTATTTCAAGTGCTTTCAGTACTCCAAATGTGGTTTAATTGTATTTGAAAACTGCCAAATATCAATGGAGATCAATCCGGTCCCATTGATCTGTTTATGCAGTTAAACATGTAGAATATCAGATTCAGGCTCTAACATATTTAAATACTCCTCTATTGATCAGCTGCTGCCATGATCCAGCACAGATGATGGCGCAGATGATTACAGGAAACTGCCTGCTCTGGTTTGCTCAACTGATACCTCCATCTTTCAAAAGGCATCATGGAAAAACTGATCCACAGCTCAAAACCAGAGAGTGAGTCAGATGGACACATGAGCTTGCCATATAAAAAGGTTTAATCCATGGAAAGATTTTAGTGTCTGGTGTGTGAAAAAAACACATACTGAAAAGCAAAGTACATTAAAATCCTGCACCTTTCTGCCTTAATGGGACAAGAGATGAGTTAGGGACCTCAGACAATCTTTGTTCCTTCCCAAAAGCAGACAGCTACTCTCCAGGGCTGCATGTCCAGCTACAGGATAAAGGTCTAAACTTATGATGCAGAACTGTCTTCGTTAGGATATCTGCCTTCGTTAGGGCAGAAAAGTGCACTAATGCCAGATCTTGCACTGATGGTACTTCAGTGTTTTGGATAAGAACATGATCCTGATTAGAGAGCTCTACAAGCAAGGGAAGAATACTTTACTTCAACCCAGAACACTTATGAACACATGATTTTCTAGAGCTAAATAAATGTCCCTTTTATTTTTTAGCTATTTTGAATATCCATGAAAAAGCTGATCAGGAAACACTGACCTCTTGTATTTGTAGTTCAGAACTACACAGAGGGCACAGAAAGAGTGAATGGGTAAGGATGAAGTGTTTGTTTCCAATACCATGTACTGATCAGGGCTGGGTATCAGAGGAAAATCACTCTCTGGCCAGTGGTAAGGCTTCAAGGGAGCAGTCTGTTCTGTGTTGGTATCTCAGTGAGCAGAGGGGAAACAACCTCGCACATCCTCAGACATCCACAGCTAAGTGAAAGCTGCAAAAGGCAGAGGAACATGAGGGTTTATATCTTGGGAAAAGAGGAGTGAGATGGATTAAAGAGAAAAATTGCTCTAAAGGATTGGCAGAGCCTTTCTAGGTAAGAAGAAAAAAGGAATCTCATTTATAGTTCCATAAAGTGCCCCATGCATGTGACAATATTGCAGAGAGAGGAGTGATGCAAGGAAGTGTCAGGAGTGTGGTCCTCCCACTCCTAAGCACAGGGCCTCAAAGAAAAGCCAGCATTGCTGTGGATGAATGAGCAGAGTTGAGGAAGTTCAGCAGCTCTTTCTGAGAGCTGAATGCTTTATTTCTTGGGTTTCTTTTGAAATCCCAGCTAGCTGTGTAATACTATGGTGAGAGCAAAAAACAAATACATATAAATTGCTCTGTGGTGTTTCAGGTGAGTGAAACGCATGGAATGCAACCACCCATCATTATTATTATTGTGCCTTGTCTGCCAGGAAAGGTAAGTAAGAAATTGTCCTTGTCAAGTTTTCTTCAAAACTGACCCTTGCTTCAGGCCTTAAGTAAACAGCCTTCTCTGGGAAAAGCTGCACGTGGTACTGTCGTTATCAGATAGGTACTTTTTCCTGAACTGTACACAAGACAGTGTTTGAACAAAGTCTAAATGTTTTTCAACTTCTCTTCATAGCCCAAAATAAGACTGAATCTATAGTTTAAGGTAACCTACGTACCCATTATGACATCCTATTAACTGGTCCTGAAATTAATTCATATGGTCTCAGGTACAAAGTAAAATGCTTTTTCATTATTAGAGAGAATTATTTTGTTTACAACAAGTTTTGAGGACACTACTGCGTCTGCTTTAGACCCAGGACTCTACAGTTGATGACTGTCTTTGGCAGGATTTAAGTATTTCAGCAGCTGGTGAAAATGAATTTTATCAGAGATACAATAACAAAAGTAATTTGCACATTAAAATACGAAAAAAGGAAAAGTAAGATTGTGTTGAGTATAGAAGACTTCCTTCTTATCAGGAGTCAAGCATTGCAGGCAACACACCGCTGGTAGCAACCACCTGAACTGGCACTCATCAATATTTCTAAATTACTAAGAAGAATCTAGTTAATCATTAGTTTCTTTACACCTTCTGGCAACCTTGCAAAGATTGCTATGAGTTAATATAAATCCCATAAAGTTCAGAAATGTCCTGTGACTACTGGAACTTTGTGGGAAACACTAATAACCCACCTAGGGGTTACAATACAGAACGTTTGTTGAAGGTTCCCCGGTATCTGCGTGTGACTGACAGGGTGATGAATGATGATTGCCAGGCTGGCTTTGAACAAGCGTTCTTCCTCCAGCAAAGTCAAACAGACCTTGCAGAGGAAGTTACGGAATTTGCTTTCTGTTAAGGCAACTCAGAGATTAAAACCCATACGCCAAAACTTGAAAACTTGGAGTCCAGCTTCAGGAGTGGCTGATTCTTCTCAAAAGAATCTCCCTGGAGCTCTCATGTCGCTGCTATAGACTGGCTAAAGACTCTGATACCCTGTGCTCACCGGCAGAGACGTCGCCAGGGGAGCCCAGCACAGCACTCAGAGGAGAGATGCTGCCCTATCCTGTCTGCCAGGCAAATGCAAAATACCTGCCCAGGATTGGCATAAACAATATTTGACTGTGTGTGCTCATCAGATTCTTTGCTGAGAGCTTCAAAGCAGACAAATAGAGCAGTAAATGTTGTCCTAGTATGTGTGAATTTGAAAGCCTCAGTTTAACTTCACCGTTTATGTTTAAAGGCTTAACATTCACGATCCCTCTTCTTAACACAGACAATATACATCATAGCATTCATTCATGCATGCAAGCAGACTGTCACATAAACTGGAAAAAACACGGATGGAAGGGGGTAAGATATGCAGGAAGCTATCCTATCCCCCTATGGCCTGAAATTTGCTCAGGGTATTATACATGTGATTAGCAACTGTCTGTCAACTAAAGGAAAAAAACTTGGGAAATTTAAGGAGGATATGGCTTTTACTGAAGATGCAGTAGTCAAATAATAATGAAATATAAAAAGATGCATTGCAAATTTCAGCCTGAAAGATAAGGTCTTTGAAGACAGAGAATATAAGTGGTAAGATTCTCCTATCTTTTGTTTGTTGGCATGTTTGCCAAGACCTGCCTCATAATGGGTTAACATTTCAAACGTGAAGCCAAGTCTATCAATTGTATTGTTGTGGTCTGATTGTCAGGACCAAAATGAGACACATTTATCTTTAAAATACCTCTAAGAGTGCTAAACATATGTGTGTATACAAAAGTATAGAAGAGTTTGATGAGGGGATAGTATTGATTATGAATGGACATGGGCTAATACACATAAAGATTGGTGTGCAATACATGTGTGCAGAGGGAAGAGTAAAGCATTGCCACAACTATTCTTTCTGCAGCCCTAGAGCTGACATTTCCTCATATAACTGCAATCTTCACGTTCACTATTAAAATAGGACTCAATACGGAATATACAGCACTGGATACAAATAAATACCTACACATACACATGCTGCACATATATACAGGGCTTGACTCAAAATACTTTGGAATCAGTAAACCTGTTTTAGTGGGGTCGCAGCAAATAAATGTGATGTTCTTAATATAAATTTGCAACTTTATATTTTAAGGCATTTTAAAAACCTAGTAAACATTTTAATTTAGCATCTCTAATACGAGACATTTTACACCTTCACATAAAAGCTTCATAAACCAGACATTCATCATAAGCATGTATAATTTTGTCTCTCTGGCCATAGGATTGTCTGGATTTATGTGCAGGATAAACTCTGATAGTCTATTCACACCCTGCATTCTTAAGATGTCACTCGGAATATCTTACAGTAGATTCACAGCTGTTGCTATTTCAGCTATTGCTGTTTCTTTAGGCTTCACTCTACAGTTTATTTCAAAAGTCCAATTCAGCTTCTTAGGAGAAGGAAAATTACATTTAATCTCTTAATATAATGACAAATTATATTAATCAGTTTACCTGCATTTGTTCCATTAAAGAAATGTAACAGCTTAGTTTCAAAAGGTCAGTAACTTCTGAAACACTCTTGATTCTCTTTCTTGTCTGTAGCTGAGGAACAGCAGAGACCACTCTATTCTCAGCAGTAAAGTGGTTCTGTCTACTTAGCTAATTTCCCCACACACTCTGTAGTTCACTGGTGACATATGTCCAATGCTTCCCCAGGTTTAGAAGAAAAGGAACTCACATTTTGCCAAAGAAGAGCCAAGACAACAGAGGAGATGAAATATAAGATAAAGTAGTAATACTGCAGTGGAGTGAACCCAAATGGGACCTTGATTTTTTTAAAGTGACATATTACAGACATAAACCTGAGCTGGAGAGATCAAATCTATACCAGCAGAAAGAGCTAAGCTCTCCAGAATTCAGCAGGGTTCAGATCTCCTTGCTGGGCTTACTTCCATCCTTCTGTGAGATGAAAATGTAATAGGAAACTCTAGCAAGAACATGTATTTTCAGCTCCATGATTTGATTAATACTGGTAGAGCACTTTCAAGATTACTCATATTGCATAGCGTGCATTTCTCTTGAAGAGGATCCAACCCACTTTTATACCGACTTTTATCACATTCAGGAATGCACAAAATTCTATGCTTTACGTACATTCCATCATTCTGTGCATACCCTTTGTATATACATCTGTAATAGCAACTAAATGTCCCTCAGACAGTTTTCTGGCAATAAAGCCAACTGCCAGTAGAACTGAAAGTAAGCTTGAGTGCAAGTTTGTTTTACCCTCCAGAAAACATGGACATGTTCAAACACTTCCTATCAGGCATGGTCATCAGGAGTGTATTAGTTGTTGCAGATCAAGAGCATGGAGATTGTTCCATCATTTTATCAATTTATGTAATTTTCCATACCTGTTACCTCACTCTAATTTACCAGTACAAATACAACATCTGTTTCTACAGTCAACTTACAGTGGCCCAGTCACACCTGCTCATATAAATACACAGCTGTAGTACTAAAACCATGAAAAAGAATATAAATACCTCATAAGGAAAAATAGATTAGTACTTCATTTCACAGCGTTGGGCTCAATAGACCAAGGTTGTCAGAGAAGCACAGTTATAGATCAGTTACGCCCATTTTTGTCCTATAAAATTTTAAGCATTTTATTTTCATTATTACTTACTTTCTAAAGATAACTCCAGACACCCAGGTTTACTAGTGTGATTTCATCAGCAGAATTTCCTTCACTGGTAGCATTTCAACTGATAGCTCTGAGAACAGAAAGAGAATAGAAGTGCTTTTGCTGGGAAGGAAGTGTCTGAGGGCAGAGGAGGATGAAGCATCTGCTGTTTTTTCCTCTGGATGCCACTGCAAAGTTTTAGCCATGGACTGCCACAGAGGACCCCATGATAGCTTTCACAAGAACAGTTCAATGCCTTTCACTTAGTTGTCACTTTTTTCAAAACCACAGTTGTGCAATGGCAGTGGTGTGGAATAGAAGTTGAATTTCACTGTAGAGATAGCTACATTTCAGTGGTGGGTGAAGTGATCCCAGCAGACTTTGTAAAGCACTTTGGGATTCTTAGAGATGAAAGGCGCTATATAAATGTCAGGTATTGTTATACACCACTTAGGAAAAATGTTCCCATTTATTCCTCTGGATTTACTATTGAGCATTTAGAGATAATCGTCACTGCTGATAATAACAGTAAGAACAGTATCTTGAACGCTGCAGACTGTGCAGATTGTTCTGTATTCTGCTTGTCTGTAGCAGGAGGTCGCATACTGATAAGAAGGAGGAATTTTTTGACAATGTGATTATAGAGAACAAGCTATTTTTCATATTATATGGTCAAAGTGCAACTGTCAGAGTTATTTACATGGCTGCATCATTTACAGCCCAGGATTATTGAAAAGACTCAGCTGAAAGGTAAGCTGCTTTCATGACGATATTCAAAACAGCATAGCACAACAGCTCCCTGTAGTAGGGCCATTTATTTTACTGTATTACCTCTCTATACTTGTCCAAGTTCTACTCATTCATTTTATTAATAGATTTTATTTAAATGCATGACGGATGTTTCTAACAACGCTTACCCAAGCACGGATTAGAATTTGTTAGAGGGATTCCAGTGTTTATCCTAACATGAGCGCCTTTGGATTTTGGTGTTTTGTTTAGGATTGGGAGGGGGGCACTTCTTTTTAGCATAACAGTTCCAAATGTAGTTCAGTACTGATTTTAACAGGAGTGTAAAAGGCAGACGGCTTTTGCCAGGTAGATGAGTAATTTCAGCAGTGCACTAACAGATCAAATGGTCTTTATAGTACTGGAAAACAATCCTGCCCCAGCAATTCTCTACACTGAGTAACACCTGAATATAAAGACACTCACATTTCCCCTTCCTCTTCTGCTTCCCTCTCCTCTCAGATTTCTGTCTTCCATTTGGGGTATCTCATTAACCTGCAGGCTCTATCCCTGCCTCATTATCTTCTCCTGAACATCTGAGGGAGGCAGAAGCCAGGCTGTATTAACCCACTGATTGCTGCTGACCGAGTGATGCCCCTGAGCCCTTTTGGAAGCAGCTTTGACTGAATAGAAGCTGCTGGAGGATGCAGTCTAGGACTGAATACTGGATAAGTATAGGAGTAATCTACAGTGGGGATTCCTTTTATTAAAACCTTGGCAAAACCTTTGTGTGGAAGGGAGCTGGGTCTATCTCTAGGGAAGGCATGCAAGCTTCCCTTCTACTTCTAACGTCTTTTAGTGCAGAAGCTGTAAAAGCATTAAAATGTACAGAACTACCTCCTCTCTTTCCTGCTAGCCAGCAAGGGCACTTTCCTGGCTAATCCAGAAAAATTACCCCCTTGATAAAGGCTAAATGCTAAGGAAAACTTAATGTTGGTGAGATTCTTTTTATAGTCCCATACCCCTTTCAAAATGCCACTTGAGCTCAGCGCCGTGGGCACTGCACCCAACACCTGCAGGACTGTAGTGATGGCTCTATGTATCCTATGCTAATTCCCAGAAATTCCCAGTGTTCCTAGACTATTGACACTTACACCAACCTTCAGAGCACTGTTCAGAATTATCATAAAAGATCAGAGTGCAGCTTGGAGGCCAGTGTGATCATAATTTGACCGTGATGGTATATTTACTCTAGCTAATAGAGTTTATTTCTTATTTTTCCTTTTTGCTGCTTTTACCTTGTTCTCTCCCTGTGGAAGTTTAGCCACTGGCTATTATGGGAGGAAGAAAAAACTCAAAATTCTGGAAAAAGTGTGACAGATTTTTCCTACACACAAAGGAAGAACCAAGCAGCCAAATAGCAGGAACAGAGAAGAGCTTCTATAGATTTAGGTGTTGTAAAAAAGGGGAGTATCACAGGATGCTACATGTTCCATGGGCTAAGCAAAACATTATCATCAATTAGATCTGCTTAAAGAACTTATATGAGAGAAGGCATTTTTAAATGAAACATCTAGAATGAAACCTATGAAGTACTTATGCAGTTAGTCAGACACGTGACTTAAGATATGAGAAAAGACATTTCTAATATCTAATCCAAAAAAACCATACAATGCTTAAGGTTTACTCCAACAGTATCATAAATTCTCCTCATACACAGGGTTAGGACAGGAGAAACCAAAAGCCTGGAATGTCTTTCAAATATCAACTTTTTTCAAATGAAGTAATATTCTTCGGTATTTAGTTGAATAAACACGTACACAGAGTAGAACGCATGCTCGTCATATGATAGGCGGTAGATCCATCTAACACTTCCCAGAGATTTCTTTATGGAAACCACCAAAAAACCTCTGTAATTTAATCACTAGCCACTGCAACTGGCTGCCTGCCTGTTAATTGCTTGGACAATACCCAAATTGTCAGACCAAAAGACCACCCAGTGATTCATTGGGCTGTCACTTCATATAACCAAAGCAACAAATATATGAAAGAGTGCCTGGAATGAGTCTTTGCTTGTGATGTCTTCTCTGATACTTTCTCAGTATCCAATCCATTAAAATTGTTCATCACCTTCTTTAAAAGCTTGAAATGTTATTGCTGCAAATCTCAAGTTCCTAAGGAGAAGTTATACCCCAAAGTGATTCTGCAAAAATATCTCTAAGGAAAGCCTATTTGGTAGTTGTAAGAGTTTCTATATTGTATTTCCCAGGTTTTGCTGCTTAAGCCTAGTAAGTTTGGAGCAGGGATAATGAAAATCTACCAATATTTTTTATTATGGCATTTTTCTTTTGTACTTAACTTACAAAACACCATGGCATCCCTTTCTATATCCTTACAAAACTTCTCCAGTGTACTACACAGAGATAACACTGAGACAGTTATTTTAAGTTCCTAGGAGCTTTTAAAATATATATTCATTATAGCTCAGGAATAATCAGCACTAATATGAATTCTAAATGTATGCTTGGTTGTAATGCATAGAACCCTCCCAAACTATGCTGAGTGTATTAGCAGTGAGGTAGAGGGAAGGTGAAAAGCTATTTTTTATTACGTAAGCAGTGGGATAATTTTGAAAATATAGAAAAAAAGAAGTGGATTTGCGAGACCTTGAAGCAGCTTTTTGACAAGTATCTGCTCACTGGAATGAAATCTAAGATTGATTTAATGGATGCTATGAAGTGAGAAGTAAAATCCATCAAATCTCCAAAACATATCCTAAAAGCAGCAAAAATATATTTGCTCTCAGCATGCATTAGTCTGGAAGACATTTAAGAAGGGAAGCGCTTTTCCCATTACCAATGTCCAATGCATTGTACTCAGCAAGTATAGGAGAGACAAAAGCTGGCTATCCCAGAGCTTTGACGCAACACGTGTCCAGTTGCTGCTCGTTTCTCATCACTCATCTACTTTTACTGTTGTCACACATTTTATCAGGCAAGAATTCCTGCTTTCCCTTTGTAAGTCCTTTGCCTGAAGCCGCAGTTAAGGAGTGCTGTCGCTCCAGGACACGTATCGTGACTTCTGTCACATGTTTTTGGTCACAGCCCCACCAGACATCAGAGGATTGTTTGGTCAGAGCCCATCCACCGAGCGCAGCGTGAAGCTGTGACAGACCTGGCCCCTGCAGACTGCCTGACAAACAGCTGGATGACACCCTGTGCCAAGGGTTTCTATTTCACACCACACAGCAAGGGCATCAGAGGGATATCAGTTCCCATTTCTCTCCCAGCTTCTGCAGAGGGCTAGAACAGACCTGCCCAGATCTGCAGCTGTAGCAGCTGGATGAGGATGGCTCAGTGCCACAGTCTGCCCACTTTCCCAGTAACCTTAGCTGACTCCACAGTCAGTGTGGATTAAACCTCCACCCAATGCATCCTCAGACAGGATCCTATGGAATCCTACTGGTTTGGAAGTGTTGAAGGAGCTAGTGCTGGTCTACTTTGTATGACAGCTCACTACAACTCTGTTTTCCCCCAGCATTTAAATAGTATCTTCTAGTTCAAGGCACCACCATCATTATGCTTTCTCGTGCTAGTTTTTCCCTCTGAGCACAGTTTCACATGTAACACCCGCGTTTACCTCTGAGGGCCTGGAGATGATCCCACAAAGTCTCCCTGAGGTTTCATAACGCTGCAGAGGCTAAGGCTGCTGGACAGCTTTGATTCTGGGTCTCCGTTTCGTTGCTTCTCTTTCAAAATCTCTCTCTATTTCTTAGCCAAAGTAAATGTCAGTGCAGACAGTTTGACACTATGCAAAGATAAAGATATTCGGACCTTCAAAATGTTTTTTTTCTAGGATAATTCAAGATACTGTCTATTAAGCACTCCGATTGGTAGAACCTGTAGCACAAAATCCTACGCTGTGTATCCCACTGCCTTTCTCCGTCCTTTCTCTTTGTACCTTTGACAAGGATGTCCACAGTCAACAGCTTTCCTGCCCAGGCTGCTGCTCGTTCTGCAAAGAAATACAGTTTTGAACTTTCAAAAGCATGCTGTCTGTCTTGCAACCTAGTGCATAGGAAGAATTATAGAAATTTAATTTACACGAAAAAAAAGTCAAAATGTAGAAAAAAATAATAGTGGCAACTATATTAATACAGATGATATGACTTACTGTCTTTTAAACACTGATATTATAAAGTGAAAAGCTTCTTTAGACACACACATTACTAAACTGATATCCATCTTTAAAGTAATCAGGCTTTCAGTTCAGTCTCAGCAATAATATTCTTAAACATGTTTTTTTCGAACAAACTCAAGAAAAAGCTGAAGTGCCTTTCAAGGCTTGAGTGCTGCTGCCATCTACATGGCAGGAAGACTATAAACCAAAACAAACAACAAGAATCGGTATGTTATATTTACTGGGCAGAGCTGTAAGTCTGCAGATCAGTGTGATAACAGAAAATAACAGTTCTGAAACTGAACAGAATCTTTAATTACACTGAGTTTCTGTGTGTAAAATTCATGATGATTTAGGGTATGATTTCCCCACATTCTTATTACCAAAAAGATCACACGTTATTTAGACAAAATCTGAGAATAAACAGGGAAATTATCACTATTTTACTAGTGTTGGATATTGTTAGTATTTTTCTTTCAATATATAATGAATATTATAATAATGAGTATTATTCTTTCAAATGCCCCCACCCCAAAAAAAAAAGAAAGAAAATCTGCCAGTTAATGTGAAACTGGAGGGATTAATGTACTTAATGAAACAACAAATACTACTTACATATACTACTTACTCCAGTGATGCTGTTTTTCACAACTCTTATTGAGAATATTGCAGAGGAAGAAAACCGGTTTTTATTGCTATATTTGCATGACACAATGTAAATTCAGGCTGCACAACTCTATATTGTAATGTTACACCTTCTTGAAATACATGAAAGAAAAAATGTAATTAAATCTGTATTGCTAAGAAATTTTTTCAAATGCACAGTCTGCTCCAAAAAACTCTGCAGATATTTGCTAAATTTCATAATCTTCAACCTTGTTTAGCAACTCACACTGCTTCACCTTCACAGCTCTGCTTGTACTCACCCATCACAGCCACATCCATCGGCAGACGGGGAAGGTGTTCCTGCTGTGACGTGCCTCTGTCCCACAGCACAGCTCTCAGACACGCTTTAGACTTTCCAGCAGGTGTCATTCGAGAAACAAACTTCCCACGGACCCCAGTAAGACCATCTGGGGTTATTGTGTGAATTTTATGTTGTGTCCAAGTTCACAACCACTTCTCCAAAAGTAAGATTGACGAATTTTCACTTTGGGGATCTATGAATTCAGATGACAACCTTACTCAAATGCTAAGAGTAATGCTAAGATCTTTGTCTAGCAGTTCAGACTACATATTCCATGAGGAAGGAAAAAAGGGGAAGACCAGTCCTTGAAATTCCTCTGCATCCTTTTCTCATGCAAGAAGAATGGCCTGCAAAATCCAGCAGAAATATCCATTACAAGAAGCAGGACTTTGTCTTCACAGATCCCCCATCATGAATGTGGGTGCAATGCTATTCAGCACTGGCACAATGACTCTGGGATTTGTGCTGGAGCTCACTGTCCTGGTCTGCTGTCAGAGAATTTGCTCTTCCAAAAGGAGTAAAATCCTGGGCAGAGGTAACGTTGCTTACTGAACTTGGCCCCTTCTTTTCTGAATTTTCAACACTTCAGCTCAGTCAGACGTGCAAAACCGTTTCCTTCGCTAAGCTGCTGCTATTTGGTGTTTGTAGTCCCATTGCATAGAGGTTTTGTGAAAACGTCTCTTTATTTCAAACACTGCATCTCATATACCTATATTTCAAGTCCCATGCCAATTTGCTTTCAGAACATCTTTCATTGGATTGGGGAAAGGCATTACTCCACAAAACACAACCCCAAAATGGAAGTAGTTTATTACAATGATCAAATTTAAAATATGTAAATGACACAAGAGATTTCAAAACATAATGCTTGGATTTGGAGACATAAATGAACAGTTCAAACTTTAGGAGAGATTTCCAGACAGGAATCTAAGTCAGTGACCATTCAGCATGACCATTCAGACCAAGTATGAATTCTTTGGAAAACTCAAAATCCCTCAAATAAAAGAGATGCCAAAGAGTTTTGATTTGGTCTTCTACTAAAGCAGTAAGTGCCTTTTAATTTTTTTAAAAAATAATATAATGAATTTTGCATGTAATGTAAAAAATGCTTATAGGATTTGAAAGCCAAAAGTCTACGTTTGAGTAAGAGCCCTGCATATAGCACCCTAAGCTTCCAGTTTCATGCTCACTTTTGTGTGAACTGTCCCACATTTCCACTCTGGATTGCTTGTTCCTCCTCTGGTCTTTGCCCTGAGGCCAGTGCTTGCCTTGGCACCGCCTGGGCACACAAGCAGCAGTGCAAACATAAGTGAGGAGACAGAAGCCTGAGTTTGGAGTGGGGAGAAATTCCCCCGACTCTGAAACCACACCTTGAGCCATACAGGTCATTAGACCCCGTGACTTCTGGATGGAAAAAAATCCAAGCCAAACCAAAACACCGTGCTCCTTAAGCAGTTTAGGTATTCATGAATCTTTTACCCCATATTTAAAATTTATATAACTGCTCAAAAGTATTAGCATACTATTCCTTTTGACAGGATTTCTTCAGAGTAACTCAGTAGAAAAATATATTCTTAATTGCCTCAGGACTTTGTTGTCAACTCCATCTCCATAAGCATGAATGTAGTGGTACATCAGACCACACTCGTATAAAATGCTTCTTCAGTTTGGCTAACAAGAAACTACTGCAGGAAGTTCATCTGTGTTTCTGTATTCAGCTCTGAAATTGTCACTTTGTTGCAGGAAGATTTTTCTGAGTGAGTTCATCGTGATCACATATTATAAAGTTGGTTGTTTGAAAGACATCCAGAAGACAAGGGGAATATATTTGCTTTACTGGGAAATAAATGTACCTAATAAAAAAGTTCCTGCCTTACCTTACTGATCCTGTAATGATAATTAGCACAAAGCAAGCACAAGCATGTGCCAAACAGCGATCATCACCGCACAAACCATTCCAGAGGGCTGGCTGTATTGGCAGGCTGCTGATGCGCACTGCTTTGCAGAATTAACCACAAGCAATCAAATATCATGTTGCACAAATGTAATTGCTACTACAGCATTGCTGGGTGTTATGGACAACGCCAGTTCCTTGAGCTATGAGACCTCCTTGAACACATCCATTTTTGAAGTATCTAGCTGGAAGATTTTTCCAAAGGTTTGTTATCCTGGCCCAAGTGAGCAGACGCTAATGCAAAGCAGTGATGCTTGCTGTGAACGGACTTTTCGATGTCCGTGGAAGAGACTGCTGCAATACCTGGATGTGGTTGTTTATATGGAAGCGGAGCAAAGGAGGGACATGGGTCCATCCTTTGTAATTTGTTCTACTGTCTGCAAGGTTCCTCTGGGCTACTAAGTTCCTGTAGATGTATTTACAACTTTATTTTTACCTTCTTGGTGTTTGCAACTCTCATTCAGCCACCAAAGTTAAGAGGAGGATATATGCCAGCTGAAGACATGTTCTGCTCTCAGCTGTGTTGTGCAAGCAAAAATACCTCAATATTATTCCAGGCATCCAGCACAAGAAATGCAAGAATGAAGCCACAGCACTCAATGTTCAGTCACCATAATTCAAATACATTCACATATGAACAAAAGATACACTTTAGACAGGAAAATGCCTTCCACGAACGAGAAAGGTTGTTTCTGAAAAATACCAAATGTGTTAAAACCACTGACTTTTCTGCCCAAAGACGCTATTTTTCTGCATGGTATTTACAGTAACAGAAAAATAACATTAAATATCTTTTTCTTCTCTGGATTGCAGCCAGTTTGAATTACATATTCTTTAGTTGAATAAAAACTGGGATACTTCTTCTCACAATGCCCTTCCACCACCCAGTGTGTCTGAAGACCATACACTGCACTGAGGGATGTGGACTTACAGGTTATAAAAAACAGAAGGAAGAAGCTTTCATGTCTGCTTCATTCAAACCATATTGTGGCAACAGAAACCAGGTTTTATCACTCCTGCAGCCATGACATTTCCCCACAAGCAAGAAAGAGATTCATTACCAGAGAATCTTTCTACACTGAAGAAATCTCCACTCTCCTAGTTAAGGCATCTTATGGCTAACATGACAATTAGAAGGGATAAATCAGACCAGGATTTCCACCATAAGGCACAGATCCAGAAGGTACATCCTCAAATATCTTTGCCTTCATTAGCACTCCAACTACTGGCAATTCAGAAAGCGAGCTTACTGCTCTGAGCTGCCATTATTTGTCAAACCAGCCTAAGTGCTCCAGAATATCAGGTGATAAATGGGTCTAATCAGCTGCACATATTCTACAAATACAATGATATAATAAAAGAAAAAGAAAAAAGAAAAAAGGTATAGCTGCTTTTCCCAATGAGCACAAATTGATATTTAATGAAGTGTATCATTTCAGAAGAGGACTCCAATGGGCTTCTCCAGTTCCATACTGGTACTGCATTTCCACAGATGATGGTAATGGCAGTATTTGGAGAAAAGGGAAATTTACATCCTAGACATGACGAGATTTGTTATCAATTTCCCATCCTCTCCTGTGTACATAACATTCTTTGTATTTTAGTTCTTTCTAAATATTCCATGTTTATTCAAATTGTGAATTTCTCTTTTCAGTGAAAACAAATATTCTAGTTATTTGAAATGCATTTGGTTTTGCTCAGTGTTAAAATGCTATTGGCAAGAAAACTCAGAAGCAAGAAGAGAGAAAAATTTAAATTTGATGTATGTAAAACAATACTAAAATTGATGTAATTGTTTAAGGGCAATCAAAGTTGTAAAGATTTAGGATCACTACATAAACAAGTGAACGACATCTAAAAATGAAGAGTTGATGATTTCTGTACCCAAATTTAGTTGAATACATGTAACTCTATTAGTGATGGAAGTGTGAATTGAAGCCAATAAATCAGCTAAAAGAAGCTGATCTTATGGAAGGTATTTCTTCTGAAAACTAGTTGTTAAAGGTAGCATAATAAAAACAAAAAGCCATTTCATTTCCACCACACCACACATGTCCTATTTCTTGGCTGTCCTTCTACATCTTCTAATTCTTTCGTCCATCAGGTTTTTTCTAACACATCTTACAGGAGCACACCTTAGATATCCAGGGATGTGGCTTCATGTCATCTGGAAAAGAAATGTATGATTTCTTAATGATTTACAATTTGCGCCTTAATGATTTCACAATTTGAGGTAATAGCTGAGACTTTGTTACTAAAATATATCTTACTTTAAAGTCTTTTTATAGAGTAACAAACTCTGTAATTTTTGTAATGGAATAAAATCTTTCAGCACCCTCATGTTAGTGTTGAAAGGTCCAGAAATCTACCTCCAGAAGACGGTTCACGTTATAAGTGATACACCACAAGAAGCAACAGGGACTCCAAAACAGCTCAAGGGAATGTATGGCATTCCTCAGAACTCTTCTCCTGCACAGTCTTCTGCTTCTATTTGGATTTTTTTTTTGTTTTAAAGGATAATGCTCCAGTGGATCAGCAGAAAGGTAATTTCTATTTTAAATGAAAAGTATTTTTATGTTTCCTCTAGAAAAACATTCATCAAATTATATATATTTTAGCTTAGAAGAAATAATCCTACAATGGCTGTAAACAGAAGTAATAAGTAATATTGATAAGACATTATAATCCTGTCAAGGCTTTTTAGAATTCCACAGAAAAGCTTTCAATCACCAATTTTTACCTTTGTGATTTCTTTTAATTTTACATATGGTAATATTTATAACCTGAATTTCAAACATTAC
This sequence comes from Gymnorhina tibicen, assembly GCA_013399875.1. NCBI lineage: Eukaryota > Metazoa > Chordata > Aves > Passeriformes > Artamidae > Gymnorhina > Gymnorhina tibicen. The sequence goes on along the minus strand of VXAZ01002106.1, from coordinate 498,914 downwards.
TTGCATTAGAAACACTGCTCAAACAGATACCACACCTTTCATGAGTACACGAACATTGAGAAAGCAGAACACACTATTTTATCCCAGTCTAATTAATATCTTGTAAATTTATCATATTATCCATGATCTTTCTATCTGTATCATAGACACAGAGACACATACATTTTCTCGATGATTATTATCTAGTCTTCTGAGTTTACAGTTTAATTTGCTATTAAAAAACAAAAACCGAAAGCAAACAAAAAAATCACAAATCAAACCAAAACATTTGAGTCATAATTCTAGCATCCCAGAACACTGATAGGATATGACACTACATCCGCTGCAGTGAAATTATGATGAATTCATCTATGCCTATGTTGGAAATTCCAGAACCTCTTTCTGAAATAACTCCTGGGCCCTGACATTTTATGCACAGCCCCTGGGCCATCGGTGCCTGTGACCAGTGGGCTGCCCCTACATTGCATCCTCTTCCTGCTGCATGCATGCTCACCAGCACCAGCCTCCAACACCCCATCCCCAAGTCAGTCCTCGGCTGCTTTCCACGAGGATGCAAACAAAAAGTCATTATTTTCTAGGGTGCTTTGCACCTGAAAATCTACTGTATATTTACTTCTACATTCTGCCTGTGTCCTGATCAACAGCCATAGAGGTGACACAACACTGATTTAAAAAACACTCTTCACTGGATGGAACTTGGAGCTGGTAAGTGAATATTTGATGCAGTAATTATAACTTGCCTGATAGCAAGATAATCACACTTTTAGTGCTGTATTTTTAAGCACAGTGTGGCTAATAAGAATCTGCTGTTCTTCGTACATTTTCATTTCTATTTGCTGCAGTTCTGCCTCTCACAGACTGTATTTCAGGGACAGTCAGAGACCTTTCCCATCTCTGTGCCAAGGTCTAAACAGGACAAGCAATTAAGCAAGATTGCAAAAACTGCTCGGATTTTCCCTATTATCTGTTATGCATCCAGAATTACATCCTGTCCTGAAAAGTGAAAAACTGAAGAGAAAGAAAATTTAATATGTGCAATGGTTTTGGAATGAAGGGATGGCAGAGATCACGAGCTGCGGAAGGGACCAGGCAAAGACTCAGGCTGAGACTGATACTTAAGCATACAGGGTTTTCACCATTTACGTGGTTTCTATCCAAAAGATGGAAAACACTACGCTTCCCATCTATAGCTTCAAATTCAATCCTCCATTAGTGAGGCTCAGTTTCCCTCTACTACCAAGTGAAGTAATAGTCTATTTCCTACTCTACTGCAATGTGTCTTTTGGGGAAAATAAGAGGGAAGAGGCATCTGTGTCTACATTGTTTCTTGCGACTTCAGCTCCCTATCTATTCCTTCTCCCCACAGAAGCTGCACTTGCAGAACCCTCCTTAGTGGGACTGCCCCACATATGAAAGGTAAGACAACTCAAGTTGTGTTTAGTCCTGCTACAATCCACTTAGATTTTGACTAACAAAATTCAGAGTATTTTCAATCCCCTTGGGAACCATCTCAAGCAACTCCCTTTGGCCAAGATGATCTGCATCTGGGGGTGTAAATTTTCTACCACTGTTTGTACAAGAAAACTCAGGTGAACAGCTCAGACCTAGAAGTCTAACTAACACATCCATGGACACTCACTTTCAGCCTCTTTCTCAGTTTCCTTAAAAGTGGAAAATCTGTCTGGTAAAATGGAAAACTGCTGGGAATATTTACCAAAAGAAAGAAGCACTTTAGGCAATAGTGAGTTCTTTATGGAGGGTTGATATGATTAAAAGTCAAGTTCAACAGGCCAGAGCAGAGACAAGTTTGAAAAGCCAAGGCTTTCCATGTCAAACAGGAGTAGTCCTCAGCATGTGGGGAAAAATGGCAGTGATAAACCTACTATTAGGCATCTGGGAGAGAAGCCCAGCACCTCCTCTGCGTGGGGCCTAAAATAGACATGAGCCACTATCACAGATAATGGCAGCCTGTAGCCCCATGAAGGGAGCAACTAAAATCCATTTCACTTAGACAAGAAACTGCAGTCTGATATTTACCTGTGTCCATCACATGTGAAAAGTGTTTACTGTGAATTATCCAAGAGAAAAGTGTGGGTTGAGGGGTTTCATTACCTATCTAAGAGTAGTTCAGATCACACACTGAACACAAGAAATCACAGGTGAATCTTGGATTGGTGTCTTGGCTAGTCAAATGGATTCCTGCTATTCATCTGAGTATATGCCTCCTACAATTGCTGGTGGCCCACACCTAGAGCAGTGAGAACAAGTGCAGACATAGAAACTGTGAAAGTAAAACAGAGTAAACTTTACGTGATTTTTAAAAACAAAGATCACTTTGAAAATAAAGCTCATTCTAATGTCAAGGACAGAAACTGCACCTTTCACTAGTGAAAAACACAACACACAGATAGATGTGTTAATGGCTGCTTTACAGCCTTCCTGAATCTGGTAGAAGTTGTAGTAAAGAACCCTTTTGAGGAATAGCTGGAATTCCTTCCAGATATATTGTCATATTTTCACCTTTTCCTCACCAGAAGAGAAAACAAAATAAATATATTTCTTAACATCACTTTTGCACCTATGACAACATCTTGAAAGTGAAGCACAAGAGACTCATTATAAATTTGTTAATAAAAACTTATAAATTAAGTTTGTAAGTTTGCCCAGACTTTGAATATGTGTGAGAGAGACTCTAAAGTCACAGGTTTCACCAAACCAAATGCTGACCTCCCAAGCATTCTCAGGTTCCATGATTCAAAGTTAAAGCACCTGAGAAAATCATAGCCAACTGAATGTCATATTATTGTTTCAATGTTTGCTACTGAAAGTAAATGGTAAGCTTTAAGTAAATGTATTGTGTTACCAAATCTTTCCTTTCAAACAAGCACTTCTGTCAGAAGTGTCTTAATTTCTTATCACAGAATTTCATCCGCACAAGGAGCAATAAATAATTCATGTTCCTAGCTCTTTGTTGTGTGTCCCTGAACTGCACAGAGCTGGAAGGCTGACAGCTGTGTCAGGACAAGCACCAAAGATCTGACATGACAAGTGACTAACAAGTTTCTTTCAGTCTATAGTGAAAGAAGACAATGGCATAAAGTGCAAAAACGAAATCCTGAAACAAAATGAAACTGTTTCTTTCTCTTTACCTAAGTGTTTGCTATGAGCTTATTTCCGACCCATAACCTCTGGTCATTTTATAGTACTGCCCAACCCCCTTTACTCCTCACATTCGCCTGGCCATTTACGCCTGTCCACGGATCAATATGAGCAATTCTTGGAGAAATACGATGTCTCCATGACAACCAAGCCACAAATTCTCAGTGGAAAGCAGTGAGACCAGTAGTGAAATCTCCTGAGGTTTTCAGACCTATAAGACAAGATGTCTTAAAATGCAGGAATGGACAGAAACAAAAGCCAGAGTAATTCATTGTTTATTACTAGTTTAATGATGTCAGATGGACCGATTGGAACTCAGTTTTTAAGTTTGGATGCTTTATCAACATGTATTTTTGCCAGTCAATATTCACCTCCTGACAGGCTTTTATTCTTTCCATTCCTTCATATAAATATGCAGAGATCAGAACTGGGTATATAAGTTCCCATCCAAACAGGTACACTTTGCCAGAGAGAATTCATTTAAGGTTAGTGTTATCTTTAAGGTACATTAATTCTCCCCTGAACACTTTAGTGTCACCTTGCTTTAATCTTTCCTCACTTCAAAACTGATCAAATCTTGGACAATCCGTATTTTGGCCCATAATTGTTGCTGAAGGGACTACAGTTTCCGAAGGAGATACTAAACACCACACTGTCAAACCTGGCTCCTTTCCGAGTAGATTACCTATTTCTTTCTAAATCTCATGCTGGTTTCTCCTGGACAACATGGAGTCCAAGTCTATGTGGCTTTAAAATGAATAGAGATTTACAATTCACTGGTTTCAATTATTGTAACATATACTGGTGTTCATTTCTCTGGAAAAGATGAAAAGGGAGCGTAGTTCAAATCAGGTATATGACAGTAGTTGAACTCCCAAGGAATCCTGGAAGAGTGGAGTGTGCTGAAATATAATCCCCCAGACACGGGTCCTATCCGGGTTCTGAGATGACTTAGGGGACCTGACATGGATTTCAGACTGCACCCTTTGACTGAAAATTAAATCTCAGCAGTGTTCCTTGGGGAAGGATCAGGGGACTGTTGGCAGCTGCCCCCTGTCAGCACAGGCTGCAAGATTTGGAAATCTCTTAACTAAGCTGACAGGCCGCAGAGACGATGAATCAAAAATATGATACACGGATCAGCACACAAAGATGCAGGAGGCTATACAGAAACCAGATAAAGCAGGGAAGGAAAATACCAAGTGAAGAAAGATGTTTAACTCTTTCACTAATGAGAACTATATGCAGGTTATGTGTGTAGTGTATATGGGTCAAGCTCACAGTTTGCTTAAAAGATCTTAGTATTTAGTAGCACAGAATGTTTTTAATCAGCTGTGACTCGATACAATTTATATTTAATTGTTTCCTTTTGGGATTCATTTAATAAATTTCGTAGATGTTCCATAACGAGAAAGATAATGAAACTACATGAAGATAAATCTTTCGGTTACCAAAAAGGATGCGCTTTATGGATGTTCCTGTATTTAGCTGAATCAATGTTAAGAGTCATTAAAATGAAATAATGATTGTGAGCTGATTTAAAGGAAAGAATCAAGCTATTTAATGCCACCAATTTGCTTTCCTCCAGAGATGCGGTGTTTGAGCGTCCGCTGCTGCATTCAGCTGCAGTGTGTACAGTACTTCTAATTTTTCATAATCTCATGCTACCTTCAAAGGGTCAGACATTGTACATATATTAAGTAAGCAGCATAGTCCAAAAGTAATTATAATGAACTAGTAGTGTCAGCTTTCTTTTTGGTCATAAAGCCTTTATCCTTTCTAAGACCTGAATTCCTGATGAAAGAGGAAAGGATAACAGCTCCACACTGTGACCCCTGGAGGTGACCATTAATTTGACATTGCAGCTGCTAAAAAGGAAACAGCATTACAATGTGCTTTTTTAACAGACCCAAAAGCTGTGTCAGATTTATCACTTGATACTTGGTGGCTGTCTTTAAACGCCTCTCACCTGGACTCTCAGACTCTTCCAAGACACATCTGTCAGGCGTATCCTCCACATCTTGGAAGTTTGCCGAGTTGGAGCTCTTGTCATGCTTCAGCACACTGACTGGAGCAATAAAGAATAAAAACACAGGGAGGAGAAATGTAATGTATGCAGAAACCAACACTTCCTGATTTTCTGCAGAGCTTTCAATGCTGAAGACATAATTTGTAAACACAAATAATAGATTGAAAAAAACCCCAGAAACTCAAACTACTTGTATGCAACCACAGGACTGCTGAAAAATCCACAGACAAGAATTTATGCAGGGTGAAGTTTGAGGCATCATCTTAAATGAGGTCCCTTTGAAGTAGAAAACCAGCTTTTTCTTAAAAAATCCTAAAATAATAAAATAATTTAGAAGTCATAAAAAAATGCTTGTCTGTTTCACCAAAGAAGGCAGTAAACAAAATAAAAGATAAATTAGATGGTTTTGTAACTACTGGAGTCATTCAGGAGGGAGAGAAATGGTGTTTATTTTAAGATGAAAACATGTTGTATACAACAAGCTGGAACATGTAAGAAAATCAGCAATAATTCCAAAGTGCAGTGAAACCCAGACTGAGCTGCAGTTTAAAGATTACCAAATTTGGTTCATGTTTTACTTAATTGCTAAAAACATTTTCATTTCAGAGCATACAAATATTTTCAGGGAAACAATTACTTGTCTATGTATGACTTTTTAATTCATTTAGCTTTTGAACAAATCCCACATAACTTTTCCTGAGCAGAAGAGAGGTATTTCCCTCGCCAAAGTCCATTGCCTCTCTTCTGCTTCGTCTCTCTGTATGGAGCCACAAATACAGCTTGAAGATGAAGTACAGTTATCAAGCAGTATATTATGGAATAGCACAGGAAAGACTAGATCTCGATTTTTCTGTCCTGTTAAAACCTTTAGCTGATCCTATTTTCTAGAAAAATAGCAGTGGCTAGAAAACACTTCTTTCTTTTTGTAGTATCTAGAAACCAAGCAAAGTTCCAAACTTTCAGGGGGATGAGGATACCAATGGCTATGCACACTCTCACTGTTCTTCTGTCTTCTTTTCAAAAAAGGAAATTCATTCCCTTATAAATTTTGATGGGTTTTTTTTAGACTAAATTAATATTTGCTGAAGGATTACGTAATTCAAACAGCTATTGAAATTTCCAAGATTATGAGCGAACCAACAAGGCCTCAGGGCAGTATGCAGCCATGAGAAGCTCAAAAGACACATATTCCACTTCAGCGCTCCGTGCTTTCCAAGGGTTCGCAGCTATTGATCCCAGGTCACCAAAAGGTTCCATCATTCTTGACTCCTGCAACTACACAGAGTCTGTCTGAAGCAATCAGGGTTTTAAGACTATTGTGGAATTAGAACCTTGAAAATGTGATATTAAAACATAATAAATAATAAAATCTATGATAGTGACACCATGCATTTCAACTGAAAAAAAAAAAAACCCAGTAAATTTTGCTTAAAAGATTTGTCTTGGATAGCAACAAATCAGTACATAAAACCCTGTCCAGGTAAAGCAGGAAGTGCTGACATGATAATTTGCATGGGGTGAGCTGACATTGACAAACAATTACAACAACAAATGACAAATGTTCTTGTTCACACATAAAAAAGCCATGACATGTAAAGGAAGAAATGTCTTTAAACATATCTGTGCTTTTCTCCAATTTTTACAGCATTTAAATAATTTTTAAATAGACTAATTGAAGATTCCACCTTCCAAACAAAAAAATTGGAATATTAAAAGTATTCATATTATATTTTAAAACAAAATAATTTTGTGCCAAATTTTTAGAACATTTTTTTCTAAAATAGCTCTTCCTCCAGTGGAGTCAGCTCCACTGTGTTGAGTGATAGATTGAGTCATTACAGCTGCATGAATTTGAAAGTCAGAACAACCCTGAAGTAGAACAACAGGAAAATTACCAACAGAGTATCCCGTGAGGAAAGAGAGAAAACAAAAAGTAGAGCTATGCCTTTGGAGAGAAAGCAAAAAATCACAAGACCTCTCTGTTTTGGTCTCATAGCAGTGACCAAAACTTCAGATTCCGCCTTTCAAAACAAATTGTGTATTTTCAACCAGTAAAGAACTCTCCTATGAAGCAAAGAGGGAAGACACTTCCACAGCACCAGCATCAGTCCCAGGCAGGAGCTGGCAGAGACTTCCTTTACTGGAACTCTGTGCTGCAACTGCCTCGCATGGACTGGGACAAAGCTGCTCAAGTGCTCTGCTCCTTCCCAGGCCATGGCAGCACAAGGCAGGTAATTTCAACTGACCTGCTGCATTTTACAGCACAGCACTGAGCAGCGCTCTTAGTGAAGCTACCAGCGGAGAAGTAACTCAGAGCATAAAGAATAAAACACAACTAGAAGCAGGTCCATACACAGATGAGGTTCCTCAGGAGGAAGGTGTGAAGTGAACAAGAAAGAAACCAAGACAGGACGGCGAGATGCTTGGACAAAGCAGGAGGATTTCCAGTTGATGCCTCTGAGTAGATACTGCAGAGATTTGGGGAAATCTGGGAGAGGATGGAGTCATTAAAAGCCAAGAAAGATAAAAAATGAGAAGAAAAGAAATGACAGGCAGAGCTGATAGAGCTGAAAAATGCCAGAAAGCATGAAACACTCGCAGGAATAGCTGGTCATTAGGAACAGATTAAAGGGAGCAGAAAGCAGGGGTGGAAAGGGTTTTCATGGGGACAGAGGGACAAAACTCTGGACAACTCGTGCCAAAACAGCTGACGAAGAAGGTGTGTGAGGGAAGGGAGGGAAGTGCTTGTTTCAGAAAACCAGGAGCCAGGCTGGGACAGGCTGGGACAGGGTCACTGGTGCAAGTAGGGGAAGTCTCCCTCAGCCCTGTCACCTGCTCAGAAGTACACACACTTCCCCAGACAAAACCCAGGCAAATAAACTTCACAAGACCCTGGTTTATGAAGTTACATAATGAGTGTATGCAGTGAGCAAGAAAGGACCAAGGCAGAGACCTTCACATCTTTTTTTCTAAAACATCACGTTATATGCTCAATTGGAAAAGAAAGGTTTCTTTAAAATATCATAGAAGAACAAAGGGAATTGAAAAGTTAAAAATAAAGAAAGTACAGTCTGGCCCAAATAAAGAGTGAAAGTAAAAATGGCATTATGTAATCAAAGAAAAATATAAAAAAAATCTCAGCACTAACACCTACTTTACTGCATGTTCCCTTAGGGGAATAGGATTATATGTACAAATATCAATAGGAGAAATAGTGTTCTGAATTGCTTATACTGAGGATGCTGATAAAATTTAAGTTATTTAAACATAAACAGTGTCATCTTTATTCAGAAGATACTCTGTCCTACTTTGGGTTTAAATGGACCTTAAAATTACTTTTGCTTCCCTTTGAAAGGTAATCTCTGTAGGCAAAGTGACATAAATAGAGTATAAATGAGCCCCAAATCTATGAGTCATATGAAAGTTAAAAACCATTTCTTATATTATAACTCCAATAACATTTTCTTTCTATTCAGTGCAGTGTCATTTCCATTGTTACACGGACAGAAGAGATTATCTTTGTTAGCATGGAAATAAGGTAAAAGGACATATTTCATTGAAGCAAATGACCTTGAACTTAGCATATAAAGATGACATAAATCTTCATTGTACAGGATCAATCCTGAGAATTGTAGTATTTTTTTCTGATGCATCTTAATGAGCTCTTAGGACTTGTTTACTGAACTTGAAACCTATTCTCTTACATTATTGAAACAGAAAAAGTCATTAAAATAGATATGGGATTTAGAATAGTAAAGGAATGTCATAAGATCATAGTATTTAATGAAACATTTATGTATCTAGTTTCAAAATATTTCAAACAATTCCACAAAATAAAAAAAAAAAAAATTAAAGAGATACCACAGACTGGTGATCAGTCTTTAAAGAACAGTCTTTGAACAAACTGTTGAAGCTGTTCTTTGTGTAAATAGCCTAATCACTAAATACAGCAACAACTCATCACTGTCATTTATTTCTACACATTTGGTTGAAAGTCTGAAAAGCCTTGTTCAACTCTAGAAATATCCCACACTAAAGTCTAAATAACATGCTCTGCATACCAATTTTCAGAGGGCAGACACACTGGAGAAAGAAGTTTGCATAACACAGGTAAATAAAAGCATTTAACATTTTCTGATAAGGTGCCTGTGTTATTGATAAGGTGGTGACCTAATGACAGTCTGTCTGCAGAGAAAACAAGAACTTATTTGTCCTTCAAAACAACTAGATAGGGCAAAAACTATTTTTCATTCAAAGATATTAGACAAGAGAGGATACAGGTGATAAATATAATTAAGATCCAATATGGAATACAAAGCAACTGGAATAGAAATAAAACTGCATGAAAAAAAAAGCTGTAAAGGAAAACAAAATGCTGGTATTTTTAGTTTTTGTAAATGGATAAAACAATTGTGCTGCAGTGTCACTTCTGAGCTCTATGGCTTCTACAGGCACTTACTGTATTATATCTAAGAAGCTTGATGGAGCAATAAATGCTTTGAGTACTATTTAAAAAGCATATTTCATAGATATCATAAAAATGTAGTGAAAAGCATAAGAACAGACGTATTTGCTGAGACTAAAAAATATCAGTGTAAGAGTCCAACAACCATAAAATAATACTTCACCAGAAATTTCTCCGAAAGTCCAATTTGAAAACTAAGGAATTACAAACAATTTTTTCCCCCTCCTGTGATAACTCAGAGTAGATTTCTGTTTCATGAACTTCTCCAGTTTTTCCTTAAATGTGGAATTTTTGCATCTTTAACATCCTACACTCTAACTCACTCTGACACGGCAAACTCTAGTTTTATCACACAGGAAGGCATCTCGTTTTGTTTGTCTGCCTAGTCCCTGTGGGCTTAACGTGCAACCTCTTCATGTTTGAGAAAAGGCACAGGTACGAGCCCTGCACTCTCTCTCCGTGACCCCTGTGGCTGAAATCTCTTTTCCAGACTGACGGTTCCTAATGTACTTCCCTTTTTCCACGTACTTCCAGCCAAACTGAAAGGGCAAGATTACTTCCCAAATACTACAAGAAATGCAGAACATGTTCATGAGCTGCCAAGAGAAACATCAGCAGCACTGCCCACAATGGCAGGGACACAGGAAAGGAGGGCCCTGAGGTGCCATGCCCAGCTGGAGCTGGCGCCCAGCAGGGTCCCAGCGGCAGGAGCCCCGCGGGACGGAGCCGTGCCCTCCATGGGAGCTGAGCACAGCTCTGGGATCGCTTCCCAGCTGCTCCGGGGGAGCCTCCCGAGTAAGGTGCTCGCCTTTGGTGCCACACCAGGAATGCTGTTGACTCATGCTCAGCTTGGGATGCAGATTCTTTCCTGAGAAACTGTTACCTTGCTTTTCTCCCCCACCCGTCTCTCTGCAGGAGATTAATCCTGCCTCAGTCTAGATCCCTGTTCTCATCCTTATTGAATTGAACCCTATTTTTTTTCTAGATCATTTCTCAGGCCCTATAAACCACTAAATCATCTCACTGACAGAAGACATCAGTTGCTGGTCATTTCATAATTTTAGTGTCATTTAAAAAAATCTGCACAGATGTATGTAGTTGTCATTTAATTAAGAATGGCTGGTTGTTATCTTCTGGCCTAGTTTTCATTACATTTCAATTTCAAAAAGAAAGATGAAGATATTAACCTAGAGAAACACATTATTATTCTGAAGTGAATGCTGCAGCTTATGGAAGTTGAAATAAGCCAGTGTGGACCTAGTCAAACTGGAAGGTCCTGTAACTTGAATCCATTACAATGAATGCAGAAGTAGGACCTATATGACATGGCAGAGCTCAGTTTGCAGAACAACCAACCCACGTGCCCGGGAAGCCTGAGCTGGCTCTTGCACTTCGAAGGCACGTGCAAACAGAGCTCGTGCCACTCGCCAAGTGAACTGCAACTGAAGAACATTTTTCCTTCTGTATGTGAGAAAGGTTTTAATAGATCAAAAAAACCCTCTGAAAGTCCATTTTCCTCTCTCCTTATATCTATGAGGGCAGCATTCCTCCAGACAGAAAAATTGAAAATTTCAGTGATTTTTTTCCCAATATACCTTGAAGTTTTATTCACCCATAGGGACTTCCCTACTTCTCTCAACTAAAATATAATGGCATGTAACAAATTATGCCCTCAAAGGACATCCCATTTTTGTTTCATTAGTGCAATGAAACATTCACTCAATTTTAAAGCAGTTGTCTTGATCTTAGTTGTGATTTATACCAGATTCTGTCCATGTATTCTGTGTAGTATATATTACATAACACCTAACTAGTTAAATTTGTCTCTGTGGGTTCTGCTGCAAGAAATAAAATACTTTCCCATAAAATTCCACACAGCATTTACCGCACAGCTCTGAAGCACAAGCTTCTGTAAAACTTAGGAGGATTTAAAAAAGGAAAATGTAACCCCAAGCTGCCTTTTATTAATTCTCCTATTGTTATATAGTGTTTCTTCTTCTCAGTGTCCTCTCTGGCTAGAAAGCCTAAATTTCTCTTTTCCAATTTCCTTAAGTGTGTCTTTTAATCAAATATGATGTAAGACTGAATTATTTGATCAACATTATTTATGCCTCTCTCATTTTTTTCTTTTTCCAACCAGTAACTGGAAGACAACAGGGAAGAAAAAATGGTTACAGAATTAGTAGAGAAAGCCAAAATCTGTTAGTTACTAGATAATCAGTCTCTTTTTTAGTGAAAGTACGTAACATTTCCTCGCCTATCCAAATTTCTAAAAATATCACAGAATATGCTGAGATGAAAGAGCCCCACAAAGATCATCAAGTCCAACTCCTGGCCCTGCACAGCATCATCCCCAAGAATCCTACCCTGTGCCAGAGAGTATTATCCAAACTCTTGTTGAGCTCTGTCGGGTTTGGTGCTGTGACCACTTCCCTGGGGAGCCTGTTCCAGTGCCCGACCACCAACCACCAAGGATGAAGAAGCTTTTCTAAAGAAATACAGCTAAACTCCCCCCGGTTTCTGTACATTAGACCAATGGTGTGGGAGAGCACACAGTGCAGATGTGAATCCTATCAGTGTACCAGTTACACCTACAAAACCAACAAAGAAATACTTCCTATTTTTAAAATTGCATAGTTGACAGTATTGACATTATTATTTTCATGATAGTAGATTGATTTGGTATTCAAGTATAAAATCATTAATCAGGAAGCTTGCAGAGGATTCTGGTTCAGTCCCTTTGTACAGAGAAATTCTTGCTGTAGATTGCCTCAATTTGCTTTTAAAACCAAACAAAAATGAAAGTGTGCAGCACAGTTACGACACTGACACATCCCTGTGCATAATATGAGCGTTACAGCTCGTATAGTCTTCCCATCTCTCGATCAAAGCTGTCCAAATAGCTTAATCCATGGAAAAAAAACACACAGAGCCTCTATATTAACCTCTTCTGGCCAGATTATTGTTATTCTTTTGCATTATGGCCTTGGAGATGTATTACTGATAGGGAGGTAAAGCCAACTGCAGCACAGCATGACTCTGCTGAATGGCTGCTGTAGGAAAGTGGAAGTACTTATTTCCAAGACATTTCTGTGATGCTCCCTACTGTTAAAATGTTATCTGACTTTAAAAGATTTTCAGTTCAATTGTAAGCAATAAGTAAACTCAAGCAGTACAGAACTGTATACTGAAGAGTTTCACTAGCTGGTCAAACAGGCATTATTCCAAGAAACTAACGTTGTATAGGACTGCTTCCTGGTGGCTGAGACCTCTGATTGGCAAAAGACAGCGGACTTTTCAGTCAGCAAGCTAGTTACCCATGGATGTGGCTCAAGGCTGACACACAGATTGACTGGTTCACACTAATTTACTTCACACAGATTCCATTTATCTCCTAGAAGATCCCCTGGCAGCAGCTTATAATGGCATATCCTAGGATGCCTGCCTGCATGAGTTTTTAAAGCGGCAGAGCTTGATGAATCTAAGTCCAGAAAACAGTTCACAGATTGAGGACTAGGTGCAATCAAAAAACATCAAGTAGCACAGCTGGGACTTGCTAGCTTGCTTGACTGGTTTGAGCAGCTGAGCATTAACTACGCTTGCTTTCCTGCTGGCAGCCCTGTGTCACTAGGACAAATCAGAGCACTACCCGACAGAGCAGGAGAAAAAGAAAAAGAAAAAGAAAAAGAAAAAGAAAAAGAAAAAGAAAAAGAAAAAGAAAAAGAAAAAGAAAAAGAAAAAGAAAAAGAAAAAGAAAAAGAAAAAGAAAAAGAAAAAGAAAAAGGAGCACAGATTATTGCATTACATGGGTACTATTTACAGATGCAGGAATAACACATTAGAACATTCAATCTCTATTCAACCCTAGGATTATGAAAGTAAGTAAGGCACTGTTACAAAATAATGCCAGTTTTGAGGCTGGAAATTTGGAAAATTTTCTCTCAGTCATGGTGACAGTTCCTAGGAAAAAGACCTGAAGGAAACTAAAGTTTTTCTCATTTCTTATTGAAAAGAAAACGTGTTCAATCTAGTAATTAATGTACAATGAAAAATAGTTACCAATATAGTTGATTATTCATTACAGCACTGTGAGCTACCTGTCAATGCACTGCCTTGCCCCCACAGAGAACAACAGACTTCAATACATGCAAGTTTATAAGTAGTATTTCTAAAAAGACTGAAAATAACAGGACTGAAAATACAGGCTTACACTAAAGCTCTCCAAATTCAGATAGAGACTATTCCTGAAAGTACTTTTCAGAAAGGAAGCAGAAATTAGTATTATCAGAGAATAACATTTGACAGCAAATGTATTGTGAGAGATCCAAAGCACATTTAGTACTTAGAAGGTTAAAGACTCAGCTGTAGTGCTAGTTGATGAAAAAGTAGGATTAAGGCTTTAGTATGAGTCTTGACATGATCATGTTGTCTGCCTGCTGTCTTAAGCTTTGAAAAACAGCTGGGATCATCTTCTTATAAGCTCCAACTCAAAGATGTTTAAGCAGTTCCAAATCCAATTAAACAGAGGTAAATATAAGGAAGGGCCCTACTGAGCCAAATCATCTTATTTTTTTAATGAAAACCAGCATAATTGCAGGTTACACAACTCCTTAATCTCACTTTAAACCTAACAGACTGCTGCCTTACAGTGCACATGGCAAGTCCAGTTAACCCAAGCATTCTGTATTGGTGTGCTTAATTTTTGATCATTATCCTTTATTATGTTACTTGTAATCCCAAAAGCCTATGATTGTGTCCAGATATTTGGCAAGGATTGTACCTGGATATACAGGGATTCCTCTTCTAAGAGTAATGGATTAATTGGATAGCACTGTATGACTAGTAGATGGTTTGCAGTGAAACTGCTGTGCAGTTTTTAATTTTTGAACTCCACTTCCTTCTCCTTCTGTGCCCATCCTTTAAACAAATTGCCTTTTTGAACATTAGCAGTGTTGATGGAGCAACCTCTCTATTCTCACCCCTAACACGACAATGGATTAGAAATAACACTGCCCTTTAGAGTGGGCTGCTTACTAAAATCCTCTTCATAAAAATTAATCGAAGATATGGAAATTGTACTTTTCACAGGGAATTGCATATTCAACTTAAAAGTGGCTATCTTATGAACATGACCCAATCAGACTATGATTACTTAAAGGCTTAGAGCATAAGACCCTTTATTTTCCATAGAGTCAAAAGATTTTTGAGGTAATAATATTGTTACCACGGTACGTATTTTTTATATTAATACATTTAGTACCCTAAGAGAAAAAAACACACATAGGTAATCCTTCTACTTTGTCCTATAAATATGTAAAGGACATTCTCCAAGGAAGTAAAAGCGAAATCTCATCAGGGACTACTTCAAATACAAGCTCCTCATGTCAGTAAGAGCAAGAAGGAAATTTAAATGATCAGGAGAGGACTGTTTGCAGTGGTCGTGTTACATTATGCATGATTCTTGGCTGCACAGGATTTAATTAATGATTTCCAGTTACATGGCTAAGATTTGTAGTGAATTGGTGTTTAGGGCAGCAAACTAACATCTCACGCGATAATTTTGTACTTTTTCCCAAGCACCAGTTACTAGGGGTTGCTGTCCCCTATGGTTTTTTTGTAGCTGGAAATCAGTTTTGTACATATGGACAATAATTCTGGGCTCTGTTACAGAAGCATGACTTTAGATTCAAGACAGTCAGATTTAGATCAAGACAGTTATTCTCCTGATGTAATTTAGAACAAAATTTGGGCTTTGTTATTCTCTAAATTAATAAGCAATATCTGTTGCTATGTGTAAGTATCAGAAAGGTGCTTATCAAACTGCTGGATGATACATAATGGTATTGGTAATGAATGTGGATCATCTGCTCCAGTTCCCACAAAACAGACACAGGTTTGGGAAACAGACTCTCCACTTTAAGCACCACTGGATGTATCTCCAGAAAACAAATGTGTCACTCCCTCAAATGAGTACATAAGCAAGAATTTTGAAGTACATAATGGGTAAAAGACGACCCCGGCCAAATACTGCACCTTCACTCCACCTACACTCAGCCCCTTTCTTCAGGCCATCTGCAGGACCTATCTGTAAGTGAACAAAAGAGCCTCCCCTTTGAGACAGGCAATAAAGAGGCAAGACAGACACCACAGGCACTTCCAAGAAGTTGGACATCTAAGGAGGTGACTGACAACTGTATCTATGCTCCAAAGGCCATGTGGAACCACATGTGTGAGGAACTGAAAAGCATGGGTCCAAAAAATGCAGCTGATCTGCCTTGTCAGGTGAGACACTGTACAAGACCACGTTCTTACTGGAGTTAGGGACCATGGTGGGATAAAGAGCCAAGGAATAACACAGGTGTGAGCTCTTCCATGATCTCTTCGATGCATTCAAGTGTTATGTATGTGTGAGGCAGAAATTATCTAGATGGAGAAGTGGCAGGATATTTTAAAATGTCAAATTCACTGCACTTTGGTCAAATATAAAAGGAAGATGCTGCTCAATGCTGCTAACTTAAAAGACTGTCATCAGTTTTGGTATTGCTCACTTTTAGCATAGGACTCAAGCCTCCAGAGGTATGAGATTAAAAAAGCAAAAAAAGGGAAGAAGAAACAAAGTTTTCTTTAGGTTCTTTTTTCACTTGTTTTTTTTAAGTGTTAGCCATTTTGGGTATTGAGCCTTTAATCCTCAGGAAGAATCATTTGCTTATAGCAATAATTCCATACTATCACTTTGCCATATGAACTGGGACTTTTGGGAAAGAAACACACAAGATACCGTAAGATTTACCATAAAATTATGAGGGTTGGTGAAATATTATATTCACTGGCTGTATTTGTATTACCACAGTAGTTAAATCACTGATCAGAATTTGATTTTTCATTAATGTCTGATCATTAGTTTCTTGTTAGTTCTGAAAACAAACATTTCTATTGCTTTTTGTAATGTACCTTGTAAAAAGTATCTGGAATGTCTTTATTAAGGTGTTCTGAAACTTAAGTGTACTAGGTGTTGTCTATTTGTGCACATCTATATTCAAATTCACACATAGAAAAGGTAGGTATACACTGACTATTTGGAAATTATCCTGTCCTCAACAAGAAATTCCATACGGAAGTGTCCTACCTGTCTGCTGCAGATACTTCAAATTGTGTTGCTGGTATTCTTCTCTTTTACTGCTTGACTTGTTTCTGTTCCTATTTCCTTCCAACTACCAACTTGTCTGCACACTCAGAGGTGAACCTAGGGACAGTCATATATATCCTTGTTCATATGGAAGGATAAAAACAAATTCAGTGTTTCAGGATACAAAATTGCCAGTTTGGGAGATCACTGAAGGTTGCACTCCAGCTTGTAAGATGAGTGAAGTGGAAATGCCAAAAGGGCTCCTGCACAAAAAAAGGTATAAATGTGCAGCAGGACCTTGACTGCAGTTTCAAAAGCCCTGTGCAATGGCTGTAGCATAATTAACAGAAAACACAGCAGTCTTGTAAAATAAATCACAGAAAGCTCACTCCCTCCTTCACCTCTGTGTTGACTGGGTGCACTTTTATAAAAAAGAAATAGAGCTGCTCTTGATTTACCACAATCTGAGTTTGGCCAAGGTGACTGAGATGAAGCAAGCAGTGTAGAAATTCTAATGGATATGTGAAAAGGATTAGAACAGATACTGTAAAAGTAAGATGACTTTCCATAACTACATTCAAAAGAACAGAAGACACACAGGAATCTGCTTAATCTTTTCCAAAATAACCCAAGTAAACTCTGAGCTTCATACTTCTTATTCCAGGGATTTGAGACTGCACAGCTGTAGCACCACAGTATAACTGCTTTCAAGTGTTCAATGCACAGAGCCCACTGAAGCTTACAGGCATCCCAGTCTCTGCACACCCTTTATCACAAATGACAAATGCAGGTGAACCTCTAGCCATAAACTGCTCCCATAAGCCAATGCTTTTTCCAGAGGAGATGAGCCTACCTTTGGTGAGAGAGCTCCACATTTTTACACTGCTACAGAATTGCAAGAATTCTTGTGGCAGTATGTGAAAAAATACCTATAGTGCTTGTGGCCTATTGGACTTCAAGAGGGTGCAAACAGATCTACAACTGTGTAAGGCATTAGTATCTAGGGGTATTAACTTACTTAGAGACACTAATTTTCCTAGAAAATCTGAAAGGCTAAAGAACAGACTGAAATAGTTCTTACAATGGGAAATATTAAGTTCAGTATTAAAAACTTGGGATTGCAGCAGTATTTACCATACTGTATTGTTATAAAACACATTACCACTATCTACCTGATGCTTTTATAGTTGCATACACAGCTGCCACTTCAGGTTCCATTCCCAGGCTATTACTGATTCAGAGCTAAAGGAAAGTGAAAATGTGGTTTAGAAGAACAAATGACTCGATTTGTTTTAGCTCATGAAGACAGGTAGATACAGAGTGCAAACGAATAGGCAGGGCTCACTTTCCTTCTTGTCTTATTTTTTAGTCTGACAATCTCACCTTCTAAAGAGCAGATTTTTTATTGGTTTCTTTGAGACTGCACCCTCTTTTGGATACATATTTATTTTCTTTACTTGTGACTTCTCAGGGAGCTGTAAAGACAGTAGAGAGGTTCTCCTTTCTCTTTGTTCATTTGGTTGGTACTTGTAAAGACAGGTCAATCTCTCACCACTCAAATGTTTGTTCAAAGAGGAAGATGGAATTTATTTTTTCATTAATCTGTAAAGTATTCTTTTCTATGCATTTTTCTGCTCGTTATATGTCCGCAAGTACTATTGTTGAGTTGCTTTTCACTTTAACTAGCAGTATTGCTTTCTTTCATCCAGCAATTGGATGGCATTCTCCACATTTCTTGAACCTAAATTTAAGAACCTTTGAAGAATTTTTATGATACTATGAAATGTAAACCTGGTCTCTTCTGCTCACACATCTGCAAATTATCTTTCATTAACATGTAACATTCATAATATGTGTAAGGAGGAACGATAAATGCCTTTTTTCACTTTCTAAACTACACTGGGATATGTGCTAGAGCGTTTCACAAATATTAAGACAGTAAGTGTTTCTCAAACAAACAACAGTGAATATTTATCACCCCATTTTTTTTTTTTTTTTTGGTTTGCCTGATAATAAAGGCTGGAATAGGACCTGGGGTTAACTTGCATATGGCAGCACATGGCCACGTCTCTAGAAGATTCAGAGGGAACACCGAGAAATCTCTACACGGCTCATCTTTACTAAGAAAAGATTACTTGTTTGGGAGCACAGTGCGTAGGTAGAAGCAAACAAGTATGATGTATAAAATTACAGAATACCTGCAAGACACAGACATTACTCACGAACAAGAGAAACTCTGCACTTCAAACACTGCACAGGGCTAAATACTATCCTGCATTTCATTAATATCAAATGGCTTTGTTTAACTTCCACTTAAAAACAACCCAACCACAAAAACCCTTAATGTGCCATCAAGACTGTAATGAGTACAAGACTGTTCTTAAAGCTAAGGAATTTGTTAAAAGGACTACTGCACCATGGTACGACTCTCCCCACAATAAGCACACTTTCAGCTTACCATCGTTAGAAGAAAACACTTCATACCAACCAAATGTTATGCACACCTTACTAGTAAACGTTTTTTTTCTCTTCTAGTAGAAATACCAAAAAAGAGCTGATAACCTTACTGAATATTAATTAATGGCAGAGCTACATTTACAAAGGTGATTGACTACAGGTATTTGAAACACTAGAAATACAGTATTTACAATAAATTCAGTATCTACATGAATACAGATGTTCAGGGGTTTTTAATATAATTTTAATTTATTACTACTTGTTAATAGCAATTTTCTTCATTTAGGTACATATGATTGGTCATATTTAAGATATGTACACATTCTGTTACTTAAAGAATTTATTTTACAGCAACATTTAAGAAACCATAAATTTATGACAGTATTACTAGAGGAAATCCATTTCTATGAAAGCTGTATATTTGCAATACATTGTTGAAGTATATATTGCATTAATACTTCACTGCGCTTCTAAACGTTAATACAGGCTATTTGTTTATTACTACATCAAGGTTATTCATCATATGCAGTGTCAGAAAGCACAAGCTGACATCTCATATTGTCTGCTTCAAGGGCAAGACCAATGTGACCTTTGGCTCCTTCTTTTAAAAAGGATGAAATCATTCCAGAGGGATAATGCTGAACTGCACAGCTCCCTTTAAGAATCAATCTACCATTTATGGTTTCCAATTTTCCATACTGTAGTATGGCTTGTTAAGATGTGATGGCTAATTTTCTCTTCAAAGTTTAGTGTTCTAAAATTCCCAAAATATGTTTCTTACTGCAACGTCATGCATACGTCCTCTTTTAATCATCACAGAATTAAAATTTCAGATCATCAGTTCTTCCTAATTTTGCCAGGGTGCTTCTGGATTCTGTTTGGACTAAAATCATGCTGGCCAGTGACTTCCTAGATCTAGATCACATCTCAAATCCAAAAACATTTTGGACTCAATGTCTTTTATTTCCAGATTGTTATCATCTCCAAGAAAAAGTCTTCATATTTATTGCCTTTTCCTGCTGTACTGTGCTTCTAATTTTTCCCATATTCAACTGATACATGTGTGCAACAGAAGGTAGAAGATACAGTTACCAGTGAAAATATGTCGAAAATAGAAATAGTTAATAGGTAACTGTGCAAAAGTATGGGAGTGATAAAAATGAGAGGTCATCTGTTAACTACGGAGCTCTGCCTTCAGCTGCCTGTGTACCCCACCAGCAGAAAGCAGATGCACAATCAAATCATGAACTACATGCAAAGCTACATGTGTTATTTCACAAGGATGACAGGGAACCCTCGTGATCGTGAAGCAGACATGTTCGTACAGGCAACTCTTCCAACTTCATCAACCTCAAAGTGAGTACATTTTTAGAGAGAGAAGGATGAGATTCACGTGAATTGGTAATTTTATTATCTGTGCATGATCCTGATTTCACTATAAAATTCGACCAAGGAGAATGCAGCATTCTTTGACCTAGCTGATAAAAGGTCAGAAAGCAATTTTGAATAATAAATGAGACCTGCTGACCTCATGACCCAAGTCTGGCAGGGTCAGCAGCAGCCCTCTCACCAGATGCTGATGGCAGATACACAAACGCAGACAGCTCAACTAATGAGCTTCCCGGATAAAGGTTTTAGATCCAGTGACATTTAAGTGCTATGCAGTATATAAAATAAACTTACAAATAATCTGTGCCATAAAAAATTAAAGTGATATTTACAGTGAGGAGCAATATGACACACTTTGTAATCCTCACTACAATGATTATTTTACTGCTTCTTCTAGGTGGCCATTAACCAGAAAATATAATACCTGACTAACATTTCCTCTAAGGTCTTTTCACGCTTACATGGTTCCCGCTCAGTGGATGTGCTTTGAAAAGACAGACTTCGATAGTGCATTTTCTTGGCACCTCATTTAATAAAAGCCAACAAAGATTACTTTTAAGATGTTTGAATTTATTTTACTTAAATTAAACTAACGTATTTCTTCCTAGTGAGTAAAAGACAAGCTTAGAGTATGCAAGACCAAGAACTATTTTCTTCTCATTGCTTCATGAACACTTCCATCCAGAAGTGACTTACACAGTACATGGTTCACGAAGAAGGGAGTGAAGTGTGCTAGAATTCATTCTCTCACCTACCTTATATTTCTCTCTGCAAATGTCTTACTCCATTCCAGACCTCAGAAACCTCTGAGTTTTGACTTCACCCTGGGTGCTGGGTCTGAGTTCCACAAACTATCATCTCACTGCTCAGGGATGTTACCGCTGCTTGTTTGAAATTGTAGGAATGTAACTATATATTTATGTTCTGCATGAATTAGCAGTGTAAGGCCACATCTCTAAATACCATTTTTGAGATCTGATTTGTAAGGAAAGAGAATTGATTAGGTTCTCCTCATCTGCAAATAATACAGCGTGAATATAATTAACTACAGGAACCACAAAAACTAGCTTTTCTGTCTTTTTAAAGTCAGTATTATTACTTCTATGGAAGACGTCTTTTAGTCACTCACTGAAGTCTAGAGACTACATTAAAAATGCTACAGAAAAGCTATTGTGCTCTATTCAATTCTGTGTTCCTTTGCATAACTAATTTTAAGTTATACAACAACTGGTGTTGAAGAAATCAAAAAATTCTAATATTTACTGGAGATAGAGGAAAAATACTGTCCTATTTCATTGAAGAGGAACTTGAGACACTACGTTACATGAAGAAATATTTTCTTTTAAACTTTCTGAAGTTTCAACCTTTCAATTTAATTGTATGCCTGCATGTTCTTGAATTGTGAAAAAGGATAAAGAATGATTAGTTGATTTAATTTTGTCAAACAATATGTATACTTCTACAATATTATTTCCCATTTATCCCCTCTTTAAGCTAAGCAGCTTTTAAAATTTCATTTATACTGTTAATTTTTCTTGCCTGTCTTTAAGGTGTCCTCTATTTAAGCCATAGCTTTTCAGAGTCAGTAAAGAACATGACCTCTCCAAAAGGCCTCCCAATCAATTTACATAATAAACTTGTAATATTTACGGTGTTATTTACATTCTTCTTATATCTTCACAGTACATCAGCTCTCCTGAGTGCCACTGCACAACTTTTGACTCAAATGTTACCCCTGACATTTATAGATGGAATTTACCTACCCAGTGGTGACTGGCATACCACTAGGGAGAGAGCATCTGTATCCTTCTGATCCAGGGGCTGCCAGGAGCCATTTAGATCTTTTTAATCAGCGCTGATTAAGGCAAGTCAGATGACTACCCTCAAATTTATCACTGCCTCTGAAGACCTTGTAGCCGCCAGTAGCTTGGGTAGCTCGCGCAAGGGATTGTCCTGGCCACTCACCTTCCCTCTGCACTTGTGAGGACTTTGCAAGGGGAATTACACACTGTCTCTACATAATCTATCCCAATTTTTCACTGAGTCAAGTGTGTGCCCAGAATACAATTTTGGGACTTCAGTACTGTGTGTAGATACCAATTAAACTCATCGTTAGTGAACCCAGCTTCTAAATCTTAGTGCATTCATTTAGGGAACCAGTAGCAGTAACCAGCTCCTGCACTCTCAGCCTGCATGCGATTGAAATAGAATTTGATTATAAATAGATTAAATTATAAAAGTTGCTTAAAAACCTGCCTGTAGCTTTGCCGCATGTATTTAAGATAGCAGTAGCTTCCACCACCAAGACAGATTTTCTTACTGCATCCAGTGCATCAGTAAATGTACTCAGTCTTGCTGCTTTGATTTCTCTCCTGCCACTAGATAATTATGTGTATTGTTGTAAGTCTGCTAGATTTCCTTAAAAACACTACATTCAATCTGTCTTAAAATCTGGCTTCTCTATTTCATAGCTATGAGAGAACAAGAAATTTTGGAAGTCAAGAATTGTTCACAGTAGCTTCATACCCATTTTCCCCCAACAAGACCCTACAAAGCTGAACACCAGCAGAAGCTTCTGCCTAGCAGAGTAAATCTCCCATTACATGAATCAGCTGGACTTATGTTAATTATTTTCCAGTGAAGCAGTCTGAAGCAGAACAGTGCAATCTGGAATTAAGAGTCAGGGATTTGAGATACACCTCTTAACCAATACCTAAAAATGCTTTAATCAAAGGGAGAGAGGATGAGCTCAAGAGATCCTCCCAGTGGGATCACCTGCGAGCAGAAATTCTATTTAGCTTTGCTCAGCAGGAGAAAACGAATGCAAATGACAGAGTGGATCTCACTACAGGCTTGCAAAGATATATGTACGGAAAGGAGAAGTCAGAAAATTACTGTACCCAACTAGTACTGTAATAACACGAAACAATCCTCTTACAGAAAATCATCCTAGAGAGGTACTACACACTAAAATTGTTAACAAATCTAGCTGTGTTTTGATGCACCCTCTGCCCCTGCACCATTGTAGTGACAGGTAATGCATGGTGGGCTGCTCTTTTCCACCGCTTGTCCTGCTTTTCATGCAACACAACACCACCATCCCATTTCTTTTTATTCTGCACATTTATGCTGTGACTACATCCACCAAAGGATCCATTTTACCTCTGTACTCTAAATGAAGAATGTGTAAATTAGTACTGCTCACTAAAAATCAACATGCTTTTCAGAGTGTACAATATTTATTCTTCTTAACCTGGAATAGCGTATTCCCAAAAGCAATTAACATGCCTTATGCTCTTTCCTCTCCTCCTCCTAAAATCACTACAAAGAAAACTAGAAATGAGATCTTCATCTTGGTATGTTTTATATAAATACGGGCCAAAAACCAAAGCCCTAATTGCCAGGTTTTTAGCAAAATTATGCTTGGTAAGAGCCACATTCATATATTCCAGAAGAGTTTCTGCTATCTGTGGCTTTCATTTTAACTAATTACATATGCCACTTTCCCTTGAAAAGATTGTTTTATTCTGATTCTGAATGCGTACTACAGTTTTGCAACTTGCATGAACTAATCAGCTGATTATTTTCTAAGTAAAACTTGCACATTATCACAGTAGTAAACATACTGCAATCATTTTTTAAAATGTATTTAAAAGAAAGTTTCTCTGCATATAAGCTCCAAGATATCTAACAACCCAGCCCATAAAGCTTTTACTTGTATTCTTGTTTAGGACCTTAATTACTATGACAGATTTTACAAGCTTTTTTGTCAAAAGTCATCATATTTTCTCAATCCTTAAACTGCACTTAATTTCAGTCTTTTCTTTTGGATTTCACTTAGGACTGGCTCACAAATCAGAGGCAAGGAAATTCTGGTCTTCATACATAGTTCTCTAAAAAAAGTATTAGAAATGCATACTTCCTGTTCATACAGATTCTGTTTAATTTTATTCTTTTTACTAGGCAGCTTATTCACTGAGTAAAATCTAGTTTTCTAACAGTCCATTGTATGCAGGGGAGCTTTCAAATGCTACCATTGCCATAGGATAAATGAAAAAAGAAAAGAGATAATCAGAGAGTCTGGAATAATAATTGCTAAAAAAAATGTTTCTGATGAAAACAATTAGTTACAAGCACTAGGAGTTGAAATTCAGTTCAGTGTTAAAGAGACAGTTTAGAAGCCCATGGTACATTTATCACAGCTCCACAGACAAGTTATTGAGCTGTCTGTGAAAAACAGAGCCAAACAGGAAAGCTTTCAGCAGAAAGCAGTGGTTGAGGTCCTTGATTGATAGAGTTAGATGATGCAAAGCTGTCTGATGGCCTTTCTGCAAAATAAAGCGAAGGAACTCAAG
Source organism: Gymnorhina tibicen (assembly GCA_013399875.1). Classification (NCBI taxonomy): domain Eukaryota; kingdom Metazoa; phylum Chordata; class Aves; order Passeriformes; family Artamidae; genus Gymnorhina; species Gymnorhina tibicen. Next base: position 473,934 of record VXAZ01002106.1, on the reverse strand, counting down.
GTCTTTCATGACGATCTCTGACCACAGATGAACAGCTACTTTATTACAGCGCAGATTGAGGTTGCACCTTAGTCCATATTCTGCCACTTTTGGATGCACACGGTTAACTTTACCAACAATCCACTGTGTTTAACATAAGTGTCTGCCATCTTTACACGATTTTAAAAGGGCAGCAGATTGCAGTAGTTAAAAGCTTAACCTCCTTTCTGTTTAACTGTGGTGATTGAAAAAATATAATCAGTTTTATCACAGGGTTCTTATTGCAGTGATAGGGCTGATTGTTCAGGGAGAAGTGCTTCATTCAAAAGATACAGCAAAATCCATGCTAGGCATGAGAGCCAAAATCTACTTGTGCTGCCTCCCTCAGAAATGAACTAATTTACTTTCTCCAAAATGTAAATCTTATCTTCCTAATGACTTGGGTGTGGTTCCATTCTTCACTGATGCAACGGCTACAGATATCACGTAACACATCTGTGCAAAGCCTGAGGATGATTACAGCACATTTACTTTTAGCAGAAACCGAGTACTTATCTCCATGTTTGTGATACTTAACAACAATTATTTTTTAGGAAAAGGTACTATACTACCTGACCAATATGAAGTACTTACAGCCACCTAAACAATCCTGACTTGGGCACAATTCACACAAGAGCGGGGGCTTCTCTTCACGGTAGGAGTTTTGTCTGGAGTTCTCACAGCTGCCTTTGATTCACACTGGCTAAGGCTGTACTGCCTTTTTTGGAAGTCCAACTTGGAGCCAAATACTATGACCCTGTCACTTCCACACTTCCCACACTGACTGCCACTTCTGATTTTAGAAAAGCAAAAAATTCCACAAAAAATTTTTCAAAGTATATGAGATGACTCTGGGCCATATTTCAGTTAAAGTTCCTATTGGCATAATTGGCTAATGGGGTTGATAAAGCAACTTTCCAGAAGTTGCTCTCATTCACTCTCTTCAACTGTCCTTTGAAGAAAAATGTGTTTTCAGACATTTAAAGCCCTTTCTCCTTAATTATAGGTCTCTCTCTCTCTCTCTCACTGACGAGGCCAAAGTAGCGTCCCAGACTAAACAATTGTTGTAGGCTCCTTCTAGATGAACTACTCTAGTCTAGTGCATCTTATATTTGAAGTGCTTCAATTCCTCCTTGCATTCATTTGTAGACTTCACTCTGAGTTACCTTCTCATCACTAGTGCTCCACTGTAAGCATCCTCAGAGCAGAGCAAGTTACAGTAAAGCAGTAAACATCTCTCCCCAGGATGTGTCTCAGTAAGCAACCAAAGTGTCATAGACTGCAAAAACCTCAGTTCTAACATGGACAGGTTCATGCATTCAGATACCATTTACAAGAATTATTCAGTTTTATAACATTTTCTGTTCTGCAGTGGTGAGTCTTGCTAATACCAACACATCTACTCCCCAGGTCTTTGGCAGCCTTGGTTTTAAAGTCAGTGTTAATCACTACTGCCCAAACTCTTTTCCACAGAATAGCTTTTTCTTTCCATTACCTTAGTTTAATATTTACTTTAGAGGCTGCTGCCTAAATTGTCTGGTTACGAAATTCAGTGTGCCATCTATCAAAGGACTGATAAGAGGAAGCCTGCTCTGAAATTCTGACTTTTGAGTGGCAAGTTTTCAAACGGATTTAGAACTACAATTCTAGCACTTCCCACTGGCTGCACACTTCAATATGAAAAATGTTTTATTTTTGTATTACACCACAGTTACCTAACTAGGCCAACATAAAAACTGTGAAACCAGTAACTGATGAGGTAAAGAAAAGAAGTTGAGACAAAATTAAATAACAGCAGAATAGATGCCAGAATTTAGTGCTCAAAATAAACAGTGTTTTACTTCAGGAAAATATGTAGTTCTATAAAGTATTCAATTAAAGTGCATGCAGTACCTATGCTTTTTAATTAAAAAAGGCATACTCAAAGATATGGTCATTAGTGACAGTCTATATGAGTATTTTACAGAGTTTGAATTCACAGAACTGCCTAGCTCCTTCTTCATGGTTGAAGTGGCATGCAGATTCTATGACCTATGTACACCGCTTCCAACTCAGTTATTTTACAACTAAAAAGTTACCATTTTTACAATATCATACACTAGTAGTAGTTTTAAATTATAACATTTGAAACACCTCGCTTGATATTATTTGGTTGGATCTATTCTGACTGCTGGCACACATGCTGCAAGTGTGGCAGGATTTTTATGCAAAATTAGAATGAGAGTATCATCTAGGCTTTTCATCCTGTATCATATAAAAGACTCCTCAGCACAATACCACCTCATAAAAAGGAAGATGCTCTCAATTTCCTGGGTTTGATACTGGTCCAACAGAGCTGATGAAAATGAAAACAACACTGAGTGCTGTCAGTAGACACAGGCACTGGGAAATAAAAAAATATTTCAGTAAACTTTAAAGTGATGTCATGTGTTTCTAACCACAAAACTGTAAACAACTTCTAAAGCATTTAGTATTACCTCAAAGTAGTATTTCTCTCTGATTAACATTAGAAACACTATGTTTTGACATACTAGAAGCTGAACTATGAAAAGGATTGCATAAGTTCAATCTTGAAATAAAAAACCCTTTAAAAACAAAACACCGTGCCTGGTTCATATAAATAAAGGTGTTTTAAAAACATGTATTGACTTTTCCATGTTATCAAGCTTTTTAGATGAATCCAGTTGCTAAATGGTTGTTCTAGTAACTGGCCTGTCATCCGGAAATGTTCTTAGATTGTTTTTTTGACACAATGTCCCTGCAGAAAGTTGGGCAGTGTGACACAGAGAGCACAGGTTTGCCTATCACACTGATTACTTGATGTAATAGTAAGCAAGCTTAAGTGAACTGTGTGTCTTCAATCTTTCCAATCACTTAGGGATGGGCACCAGAGGATACCATCCATCATCCATGGCCTGAAACATATGGTGCATCAGCAATCTTAGGCTGACCTAAATGATAGTAAAAGCTGCTATGCTGTTCACAATAAGGAATTGTTGTCCACTGAATTACAGGATTGTGATTAGATTGCTAACATGGCCAACTTGATGTATAAGTGAAGTGTCCAGGAAAGATATTCCCTAGGATCCTTTGAAGATTAATTTATACCCTTGAAATGTGCACCAATCACAGAATGAAAAAATATGTCAAGGTATTTTTCTTGTGAACAAAAAAAGCACTGCAGTGGTAACAGCTATTAATTTATTTTTGGCAGTTTTAGCCAACAGAATTCAAAAAACAAGGTTCTTAAAGGGTTTTGTTTTGTTGCAAGGTTTTTACTGCTGGATTCCTAAAAGCACTGAGTTCTACAACAGTATCTTTTATAAGGGGGACAGTTCCCCCTCACATTCTACTCTAAAATCTCATCAAGGATTGTAAGTATTACACAAAGCAAGAAAAAGACTGAAAAATCTTAATTTTGTGTTATTGTATTACTATGTAATGGACATATAAATGTACTGCAATATTATGAATCTATTTTTAAGATAAAAAAAACATACACATCTGACCACTGATCCCAAAATTATCAATTTTGTCTCTCCATAAATAAGATCATGCTTGTCATGTTATTCATTCATCAATTCAGGAAAAATGCACCCACATCACAGAGCTAGGGCTTCCACTGCAATATCAACTTTGGTATGACTCAGGGCAGGGGGCAGCGAGGAAAGGGGGAGTTATTATTTCAGAGTAGCTCTATTCCTTAAATCCTCTTTAGGTAGTAGAACACAAATGGTGAAAAGCACATTTTAGGAAGCACAGGCAAAGAGTGAAAAAGGACATTATCTTATAACGGCTATGAGCCGTATGAGAACATAAGTAAAAACCAGCACACATTTTGTGCTGAGCATCCAAGACCATTCAAAAACCAGCTTATTCCAGGCTGGGGGAAATTACTCCCTTATAAGACATGGAACTTTACAGAAATTGTTTTGCAAATATATCTGCTACATGCTATTATCCCGAGAAGACTGGAAACAATGGTTCTCTCTGCCCTGTCTGCCAGTCTATTCTTTTTTTGTGACGTGCTTTGCTGTGCCTGTTAGCTCAGATCTTCTGCTGGTGCTTTTACTTTATTTCTAGTGTGCTTGTCACCAGCATAAGTTCTCGACCGCATACAAGTTCCATTTTAAAACATTCCTAACCATGCAACTAAACCATTACATTTCATTACATAAAAACAAAGGTTTAAAGTCATGGACTTTTTCTTCCCCACTATTCCCCAATACAGTCTCTGCTGACAGATGTGTAATTCATATAATAGACATCACACCTTGACACAGGTAACAACGTCACTAGTGAAAGGAGCTCCTATTGAACCTTTCAAGGGATCTATTTTTAAGATAAGTAATTAAATTTAAAATTAAATTTTTCCTGTGCATTGAGAATGGCTTTAATCTGCTAAAATTATGAGACAACTATTAGAATGATCTGCCTAACATACCAAAATGATACTTTTCACTGCAAATTCAAGCTAGAACCACTGTCTGCTTAACTTCTGTGAAAAAAATATTGTCTTTTCAGTCAAGAAAAAGACTTATGTTCATTGTCAGCATTAAACTTGACTGTTTGGTGAGATGCAAAACCCCGAGAGCACTTCAGGTCCAAAAGAAACAGAAAAAATTTAGCAGTAGAATGTCATCAGTACATAAACTTGAGCTTGCATGCTTTAATTATGTCAGATGGATTTTGCTTCTTTCTTTTTACACTTCCGAAGAAAAAAGGAAAAGGAAATCCAAAACCTATGCAGATAAAAGGGTGGTGGAGAGGAAAAGAACACACAGACAAGCTACTAATTATTCTACAGGAAACACTTCCTGGATTCAGGTTCCTACTTCACCCTCTTCACTAGGCTATCTGAGCATCTCCTAGTAGTGCAGCAGGTGATGTGACTAACATCCATCATACGAGAACAATACAGGCACCTGGTCTTTAGGGAATTAGTGATACATATCTTATGTGTGATATAAGTTGGATTTTTCCAACAGTAGGGAGAAAAAATGCTTCGGCTGAAACACTTGGAATTTGACAAAAAATTTCCTCAGATACACCAGAAAGGTTTCTGTATTGTTTAAGGTTTGAATAGTCATCTTTATTAGCAATACAACTGAAAAACTAAAACACGGTGCTGAAGCAAGACAGGATACTTGGTGGACATAAATTCAGTCCTTAAAATGAAGCATATAGTGAAACATTAAGCATTAACCAGGCATGAGACAATACTGAACAACTTAAGTTTCAGAATCTGGGAGTCATCATGTGCTGATTAGTGCACCATGCAAATATGAAATACTATTTCTATTAACGATGCCCATCTGCTTTGAAACAACACTGAGCTTCCCTTTCCACAATAAAGAGAGATAGAGTCTGTAACACATGAGACATGAAATACAAACGGATGCATTAAGCCTTCTACAGATGTGTCCAGGTGCAGAAGTGCACCCAGAGGTGAACACATTCTCCATCCTGAAATTTAGCAGTTCTGTTGTGATACATTCTAGTAGTGATGGATATATATGTACCTCCAACTGGTTCAATATTTTCTTGATAAGCTCAGCAGGCAAGAAAGGCTTCTTTTGAGCTATTTCCATTTTTTGTTTGCTGAGACAGACGCCTTGATTTCATTATTAGAGACAAGCACTGTTCAGTTGTGTTAATCTGCTGTGTGTTAGCTGGGACTCTCTACTTCCATACTAATAGTGACTTGGATAAATAAAGTACTTTTACCTTTCAGCATGTTTTTCACAAAACACATAATGAAAAATTTCCATCTTACTGAAAACTATTAGCAGCAGTTTGAAGTATTTTCTCGCTTTCTGCAAGGCTTTTTTATTTTAAAACTAATCTATTAAAACATTTAACTTGTTTTACTGCCAAATAATTATAGTAATACTATTAGTTCAATATTTGAGTGATCTTAATTCTATAATTTCCTTCCAAATAAGGTAGGCCCATTATTCTGGAATTCAAGGACAGAAACATTTCAAATATTTATAGTTATAGACCAGGTTCAGGAACCAATTCTGTATCTCCTAAAAGTTTAAAAAACACAAAATGTAAAATTAGAGGGTACCTTGCTTCATGTATAATTTTAAAAAACCCTTCAATAAGTGTTGTTCCAAATACATGACAGAAAACTAATCAAAGCATGGCAAAAATTATTCATTGTACACTGCAGATTGTTCTGCCTTTCCTACAGCCCAATACAAGCTATACGTAACTGCAATCAAAATTTCTCAGCAAGATTTTATTCCCCATGATAAGGAAAATCCAGGCAACAGAGCCCAAAGAAAATACTGCCAAACTCTTGCAAGCCTTTTTCAAGCAAGGCAGCAGTGTAATCACATGGAGAGTGTCTGCCTGAGGATCATCCCTTTATCCATGCTGTTCTGAACCACTCCTTTCTCAGAAAGGCATCCAGCTCTACAATCTTTTTAGGGTAGAACCTATTTAAGTTTTTCCTGACCTTCATGCACCCATAGTATTGCACATGAATATCGAACAGCAAAGAAATAATAAACATAGTATCAGGAGGTGGGAGATTACAAAACATCAATACAGCACAGAAAAACTCTAGATGGTGTCTTATAAATATGAAGGAGGTATTCTGACACTGTGTTATCTATGGCTGTTAGCACAGAGCTCAGCGTCAGTGCTAATTATGGACTACACACAGAACTGCTTCTTTCCCCACCTCAGCCTACTTCTCCTAACAGACCCATACAGAAAACCTCCAGCTTTGCAAGAACTATTAGCACAAAAACTTCTAGGGGAATTGTTAGAATTTAAGTACTCTATTTTTGCTACTTTATTCACAAGCTTTTACATAGAAGCTGGATGAGCGAAAAAGGACAAACACAGAAATAAGGAAGCATCACTAAGACCTGTGTGTTCCTTAAAAGTGTAGACAATAAAGAGGACAGTCTGAGCAGTTAGAGACTGATTATTAATAAGTTAAAATAGTAGAAGGACAAACTTCAAAATGTAACCTAACCAGGTGAAAATCATCAGATTTTGTTCTTTCTACCTTTGTGACTAAAATTAACACTGATGTTATACTGACACAAATTGATTAAAAAAAGGTATGACACAGAAGAAATGAAAACATTACATTGAAACTTATACACTTATTTTCTGTGGTGTGTTTACATGTCTTCCAGTTCGATAGGTTTATCTGACCCATGGCTCTGTGCACTTAATTAGTCACAAGAAAATCATGGCTCCAACTAAACTATAAGGATTACAAATTATATACTATTAGCAAGTCTGAACACTGTTCAACTAAGAACAATGATATAGGCAAGGAGACACTCAGACTAAGGAAACAAGATGTGACAAGGAGTGGCTGTTCAGAAAAACTGCCAAACTAAGCCAACCCAAAACCCAACAAACAAACAAAAACAAACCAAAAAAACAACCAGTAGAAGACAGAGAAGACTAAGTAAATAAGAGTATTAGCAGTCCTTTCACTTGTTATTTTGAAGCCCCAAGTCAGAACCAGCTTTAAAATCTTTGCAAGATTAGTGTTGCACTTTGCCTCACCAAATGAACTTCTAAGTAAACAGAAGAGACTGAAAATGAACCAACGACAGCATTACATGTCTTTATTAACAGTTCCTCCCTCCCCAAAGTGTTTACTTTTAAAGATCTAACTGGAGCATTAGAGAATCTTTGCATTTGGTAAACACTGAAAATAGCAGATAGCAACCAAAATCGACTAAAGTTCATTGTGCACTTGAATTTAGAATCCATGTGCTCCTTATGCCTCCTTGACCAGTGAATCCTATCTTTTCTAATGTTTTGTGGGAGTCTGAGATGGCGCCTGTAGAATTTGATTTTGTGTAAAAATACACACCAAATCTGATTTCTGCTACATTAAGGAGTCCTCTGGTAAAATATACGAGGCATGGAATGAAATAAGCTGTAGTTCTAGAATGAGTCTTTAAGCTTGCTTCCTTTAGTACTTGACCACTAATATTAAAGTCTACTGGATCAAACTACAGTTTTAATTGGATATATAGGACATGATACAGTGGTACAGTTAAACTGCAAGTTAGATGCTAAAATATAAAATTGATTTGTATTCTTTTACTGGAAATATTTGTAATGTGAAACTAGGATACAATACACTCATTTTTAATGCATATTCCATACAGAGGAAAGCTACTGCTGTCACCAGGTTATGCTCAAAGTCCATTCATCAAATAAATGCTAGATTAATTGGTTTGCTGTTTCTCAGTCTAAAATGAGATTACAGATTAATCTAATTCTCATTAATAGTGATGAAATGTTGATTATACAATTCTTACACTGCTTATTTCTAATGCACACACACAAAATTGGCCTGCCACAGAATTTTTTAAAATAGCCTGAAGTCTAATAGTTTAATGAATTGTTACATAAATGAACTTGCCCAAGTGCACAAAATACCAGTTCCATCTAACAACTTTGTTTTATTGGATGAAATGTTTGCACTAATAGGAAGAACAGATTAGCTAGAGTAAAGAAATTTCATTTTGGAGATAATTTTTATCGTTCTTGTTTCTTGGTAAACAGAGGAAGTCAAAGATGGGAATGTAAAGGAATAAAACAGGCTGGAAGAAATCCAGGTGGAAGATGGAACATGTAACTCTAGAAGAGGGTTACACTGGAAAAATATGAGAGATGCCAGATAGGAAGATATCTGGAGCCAAAAGTCAAAACAGCTGCAAAGTACAAACTGCAAGAAAATATGATTATAGTGTTTGGTTCAGATGTTGCTCTAAAACTAAAGCTTGGGAATACTTTAGGGGGACTACATAGGAAGCAGGACAGTTTTGATAAATTTCATTTGAAATACTACAAGTTTTAATCACAGGCACTGTGCAGCTCAGAAGGACATTTTAGTTTATCCATTTTGGAGCACCCGCCAATGAAAAGAATTCCTGAAGTGTAAAAATTTCTTCCTGTCAGCATTCTCAGTCATATTTACCCAAACCTGTGCTTATCTTATGGCAATGGTGACCTTATTCAGATTTCAAGTTTTTTGAACAGGACTCTACTTTGACATAACCAGATAACAGAAATGATCTTCTTGAAAAGAATTTAGGGTAGGTTCACACAAATGTAATGTCATGATTGGTAAGTGCAATCTATCTGTCCTGTTGCATACTTTTTCCATAGCAATTTAGTTCCTCCAAAGCAATAAAATCTTGAAACACAGGATAAATCAACTTGGGTTTCTTCAAATAACAGCATATTAAAAAAAAAAAAAAAAAGTGAAATTTGTGAGTTTAACAAACAGATTATAAAAACCTAACACAAACACCTCACTTGCTTTCCTTTGGGACATCTGTCGTAATAAAAGATACTTACTGTCTTTGATTTTCATATGGACAACTGAATTGTCTTTTCATTTTTGAAGTGACTTGAATGTGCTAAAAAAGGAACATCTTCTCTTATGCTCTTCAAAACCCATGCTGTTAGGGTACATGGATTCATAACTGCTTGTGCATTTAATGGTCTCTTTTCTCAAATTCTTTTGATCCAAAATAATGCATACTGTGAAAATTTGAACATTTCCTCATTCCAGTTAATCTCAATAACCTCTGTCATACCAGAAATGGGATCAAATTCTATTCTTCCATTTTTTTTAACCAGCAACCAGTTTCCAGGACACGATTTCCACTGGAAAATGGGCAGAGTTTTATACGTGTTCACACTGCCATGCATCTATTATAATCTTTTTCTTCTCCATATTCCTACTTTTTCTTTTTAACCCTGCTTCCTTTGTGTTGCATTCTCCTCCTCTCTTTAGCCTTCTGTTTATTAGAAATCCTCCCATGAGTTTATTGTTGTCCTGTTACCCCCTCGCCCCTTCCCAACAATCCCTGATCGTACAAGCAGTCAATTCACAAGAGAAGAGGAATTTCCCTAGAACTGCACCGATAGCTTTCATTTTCTGGTTACGCGCATTTCTAGGACTCCAGCATATTCTGCCTGGACACCTTTTTCCAACTGTGTTTGGTTACTGGATTCATGCTGGATGTGGAACCCAGCCCCAGCAAGGCAAGCAGTTCAAAGACTGAATATATTCATACATCACCAGCCCAAGTCCAAACTTCAAACATAGCAAGGGTGATGTAAGGATATGAGGACAGATACATGTTTATCAGAACGTAAAGTGTTAGATCAGCAACTGATTCCTCAGATTCTGCTGGAGTTTCCTGGCATTTATTATTTCACCAGAACACAAACAATAGAAATTAGATTAATGTGTTTCTGGTAAAAAAGCATCAATGCATTTACACCCCAAAAAGTTATTTCCCCAGCAGTCAGGCAACAAAAGTTTTCATTAAAATCTTGTGTAACCTTTGTTGGTATCAATGATCCAAATGGGCTAATGCTCCAAGTCAGGATTATCTTTTGAGTCTTTGTTTGTTTAAATACAGACTGTGGATCTGGACTAATGCGAAAAGACAGTAGGTTGTAACAAGATGACAACGTGAAACAAAATATCAGAGACAGAACAACCCTTCTCTTCAGCTGTACTTCCTTGACAAAACCTTCAGACTTAGCAGGCAGGCAAGGAGTTTCATCTGCCATATAGAAAGACAGACACAGAATTACTTCCTAAGAGCTGACATAAAAAAGTTGTCTGCAACCGGACAGGTTTCTGAAACCCTGACAATAGAAGGGTTTAAAGCCCCGTGCCGCAGGTCACTATTCCTCTCCAGCCAACAGGAGCTCTTACATCCCGCCTTTCATTGATTTACCATTACTGAACGGACTCCTCATTTTAACAAAACACATTGTTATATTCTAGATAAGTCTTTGACAATTCTTTACACTAACCTATGGAATTCAATTGCCACCATTAATTTCACTCTGGTATTTATCAGCAGAAGCTTTTTTCCTGCAAGAACCAATTTATTTAATTGAATAGTTTAAAGGGCTCCAAGACCACATACAAAAGATGAGGTTATTGCTAATAGCTTTCAAATATACTTAAAAGCTTGAATCATTATCAGTTGCTTAAACTAGGAAATTTTAAGTGCAAGCCAGAATTTATTGCAAACCAGTCTTAGTGTTGTGATTTTTCACATTTAATTTTTCACAAATATAGGAAGCAGTTAAAATATTTTTCTGTATTTAGGAATAAAGCCTGTATTTTGCTGTCCTTTCACTTTTCCAGTTTTTGGAATTTCTGAAATACCACATGCACCATTTTCCTCAATTTATTATCTGAGTATTAAGTTCTTAAACACATTTATCCCCACAATTTTCTTAAAAGGTAAATAAATCCAGTTCTTCACATTTTACAAAAAATGGAGGCACACAATTCCAGAAGAACTGGAATCTGTAATGCTGTTTCAGGTAAGAAATTTTTGGCTCCCCGTGCATTACAATAAATAGGCATCAAAGGATGGCGCATGGGAAAGTGCTTCAGTGCACTATTGGGAGATCACAGTCCTACACACAAAGTGCACCTAGAGGTGAGACAATCTCCTTTCTAGCTCCTACCCTTGCAAATATTTTGAGATTTCCATGAAAAAGGAAAGACTTTCTGTAGATGGCTCGCTGCTGAATGCCTCGGGGATAAGCAATGAGTCACCACGGAGGAAGATACAGGTGCAAATCTACTCCAGGAGGGAACATCCCATTTCTCTGTGTCCAATCAGTGGGCCAGGGAGTGACAACAGTGGTATTACCCCCACACTTCCTCTGATCAAAGAAGTTCTGCACATGACTGGATACGGACTAGGTATGAATGTCATAAGATCAAACACTACGAACGAAAAATGAATGCCAGCACAGTTCTTCTTAGTTTTATGCTAAGTGGATATGAAAATGGATAAATAAATGTTCAAGACCTGAGAATCACTGCCTCTGAGTCTCATGTGAGTGGAAAACAAGACCACACTAACAACCTGTTAAATGGTACTATTAACCTGAGATTATTGCTGTGTAGAAAAAGGCAAGAAGGGATGAAGTCCAATATCCTTTTTCAGAATTATGATAAATGTCAAAAAAATTAGGGAAAACCTAAGCTTCTCTGAAGAACTGAAGAAAATCCTGCAGAAATCAATAGTAAGATTGCTATCAATATGTTTGGAACAGGTCCAAAATTATTATCTCTGACATTAACAAAGAAATTGCAGCTGTTTGCATTTATATTTCCTTTTAGCAACAATGGAAGAACGTACTAGGACAGAACAGAGTTAACCCTTTCTCTGGCATGCTTTACATGCATAGTTTGTTGGGGTTTGTTTTTTTTTTTAATTCCCTATCTTGGTTTCTGGAATAATATGAGTTTGGTGACTTGGGTTTTTTCTTTTGGTTTTGTTGTGGTTTTTGTCTGTTTGTTTGGGGTTTTTTTATTCAAATGAGCAATTCTGTCTGTATGGAACCACAGAAAAATACAGGATTTTAAATTATTCATCAAGTGAAGCTGTTGTCTACATCTGATCACCCCTAAACATGAAGTAAGGATGCAGGAGCTCCAAAAGCAGTAAGGAGCTTTCTGACAAAAAAAACCCCAACCCAATTACATTTTATACTATAAACTTTAAAGATTAAAACCGAATGGCAAATCCTGAAAGTTTGTTTTTCAAGAAACTGTGGAAATTTGTTGAGTTCAATAAGATTAAGCGTCTCTAGATCTAATCCATTAATTCCAATTAAACAAAAACGCAATACAATGATGATTGCATTGTATGCATGCAGCCAAGATTCAGATACTTTTACTTTGGATCAGAGGGCACAAACCCAGTCTTGAATTATGACTTATAACCTGTAACAATATTTAACCTTTACCTTGATGCTGCACAACATAACAACTACTGTACAACCTATAAATACAGGGTATTTAATAAAATATAAAAGATGACACACCTATCAGAGAAATGACTAAATCCAGACATAATTACTTGTCTTGTCTTACAGAGCAAAATCTCTTTTCCAATCATTCTGTATGTTTTCTGCCTCTTTCAGACAACATTAATTTCTGAATATGTAAAAAAATTCCACTTTTCTTTACAGCATGTATTTCTGTAGTTCAGATCATGAAGTATGAAAGAAAGTCAGAGCCAGTACAAATGCTTATGCATATTGTTCTCCTTCTAGCAAAGCAATTTTCTGGTTGTTTTTTGAATAACCATCAAATAATTAGGTTAAGAACAAAATGACAGTAAAAATCATCTGTTACTAGACATACAAACAGACAAATCCCCCTTTCTGAGTGGGTGTAACTCCCCTGAATTCATAACTTGAGAGTTAATTAGAATTAAACATCAATTGACTACTAGAACCATAGAATCATGCCAGCACTTCTTACATAACAAATGTTTCTTTCATCTAGTATAGAAGGCTCTGAAATAAACCCAAAGACCTAAACACATCTGGAGTTTGGAGATTATCCACATTTGCAACTTTCAGGTAGTTCCATTTTAGCTGTATCTCTCTGTCAAAACACTACCTTGAAATACACCCTGAAAACTCAGGAAATTGAAAATTAAATCTATATATGAACTTTACAGCTGGGGCTGTTTTAGTTACAATGCATCTCATGCCAATCCACAGAAACAAAATGATTCAAAACAATCTTCAATCCAAGTGAAGTATAAACTCATATATGACAATTACTGAAAATGTTTTGTATTCCAAAATTATAGAGACACCTCTTTGTATTGTGGCCCGAGGCAAGTATCACTGATCATTTTTAGTATGCTGGAACAAGGATATTGGTAACAAATTTTCATGACAGACACACACACTCAATGAGATAATAAATTAGTTTCCCAAGTGAAGGCTCACTAATAAGATTGGATCTAAAATTTAGGTCACTTAATTTTAAGACTCAGCTAATGGGCTAAAAAAAAAAAACGAGTATAACTTCGTAACATAAATTCAGGTTCAATCTTTTTTACCATAAACATTAGCACCATTGTAAAGTTGCAAAGAGTAAGCTTCTTGTAAAATGAAATGATCTAATTGTAAAATGCATTTGATATCTCCTTGCAGGGAGGTTATTTCTAAAAGAAAAATAAAATATTCTGTATTACATTATGAAGTTATAAAATTTAAGCAATTAATTTTTAGTGCTGTGTAAGGCCTGATGTCACTGGAAAGATAAATTTGTAAAACTTCTTTCCAATATGATTTATTGATTCTATTTCAAATACAGTGCTTCTTTTATTTGCAAATACCAGAACTATTATACAATCAAAGGAACTTTACCTTTTCTTCTTTAGTATTCAGAGGTGATGAGAGAGTGTGAAAGTCCTTTAGCTCCTTGAGAATCATACGAGATTCATAGCCTGATAAGGTTAGAAATAGGCCATTTGGCCTGTCTCACACAGAAATACGGTATTGTGAACACATACTCCTAGCATATTCTGATTACTAGAGGAAGTTCTTTTAAAATAATATACCAACAAATTTTCCACCTACAAGGCAAAGAAAATTTTCTGAGAGGAATGTTTTACAAGGTCATGTAACGATAGGACAAGGGGTAATGTATTTAAACTGAAAGATGATAGATTTAACTTAAATATAAGGAAAAAATTCTTCATTGTAAAGGTGCTGAGGTGCTGGCACAGGTTACCTGAAGTTGCGGATGGCCCATCCCTGGGAGTGTTCAAGGCCAGGCTGGACAAAGCCTTAAGCACCCTAGTCAAGTGGAAGGTGTCCCTGCCCACAGCAGGAGGTTGGAACTAGACGATTTTTAAGATCCTTTCAAACCTAAACCACTCTATGATTTTTAATGTATTGCAAATCCCTCTCCTCAGTCTTTGGCAGTGTCCAAAACTTACCATTTCCATTCTCTACTCTGGCCAATGGCTCTCTGCAAACTGTCGTCTTTCTCAAGGGATTAACAGTCCTTTGAACTTCTGCCAGCAGCACTGCTTGCATTGCCTCAATAATCTGTCATAAATGCAAATTATTACTGGATGATATCAGTATGTCAATTATTTATCTAAGTATTTGACAATTTTAACCAACTAGCACAAAATCTTGAGACTGTCCTGGTGAATGTCATTAGAAAGTCGACACTTATTAATAAATCTTTCAGACAATGATAACCATGTGTCTCTGCATACACTGAGAAAAAAAGGTTAACTAGATAGCAATAAAATGGTGTAAATTGTCAGTCAGGACTGCTTCCCAATAAACATTCATTTTCTTTAATGTCAAATCTAGAACCGGTCACCTACTGCCTCCGTGATTTCAAGAATAAACAATTACTAACAATATATATTAGTAAAGCACAAGGTGGTAACAGCTAAGAAGAAGTATCTTTTTTTTTTCCTGATGTGTGCAAAATTGCTTGATAGACTGAATAATGACCTTGTGTTTTGACTTTTTTAGAATTTCTGGCATCTAATCTCTCTGATAAAACTCAAGAATGTTTTATTAGTGGTGATGCTCTTTTCCTCTAGCTCAAACGTAACACCCCATATTTTTGTCTAACACAACGAGAAATATCACCTCCACCTCCTCTTATGCAAAAGGAACATCTATTGGAGTGCTGAGCAGCCTGTAAATGGCACTTGCAGTAGCTGGTGCACCACATGTGGGCATTAGGACAATGCAGTGTGGAGGCTGTATGATAGAGTTAATACCTTCCTTCTCTTTAGCAAAGAAGTCCCAGGAGAACTAAGAACATTTAAAGAGGTAAGACTCTTATAAAGCACATGAAGACCTTAGACAGGAGATCGCAAACGTTTGTAACTCTTAAGTCTAAATTTCAGCATGGTGCAGAATGGCAACGTGTACCTTCTCTTTATTTGGTATTTCCTTCAGAAACAGAACACAATTTTTCCCACTTGGGAAGGTATTCGTTCTCAAGTACAAGAAATTTTCCAAAAAACAGGGTGAATCTAAGGCTGAGGTTTCCACCTCAGCTTAAATAGGAATTTAAATTGAATACAAAAGTTTTAAGTTAAATATATTTTATTAAAAACATCTTAAGGTTTTATGATATTTATATTATTAAAAAGCTATTAAAATTATTTCAGTTTCTTATGAATTGAAGTTGATATGCAGGATCCTTCAAACTGCGTGGAAGAGAGATGGTTTGAACTCACTAATCAAGTACCCATCCTCCATAATATCTCCAACTGCCCTTGTAAACTCGAATCTTTAAGCAGAACGAAGGCTGTGGGTGTCCTTCGTGACAAAATCCTTTATTGTAGACAAATATACCGTAGTCAGGTCCACAATGTAAAAGTTCACTGCAAGTGAACCCAGCCCTATGTGATTCAACATAGCACAAACCTTCATCTTGCTATAATAGAACTTTATTTTACAGGGGAAACCAAGGGCAGTTTCCAATTCCTCACATCTATACCAACCCTGAGCTTTGGGGATTACAGATCCTGACTTCGCAGCAGACTCTTACAATATATCTACAATAATTAAGAATGAGAAGGAAACACAGACATGTTTTCATTGTCCTGGGGAAATTTTTGACATTACAATTCTTACACAGGTACACAAAAGAACTCTGCTGAGAACCTGTCACTAATCTGGATCAGATGCTCTTTACGTGTATCACTTCTGTGTGTGCCAATCAGGCAGCATTTGTAATAATTTCCTCTAACATCTTAAAGCAAAAAACTGTAACAAATGGCACAACTACAGTATTATTGTAGAAGCACCTGTAGATGTCTCTGCATGTTACTTCTGTGTCTTTCTTGAATCTGCATTTCCACAGTGCTTGGTGTGGTTTCACATTCAGTTTTGTCTTCTCACTGAATCTTATCCCAAACTTTTTATCTATCATTATCACCAAGTTTAACACTCTCCAGTAGTTCTTCCTATTTCTAACACATAACAAATCTATATGATCACCTTTCATTTTCTCTGATCATTTCCACTTTATCTTTAGTGTCCTTCTGGATATAAATTAGCTACCTTATTGGCTACATATGCTTTCACTTTTTTCCCCTATAATTGTAATTGCTGTCGAAAATACAATGTGTTTTTCAGTTGGGATTGTTAAATGTGACAGAAATTATGCTGCTTCTTTGACTGAGAAAGTATAAATAGCATACCTATAAATACTGATATTAAAAGTGAAAGGTAATTGTTTGACTCTGAAGTAGCAATAATACAGAATAATTCAAAAAGACAAGTGAACAGAAGTTGAGGTAAGTTGTACTGTTACATCTATACTAAGTTATCCTGGCTTTCCTTTCTACACGTTATCAATTACTTCCGAGGATTACTATTCTCTTTCTAATGAGTGGGTTTAAGGAGAGAAGTCAATAGGTATCACTCCTCGTTATTGCTCAGGCCATAACCTCTACAGGTCTGAGCCTTGCAGAAACTGCCTCCCAGGTGCCTCCGTAACACAGTCACATCACAGAGCAGAAAATACAGATCAAAACCTCAACTTGAATTATCCAGTCTGCTTTCCTCTAATTCAGCACAGTAATTCTCAGGACAGTTGTCTAGATACTTCTACTGAACTATTTATTTTTCTTCATGTATCTATCTGAAAAGATGAACATACAAGTCATTTCTGGGTGGGATGGGCAAGAAGTGGCTATATTTTATCAGAAAGAACAGCAAAACAGATGAAGATGGCCTTTCCTTTCACATCATCTGGGGAAAAGAAAGTATTTTTAAAATTTTTTTAGATATACACATTTTTAAAATTTCATTCAGAAAAAGACCTCCCTACAGCCTTCAACAAGTCAGTAGACCCCTGATAAAACATTTGCAGCAGGTTTTTTCAGTTTCTTTGTTTGCACAGAATCTGTTACAGTGCTGTAAGGAGATGAGGAATCAATAATCGGTAACTCCTTTGGGTCGTGCCTGAGAGTCAGCATCCTTCACTGAAGATCACAATACAATAAGTTTTTAAAAACAGCCCAACTAGTGATGGTTTTGGTGTATGTACATGAATGCTTAATCAGGCTGCTCAGGATTAATAAACTGGCCATTAAACTGTGATTGCATAAACAAAGTTTTAACAAAACTATAATTTTGTATAAACCACTGGTCGCTAAATATCATACCTATTGCCAACATCTTATTTTTTTAAATCTTAGAAGTTTTATGGCACTTTGGTGGCAATCAATCCAAAATCTGCACTACTAAGTGGGTTAACAAAGCTTATTGCAGCTACAATTCTGTACCTGAATAATGTTAACATTTGAGAAGCATTGAGAGCATGATATTTGCAGTACCTGACAATTTCAGTGTCTTAAATTTAAAGTCTTTTCAAGTGAAAAAGTGTGAGGCAGTTTATTCCATACCTTATCTCCCAGCACACTAACCTCCTGTGCTAGATGAGACCCGTACCACTGTATACACTGATCAGTTGCTAAATACACTCAAAAATATAAATACCTAAATCTCACATAACCAGTTATGCTACAAACACAACTTTCATGAATATATGAACTACTCTCTAAAGAGTTTCCGTGGCTGACCAGGTCAGCAAGAGATTATATGCATTCCACATGACAATTGCAGCTACCGAGGTTTCAAAAAAAAGAAAAAAACTCTTACTCTAAGAGAAAGGGGAGAGAAAAAGAATTCAGAAATAATATGGAAGACATGCAGACAGTAGGGAGATAATAAACAATAAGCTCAAGATGAAATGCCGGAATCAACTGAATGGGAATATTTGCAGAAACCATTTCTGTCTAACAGAACAGGGGACTATCACTGCACCACCCTTGCAAAACTCAGCTCTGGAAAATATTCTTTGCATTTGAAGTAGCACAGAGTTGCATTCAATTTCAAAAGTAATACCATAAACTAGATTTGTAACAAGTATTTCCCCTTTGTGGAATAAAATCCATTGTGGTCAGTATAACATCTTGAGTTTTGTATCCCTGAATATTAACTCACTCAAACAACTACACAACTTTATTTAAATGCATATTTCCAAAATGAAAAATGGTCTCTCGATTTCACTGCTCAGATTGTTTCACTGCTGCCTGTCAACTCTCAAACAGTTATTTATCTCTCAAGACTTCAGATTCTTCACTAACAATAGGCATGAGCATCATCTGACCTGAAGAATCCATAATTACATGACTTGCAAATCATTCTTAAAGAGTCATATAATAATTAAGGACTTGGCATTTTCTTTTTCTTCTATAATAATGCATTATTACAGACACTGCCCCTATTTTGGCCTTTTGTTTTCCTGGAGCATAAAATGGCATTTTTGACGGAAGTTACATGTGGTTGCTAGAAAAGAGATAACTCATTTCTTAAATAAATGCAATGAACAAGAGTACTTAGATGAAAGATTAGCAGGGGAGTTACTTTGTCACACCTAAACATGTACTTTAAGGCAAAATAGTTTCATGAATAGCATACTTTTTACTGTAATACTAATCTGCTTTCCACAGACCTGAATGGCATGACTTAGGTATTAGCTCCCCACAAATTATAACTATTAGGTCACATTACTGATTCCAAATATTAAATTACAGCAAAAGATACTTAAGGATTACATTGCTACAACTGACACAGGATATTTCCTACCTTTACAGATTGGTCGTTCCAACAACAAATGAGCTTCAGCAATGATATGTTCCCAAAGTCTGGGGAATGATATCTACTCTTACCTGAAAAACACATATATAGTTTAGGAACTGACAATCTATAGAGAAGCACAAAAACAGAAAAATATTTTAACACTTCAAAATTTTCATTTCAGCAACATACATGAAAAGATCTGAAAAAATTTAATTTCTTAGAACATGCACTCATCTGATGCAATAAGCACAAAGTGTTCAGACAACCTATTGCTTTAACATTTATTCATATCCTAAATTAAATTAGTGTTGGGTTTTTTGGTTGTTTTCGGTTTTTTGTTTGGGTTTTTTTCTGGTTGTTTCTGGGGTTTTTTTGGTTTAAACAGGGAACTGATATCCCATAGAGTATTCTTTCATCACAATTTTCTAAAGATATTAAGAATACTTTCTGTTTTGGACTACTTAACTATGCATTCCCTGTTCTGCTGTCCAGCATATCCTTGATGCTAAAAAACAGGTTGTTCCTAGAATCTCTCAGATCTGCAAGCCTCAGATGAGATTTTAATTTGCAAATCCGAACAACTGTATGAACTAGGAGATATGGAACATGAGTTAGGTTACCCTAGCATTTTTAGGTCACTCAGTAAATCTATTTTTATGTTCATGAACATTTTAGTCACCTCTACACCATTTCCATGCCTTTCCCCTACTTATTTTCTATTGTCACTTCATTTTATATTCCATCTCTTTTTTCCAATGGACATTTCTGCTGTCATTGCAAGTTCTACAGTTATGTTGCATATTAGACTCGGAGAAGGAAAGGTAACTGATTTTTGATGGGGATATTAAGGTTTACCTACGCAGCACAGGGTCAGGACTTGATATAAAAAACTTGTGTTTTCAGTCTAGACATGGCTTATTCTGTAAGAGGAACACTGTATTTTTCAGCTACTGTGTACTGACAAATGTCCATATTCTGTTTAGGTTTTTATTTAAACGTTCTTTGCTTAGTTCCATACTGTAAACCAATCAAGGCTGGCTTGCAAAGCCAAGACTGATGAGCAGTGGCCTGTGGGACATTAACAGAACAGATTACTTTATTCTGCCCTAAGCCAAAAGTCTAAAGGCATTATTGAACAGTCAGGATGGCTCTTGCATTACTAAGGCAACAGTTTGCTTGGAGGGCTGTATATATTATTGGGTGGGCACATAATGGTGATGAGGGACATGGGGGAGGGAGAGTGTTTGTCTTATTACATTTCTGGTTTTCAGATTGCTAGAAAGCGTCTTTAGAAACGCAGCTAAATGTCTTGTCGTGACAGGAACAATATTGATTCCAGTTAACAATTTGTTTACATGTTTTTTGTGATATTCACAGAAGAAAACAGTAATTCAGTTTCTCTGTTTGTGGATTGGACAGCACAAAGAGCATTATTTTTTACCATTATTTTAGCAACAAAAAGCATGCAAAAACATAACACTTAAAAGTAAATACTGCCACTTCACAGATACTTACTGCTTGGTAAGTCTCCATAAAAACTGGGGCATGGAAGTGTTACTGCTTCTACATTTCGCCATTTGTCATGTACAGATTCTGATTTCTGTGGACTAAAAGAATATTAAACTATTAAACAAAAACTGAACACACATACAAAAATCTTATGTATTATGGCAGGGTTGGGGGTTTTTTACAGTAGGTACTCTGCTATTAGTTACTATCAACCGCAATTTAGTTTCTCCTCAAAAGCCACTTGCATTCTTTTGCCTACAACTTGGTATTGAAACATTCACACATACACAAATAGTGAAAAGTACCATCCAAATGCACGAACTTAAGCCTAATAAGCTCTGAGCCAAATGTGAAGCTTTATTTTACAATAAAGAAACAAATTCACATGTGAAGAGCTAAATTAAAACTATCATTTTCACAAAAGAACTTGCCTGGGTTTTTTTCTAACACATAGGACAAAAGTTCAAGGGAAACTAAAAGCCTTTTTTTATAGGTTTCCTTTTTTTTTCCACAGTGGTAAATAATTTAGAGTATCATTACAATACTTGGGATTTCAGTAGATGGCTACAATTTAGGAGGCTAGCGTGTACATATGTTTGCTCTTTCTGAGTCACTAACTCAGCGACCTAACCCTTGAAAACAAAGGATATGGATGGCAGAGAAAGAAACTAAAAAAACCACTCCAAACCCTTGCACAATTTTAAACTATTTCTTTAAAATATATCGCTATAGTGACCTGGCAAAAACTACATTCAGTGTCATTTAAAAATAATGTATTTGCCTTTCAAATTCACTACAATGAACAGCGAGACATAATATTTCAGAAGACTTTAAAATCCAAACGACTCTGAAAGCTTGCAGCTTGAGAGCTTTAAGTTAGACACACAAATGTCAAAAAGCAGGAGAAAACATTCTTTGAAGATCTTTTCTTCCCAGATTCTTCCTGTTTCTGTCCCACTTTTATGATCTGACATGTTTTGCTGCAGATTCCTTTATTTTCACACGCTGTGTGAAGTTGCAGAAAATCAAGATAGACAAACACCAGAACCCCTGCAAGCTGTGAGAGCTGTCCTACTAACTACTTCTGCAAATACTGTGGTGGATAAAATTCAATACGTAGGTTTCTCTTCCCTTGAGCACACCATAGTTTTGGCTAAAGCAACTGCCCAAAGAGGTTTGGCTGCATACTGTACTTTTAGAAGGAAAACGGGCCAAAATAACATTTGCTAAAGATGTTAGGGTTTATGTATTTATGTATCCTAGAGAAAACTTAAAATTATGTAGCATTGCTTTCAAAAAAAAAAAAAAAAAGACAATCTCTCCTTGCAGCAACTTTAATATTTATAATGTTACAGGATATATGTTCCAAAGCCAGGATGTGCACATCTGGGAAAAATGTTTGATTCTGGTATGCTGATTAATTTCAATTACACAAAATCTTTCCAAAAGAGTGCTGGAATATACAATGCAAGCATAAAATACTTTTTTGCATGGAAAGGAATTCATGTTCAAGCTGGAATCCTGAAACAAGCTTTCATATAAGAGCTTGTGTTGAATATGGACCAATAGGCAAGACGATTAGCAGCAAAAGTAACTGAGAAATGTGCATTTGTCATGTGGGATGGTGCTTATGTCTTGAGAGATGCTGAGTGCCTAGAGCTTTGTGGAGATGCAGATATTTGGAGAAAGATCAATATTTTCTGTCCCCCCTTCTTGCCTTGGGGCCATAGCATCACCGACACTGAAGTTAATTGTCCCTAAAAAACTAAATACAGACCAACCTATGTTTGCCAAATAACAAAAAAGCCATGGACAATATCCATTGCCTGATTAGCATGCTCTATTTGGCTTGGTCAAATACTGTTGAGCATGTTATTTTTCCTTTAATGCTGAAAAAGCATTTAGTCAATAAATTTGTTTTGAGTAACATAAATGCTATTTGGGATGGTTCTTATAACACAAGGGCCAATGAGGCATTCATTCCCAGTAGCTGCCATCATTTCTGGGGCCATTGTACTCCAGATAGTATAACTAGGACAGACTGTTCTTGTCTCTCATGTTTTATTTATCTGTGAAGTCAGGGGTTCCACGGCAAAGGAAGTATTGCGTATAGGGAGTGGAAGTTTAAACAGCACAAATGTGCTTAATGCACATCTCACAATGTGCCTAAAGAGCCCTCATTATTCTACTTAGTTTGTACTGCAAGGAAAAGGGTGATCTCTGGAAAAACTGGGTGTGAAGCTGGATAATTCAAGTTCTTGTTCTAATGAGAAAAATTCTTGGATCAGTTCTCATCTGCTGAACAGAACAATGTAAAGGTAACTTTATCCTGATCTCCTTTTCTTCAAAGAACATCTGTCACAAAGCTCTAGAGAAAAAATATAAGCTGCATTGAAGAAGTGCATATTTAAAAAAAATTTGTTTTATTTTTCATTTTTTAACCACTATAAAGGACGAGAAGACTCATAATGAAGTTCTTACCTGTCAATTTCATCTGTAACTGCTGAAGGCGTGTTAATTATCCTGTTGATTAAAGCTATTTTGCTAAATAAGAAAAATACTGTTTCTAAATCCCTTGTTCCATAATCATTCTCAGGTCCATCCTTCTTTCCAGATTGTCCTTCAGTTGCAGCAAGGTATTTGTTTGATAAATCAAGGACTCTTTTTGAAAACAAGTTGAAAACTTCATGTTCTCCTAGCACACCACAATCAGTACATTTCCATCCTGGCAACATTAGCGATAGGTGGCTTTCATCCGACACAAGTCCAAAAGAAACAGGACACTGAAGCCTCAGGATAGCCAAGTGTCTCACACAAAGACTGTCTATCTCTTTATCTACACTCCATGGTAGGAGACATGACAAAAGCAGTGTAGCTGTATCAGGGGCGACGTTCACATCAATGTTTCCTGATGGCTGCATTCTGATCTTCCTTGAACTCTTCATTTTTTTCCGTCTTTTCATGCCACCACTTTCTTCCACAGGCCTAGCTCCATTATTATCCCTATGAACTTGGTCTGAACAAACAGTCTCTGCTTGCCCATCTACTTGAGGTAGGAAGGTAGCAGTTTTATTTCTTTTTAATGTCAGCGCCCTTTTCTCAGTAGTACTTTTAGCTCTTTCTAGAGTATATTGGTTATGGAATGATTTCGATGACTTTAATACATTGAGTTGAGATGACAGAAGTTCTTCAAGTTTTTCCAGGTCAAATAAAAGAATATGAAAGTTTGCATTGTTCCATTTTGTCTTAGCTGGTAAAATAGTAAAGGGCTGTCAAATGCAGCTGGTATCACTTAACTGGAAGAAAAATATTAAATGTCCAAACAAAAATCCAACAGTACTTTGCAATTTTCGAGATATCAACAAAGAATTGCCTATGGAATAGACAAAATCTATTAACTCCGTTAAGTTCAATTTAATTATATTTATTCAGTTTTGCTTAAGTAAAAAAGGTTTGCTTCTAACCCTAAGATACACCGAGACATCGGTGTGTAAATACTATAAAACAGGCTCCTTAACGTCTTCAATTACACAGCCATACTGTAGATTGCACCTATCTTTGCAAAAACTCTAGGCCGGTATTTCTTCTGCTAAGTCTCATTTCAACCTAAAAGGATTTTTGGAAAACTTTAAAGCATAAAACCTTTGTTTTTTCAAAATAAAGCTAGAGAAGCAAATCCTACAATACTGCAAAATTTTGGCAAACCCTGAATATCGGCATGCCTTGCTGCAATTTGATATATGGGAGATACATATATACACACACATATATATATATATACACGCACATATACACACACACATATATATATGTACAAGGGATTTGTATGGGATAAAGACTATACCTTTTGTCATTTCAAAACATGCAAAGCTACCTAAAAGTGACTTCATTCTGAGATTAGGCACATATCAAGAATAAGGAACCTAGGTAAATAAATCTCCACATACACAAGTAATTATCTTAGCTGAAAATAATTAAGAGGAAAAGGCTACAAAGCTACTACAATGTTTTTGAACATCTGATTTTATCTTGTGCCACCCTATTTCCTACCTGCATATTTCTACAGTTTTCCATACTTCTTCCCCAACTTCAAAGTCCATTCACAGTAATGGTAATTTGTAAAACATAATTTCTAAATCATCATACTAACACAATAATTGTGCTGATATAAATACACATGGCTAATTAAGGTTAATAAATGCCCAAAGAACATAGCTTTTGAAATCAGAAGATCTGAAAAGAGCTACAGCTGCTCACAACTTTAGACTCACATGTTAAACTGCAGATTTTCATGTTTCACATGAAACTCAATGATTCAAGAACCGCAGAACTGTCAGCTGAACATGGGAAAATGTTCAAAATCATCTTCACAAAAAAAAATTTACTCCATTTTAGCCATGCAGTTTCATTATTTAAATGGCAAACTGTCATTAAGAAGAAAATTTTACATCTTTTCTTTTACCAGTGTCCTTGGCATAGGGTAGGCACTATGCTGTGACAAACTCCAGCACAAGGGATATCTCTGGGTACTTTGAAAATCAGCTGATGAGTTCACACAGTGACACAACATCTTATCTCATAATCCTGCAGCATCTGCTAAAGAACTATCTTTTACCTTCAGGGAAACACCAGAAGTGAGGGAATATAAACTCCTCATTGACACTTCTGCCCTTTTCTTTAAGCATTTATGACTTGTATGTTTGGGGTTTTTTTTAATTGTCCTGGACAAGCTTATGCTCTCAGCACCATGCTCAGTCTATTTCACCTTTACCAGCAGAAAGACACATCAAGAAGCAACTTTTCATCTCAGCACTACTTTTGCAAACAATCATACCAGCTTCCATATCACTAGTGATACAGAATTTTCTAGATCACTGTTAGCTTTAATTTTGATAATTTGAAACGTTCCACTAATGCAAAGAACTTTCTGTTGAAAATAGTTAAATCTCAAAATGAACCATCAAGTGTTAATAAACAGGGCAGCAACCAGATGTCGCTGGAATGCAATGTTGTTTACCTTCTTTCTCATGACCACTCCTTACCTAAATCCTTTTACATTACAAACTAAGATTTTATAGGATTAGCTGTTTTTAAACTGTAAATATTGCAGTACAAATAACACGAGGAAAGAATCAACTGTATAAACTCTGTAATTTGACTATTTAGTTTTGGGCAGTAATATAATTTGGCTTTTTGTTATTTAGGGAATGATGGTCCCAGCAGATGAGGATGTACTCTAAATACATAATCTCATTTAAAGATCTCCATAGGGAGTCATAAGTAAGAGATTATAACTGTTTGTTCAGGTTTTCTTTTTATCCCTTTCCTTTTTCCTTTTTAAAAAAATAATACGTTGTAGTTAAGCACTAGGATTATTTTAATCTTTAATTATGTTGTTTCCTAACAGATAGGGAGAACCCTATGGAATGCAAACACTGGAATTCACAGGCTAGCTTTGACATTAATTGAAGCTATTATTATTTGGCCTATCATTTTCTCTTTCTATACACTTACATTTTGTTGATTAACATTTAGAAACCTTTAGTGAAATCACTATCCAAACAAAGGAAAACACAGTGACAATGTCAATCCACTGAGACATCTGGTGATGCCACTACACGTGAAGTCACAATAAACATTTATGTTTTATTGGCAATATGAAAGCTTATTGGCATTGATCCTGAAAGTGTCTGCCACAGGCATTTCATTCCAATGAAAGCAGGTGGGCATCCAAAGCTTTAGACATAAAATCCTATTTAGGAAATAAGGGCAAGTTCTTCTCTGTAACAGAAGACTACAGAGAATGGAGGGAAACCCGTAAAACTAACTAAAAACTAGAGAGCTGGAAGCAGCATTTGTTGAACATTGAAAAGCAGATTAACAGATATCTACATCATACATTGTGCCTTTCCTTTTCTAGTTTAACCATTTCTAGTTCTAAATTTTATTTTTGACATGGACAACCTACTGTTACCTTAAAGAAACAAAAAGCCTGACTACAGACTAAAATTATATCCTGAGACTTGTGAACCTCTTGTGCATCACTGCCCCACAGCAGAACAAGCTTTCTATATCCAGGAAAGTGCAAGATTCAGGGAGGCTTTGAAGTGCCAAGCTGTTTTCCATGCACGGCCAGTATATCCCCCAACATCTCTCCAGTTTGCCACTGAAGATGCTTGAGCCAGGACCAGACAAGAGCTAGAAGAGACTATTTCAGCTGGAAGGGACCGAACAAAGATCATTTAGTCCAACTAGACATTGTCCCAATGCCCCTTAAACACTCACAGGCTTGGGGCACTACACACCTCTCTAGGAAGCCTGTTCCAGTTTTCTGCCATGCAATTCATCACTGCTCCAAAAGTTACAACCCTGTTCTTCTGTCTTTCCCCTTTTACTCATTCCTACCTTAGCACCCAAGGAAAAATTTCCCAATGACTATGGGAAGGGAGCAGCAGGGGGCTGTGCTTACTGTGGCCCCCAACTGCATCAATACATGCCATTATCTTTAACAGATTTAAGACAGATATATCACATAAAAATTTCATGGGAAGTACAATTCAAGTGTTATTTTACCTAGCTGCCTTCTCATCTCTAAAGGCCTTTTTCCACTGGGATCCAACTCGTTCTGGGAATGGTATTCCACTTAAAATACACACTTCCATTAGCTGGCAGGGATTCCTATACTGTTTCAGCTCCTTATATGTATGTACTTTCTCTGTGTACCTGCCTTCTTTACCAGAAGTATTCTAGTGTGGGTTTTGTACTAAAAACAGATTTGACAAGAATGATCTTGACATTCATTTTACATAAAGGAAATAAAGTGGTAAAATCATAAAGTAGAAATTCTAGAAGGCAAAAACAAGACTCAAAATATATTTAGATGTCACTGTGATACCACTGAATAGAAGTTGCTCAGTTCTCACAGCAGAAGTAGTATAAACTCCTATGTCAAACGAGTATTGAAGTATTAAATGTGACTTTTCTTCCAGACTTTTGGCCTTCTTTTTCCACTGCACTCTCAATTTATCCCAAACATAACAGGATAAAAGTGGCAGAAAATTGGTCCCAAAGTTCCCAGTGCCTGCAGAATGAATCATGCTGTACAAAGCCTAAGTGTCAGCTATCCTGTTGATAGCTCATATGTTGATTCTAAGTAAGTTTTTTAAATTATGTAATATTCAAGGGGTTTAATTCTGTTCCTTTGAGCTTTCCCTTTTGAAAGAACATATTTTGATCCACTAACACTGAACAAGCTCAATCTCCTCCTTTATCCATTGCTTGCCACCTGCAAAGGCTCAAGAAAATATTAGAGAGAAATTGAAGAACTTACTTTAATGGGAATTTTGAGGTAGATTAGGCAGGGGGAGACTGGGGAGGGGAATGTGTAGAGCTTAACTGAAATATTCTCAAAAATAAATTTCTTAACTGAAATTGCCAAAGAGACTGGAAGGTCTCATTCATAGAAGGTAAACAGTGCTGTTTTATGTTTCTTGGGGTCAGGGATTTTCTATTTCTGATTTGCTTTGATTTTTTTGAAGGTATACACTTTTCTATTTTGACAGCAATTAGGCCATTGGCTTTTCATACAGATACAATACAACAGCCCACTGAGGTACATGATAAAAGAGTAAGTCTTATCTGACGGACTTTTAAAGAATAATTGTTTCATTATTAAATATACTTACTATTGAGAAAGTAATGCAAACTTAATTAGTAAAATATCACCATCCTACTGTTTGCTCAATGAAGACATTCTGTAAATATCCACTTCTACTATATATTTTCAAACAAGATTTTTTAAACGAAACCCAACACAGAATTATTAAAACCACCACATCTTACAGTCTCTAGGAAGTTTTCTGATATCATTTCTGAAATATCACAATGATAATGCAATATCAGTGTGCTTATTTCAATGAAATTAGAATTGTTCTCGTCATTTGTCTTTGCTGTAGTCTAACTTTTTGTTACACTACAAAGAAAATAGAAACTTTAAAGACTATTTACATGTGTGAATGACTTTTCCTTAACTCTGTAGCAATCATTAACATTGACAATAAACTACTTGTTTTTAAAAAACTAAACAGTGGAGAACCTTTTACAGAAATGAAAGAGGAGGGGAGTAGAATTTGTCAAACAGAATTTATTGGTGGTTAAGAATTTTCTGTGTCTTGATCAGGCCAGTCACCAGATTGTCAACAGAAGTTCAGAAGTCATAACATCTCAACCACATCTCATCATTGGTCTGGCTCTGGGTTCACAAAAATTAAATACATCACACAATTGCTTGTAAAAGCTATTTAGGTACTCCTACCCTCCTGTTACATTTGTACTTTGTGGAGACTGAAGAACTGTTAACTGAAGCATGGCTACCACACCTCAGGGTTTTATACAGTAACCTATATTGCCAATGATAGCTCTATTTTATTCCACATAATGTTTTATCCTTGACGGTGGGAAGGAATATCTGTGTTAGCTTTTGTTGGGTTTGAGTTTGCATTTTTGGTGTGTTTTTAACAACTGAATAGGTTAAAAATTATCTTTACTTGCAAAGCCATTTTTCTCTTCAACCTTTTTAATGAAAACAGCAGCATAAGTACCTGCAAATGTGTCCCCAAAACATATCTCATGCATAGTTTTGGCAAAATAGGAAACCTGTAATTGTCCGATTGAATTGTCACAGAAAACAAATACATAAACAATGCACAAAATGGCTGTCACGGTGTAAATTAAAGCATTAAATTTATTTATAAATTCTCTGAGCCCTCAGTTGCTAAAGATGGTAGTTGATAGGAGTAAAAAAAATTGCCTCCTTGAAATGTGCTTGGTGAACAGCAGCTTGATGATTGGCAGCACAAATAGAAGACAAACGAGAAAGCCTTCAATCTGCAGCTGATGCACAGGAAGAACATGGGGAGCTGAGTTTACAATAGAGAAAACATTACCAAGCTAATGGCACAGGCAATCGTTTGACCACCATGCATCTCTGATAGCAGCAGGGCATCCATTTTCAGTTAAGTGTTAGAGTACCTTTTTGCTTTCTCTGACCACTGCAGGGGTAAAACAACCCAGTGCGTGAAACCCACTGACTGGTAATAAATTACTATATTGGATACTTTTTGTTTTCTTTCAGCAATGACTTTACTGTCTGTTCTTGCTATCATTACCAATTAAAGTGGAGATCACGTTAGCAAGCTGTATCTAACTGTATATCAGTCCCTACGCTCCAATTGCTTTGGCAAGAATCACAGGGTCAAGAGGTTCCTTTGACCTTTATCAGCTAAGTCTCTCTGACCACTCACCATTTGAAGCAATCTCGACTGAACAGATGGACACTTTTGCAGACTCTATAAAGCTTAGAATATAAAGATAAATGAAATTGTGTTTGGGGCTTCAAACTGGTTTATGAGCATAAAATATTGTTAGCAAGTTCCACAAAAACCTCAGATTTCAAATAGCACATCTTAAACCTACACCATGAACAGAACATCTCTTTATCTACTAGGAAACTGTATTTTTTTGATGTGTCTTCTACACATAAAACTAAAAACTTGATGTAATTTACATGTCTATTAGCATTAAGTCAGTTCCAAATTTAGAAAGCCTAATTTAATTACTTCCATCATTAAAAGACAAGCAAGAAGAAGAATTAGTATAACCCTTTCCCACAACAGCACAGCATACAGCACATGATCAAACATCATTCAGTGGAAGAGTACTAAGGCAGCTGGAGAGTACAGACCACTCATGTATTTTATGACTAGAATTTTAATGCAATAATTTCAAAAGCAAGGGCTTTAAGAAATGTAAGACAAATCTGAAATGAAGGTCCAAGCCCTCTCGAAATGAAACTTCAAATTCTTAGGGTCAACTGTTTATAATTAGATAGAAATATGGTCTTTCAATCCTATTTAGGTATTTGTAACTTTAAAAATAGTCTAAGCATTGAATGGCATCTTATTTCAGGTCAATCCCATCAGCAAACTGCTTTCTTCAGTTCATAACGTTTTTGCAAATACACAGCTATCTTATTTTCCTGCTCTGCTGAAAGGATGGGCAATGCAGGATATGTGCAAAGATGCATTTATTTAAAAATAGTTACAAGCAGCAGGTATATAATTGAAATAGCACTTAAACATACACCATACACCATCTCTAAAAGAACCTGCTGAGGAAGAAAGGATGCAAATTATTGGCTACACTTTCATCTCCACATAAAAACCATATGCACTTCCTAATCCAATATTAGCTCCTATCAGCAGTCCACACATCACACCCCTGTCTAACCCTGCCTACCCCCTGAGCTTTGAATTTAGGGAGCGTGTCAAGAGTTTCTGTCACTAAGGGCATCCACAGTCTCCCAAAGTGCACAAAGCAGCCAGGCCCACCTGCTACAGAGCAATGCTGGCCTCGTGCATAGGGTGAGCATCACAGTTACGGTGTCACTATCCCAAGGTCATTCACATTCCTTACCTTCAGACATTTCACCTAGTCATAGGACAGAGGATCCCCTTCATGGGGGCATTTAGAACTTTCTTCTTATTCATTTACCCTTTTTAAAGGTCAGTAATCACATATAAAGGACTATATGTAAAAAGCCTGGAGTCCGTAGTAGTGCCCCAGTTTACTTCCACAGGCAATTTATGCTTGACCTGAGGCTTCATCACTTGGACAATGCAGTCCCAAACAAATTTGTCAATTCATGATAAATGTTACCATATGAACTAGTATAAATAAACTGTTTGGAACTTGCCTTGCATGACCTTTATTATGGTATTCATGACAACTCTGGTCATATTACTGAGGATGCCCAGATCCTCCTAAGAATCCACCTCCCATAAAGAAAAGGCTACAATATTTTCTGAGTTTGCACCAGTGTTTATCTATCAATTTAACTGCAACATAAGCAGAGTCACCCTTTTTCTTCCCAACACTGTAATCTTGCTTTTTTCTTTTTTTAAATCCCAGTGGAAGGCTTTACTATCTTCATGGCACTTTGAACAGTAACTGTAGCCTCACTCCTGATGCGTCTGTGGCACAATGTAAGTAATTAAGCCAAGAAGTCTTCAGGCTCAAGCTGTGTGATGAACAGTCTAAGCAACTGAATAAACCCTCCTTTTATCATGTATGGAAGGCTACTGTCAGGCAGATTGTTGTCCAGATGGATCTACTGGGCACAAAAATTTCAGTTGTTCAGGAAGAAGTGCTAACATCTATTGCTCAATGTAGAGGTCTGATATTAAAATTTAATCTTTCACACATTTTGTTTTTAAGTTAATGCTCTCTCTCCGTAACAAAACCTCAACTTAATTAAATCCAATAGAAAACTCTAAGGTGTATATAAAAAAAGTGATTCTGGAGACAAATCTTTAAAACATATCAAAGGCTAATGGGCAAGTAAAATTAATATACCAAATATTCTTCACAGGTTTTCAACACTAGGAAACAAGTACACACTATTTTTCAGAAAAATATTTGAAGAATGTACAGACTATTTTTTACAGACAAGTTTTTCTTTGCTCTAGAATTCATATCACTGTCTGTCTGGGCACACTATCAGAAAGGCAATTCTAAACACCATACTTTTGACAAAATCTTGTCTAATAATTTTATCATAGAAAGAAAATAAAAGTGAACTGTAGATCCACTCATCTCAAACTAACATCCATTTCTGATATGGACACTCTCTGCAACATGAAAAGTTTAGACAGAAGGAAGGAATAAGATGGTTTTTAAATTAAGTATTATTTATACACTCAATATTCAAATACTCTGCCTACATCTTAATAAATTAACTTATTTTGAATGTAAAAGTAAATTACATAACCGTATCTTTAAAATATTTACAGCTCAGTGATGGGTGGTAGTGAAAAATTTTCATCCTCACTCAGCACTTTAGAAGAAAAGATGGAACATCTCCAAAGTTTCCTTGATCATGAACTGGACAAGCAATGCTACAGCAATCAAAAGCCAGAGACTGCTGGCTCAGGATTTAGGAATTATCATACTGAGCAATTTACTGGATGATGAATATCCAAATATCTGTGAGACACAATGCTGAACACAGAGATACTGCCAACAGGACCTTAGTAGGAGCTTGAGAATATTGCTTTGTCCTAAGAAGGACTGATGTATATAGAAATTAAGTTAACAATACATGTCTGAGTGCTACTCCAAATGAAACATCTTTTCTCTGGGCTGTTCTGACAGTGCACTTCCCATCTTGAATTGTAAGAGTCCCACCCAGAAAATTTATCTACATAAAAGGTCTAGATCAATTCATAAGCAAGTGACTTTCTACTATAGAAGAACCAAAAAAAATTCCTGTGTGTTCTAGAAAGTGCCATTCTTGAAAATTCAAGAATAGGCAAGCTGGACTTCTTCAGATCCTACAGCATTCTAGAATGTATCTGGAAAACAGCTAAGTTTCTGTACACATAGATTTCACACTGTTCTTTCCTTGCAAGCTGTTCAATCTTGCTACAGAGGCTTCCAAAAGGACAGTATTTGGAAACAAGCATTCTCAGACTTCTGCTTGGATGATTCATCCTTTCCCGTAAGCATTGCAAGAACCAAATCTGACCACTAGAACAAATAAAGGTTGGAGTATTAATAGACAAAAAAATATATCAAGAGAATGGACATATAACCACTACTGTTGCTTTGTTTGAAATCAAACCATAGGTTAGCCTAGGATTTTACTTCTGCTATATAACCAAGACAAGAGCTTCAATTAGCTATCAGAAGGAAGTTAGCAGATAGTAAGTCTTTCTTTTGCAGGGTAAGGTTTGTTTGTTGCAATTCCTGTTTCTAAAGTTGCATGTAAGAAGATGATGATGTGCTTCTGAAAACATCACCTTTTTTTTTTTTTTTGGATGTGTGAGCTGGAAACCTAGGAAAAAGTCTCACACTGAATTCACACAATTCTTGTTAAAATTCTTCTTCATTAAAATAATACTAATTAAACTATAAGAGGCAAGGAATTAATGTTTAGAATAGAAAAGATGATTATCAGAAGAGTAAAGATTCCACCGTATCACTATCATGATTTCTGAAGAATTTAAAGAACACCATTGAACAACATGAAAATATAAAGGTTGTAACAAAGATCATGTAATTTATTTTAGAATTAGGTAGTGCGTTTAGAAGGAAAATCAATTAGGTTGATCTACACAACAAGTCACACCTTGTGGACTAGAAACTAGTAAAGGTAAAATCCAAGATAGGAAAATTCAAATTGCACCCAGCTCCATACCAGACCTAAAAGAAATAGTCCTACGTGGCAAATACAATATCACAAACACCATTTCCATAAGATAGAAACTGTATATTTCTAATTAGAAACATCTTTCCCCCCAAAAAAACAAAATACAAACCTTGCTAAAGTTTCCAAGAGACAGAGAAGGGAATTGCAGCATGGCAGTAGAGGTATGGGAAAAGACAGAGTAAAACAGCAATAGCTAGGTTAGCTTCAATGAATCATCCCTCCACATGAAATACTTCACAAGGACTATTGATATTGACCTTAGATTTATTTCTAGTAGGATACCATGGCACCTTCTTTAGCTTTATCACACAACCAATTAGTTGTCTAGAAGGGGAAAAAGTTAAGTCAGTCACCCTCAGTATAATAACAGAGTAGAAAAGAACCAGTGTCAGAAACATTAAAATAAGTAGTTAAGACTTAATATCAGATTTCTGTCATCCTGTGTTAATTGCTATCCACATCTGCAAGATTAAAATGTGCTACGATATCACAATGGCATCTTTTTGGTTTCATTTTGCTTTGAGGCAGTCAATGGAGAAAACACAAATCAACAAATTCTTGACTTGGTGGGGCAATTCAAAAACTACAGTAACTTCCATCAAAATGGCATGTGGTCAAAGCTATCAATATCCCTCAGGATCATGATTCTTTTTAACTGGTACAAATTTAATCTCATAACTCCAAAGTTATTACTTCACTGTAGTTATGTTGCTACCTTGGTCCCTTGATAAAATACTTAATTGTGAAATTTCACAGGAAATGTAGTACTAAAATGCTTTGCAACTGAATTACAGAGAAAAAATCTGTATATATTGAGTCCTTTTTTCTTCACTCATTTTTCTGTTACACTTACTTTATAAAATACTAAATATAGCTACTGAACACTAGTTCCAGAAAAAAAAAAATACCCTTGCAGCAGCAAAGTTACCAACTTTAAGGAGAAATACTCCACTGCTTTCATTTTGCTTTGTCCTTAATAATCCATTTCACATAAATTATCAAGATCTGTAATTCCTCATAATAAGGCTCTAAATATTATAAAAGGAAAGAAATCAAAGGAATCCATGTCTGTGACACCATTGTTTATGGTATCACTCCTGATTTCATATTTGCTAAGAGTTATTTGGTATTTGTGCTTGTATCTTATTTCCATTTTTCTATCAATTTTTCCATCAGTAAGATTTAACTAGCAGTGATTTTCGACGCTTCCAATAACAATTTTATTTTCAAATTGCTTCCTTTGCTATACTAAAACAAATAGCTGCTATTGTCCTACAGTCTTCATTTGCCTTTTACTTATTCTGTGAAGCAACAAAGATACTTCCTTTATTATTTGTAACTTCTGGACATTCTTGCCTTTATGTATTTTGTTCAGAGCAGAATATGTATGCTATTATGTAAGTGAATATCAAGTTCTTTAGAAGTCCTAATACAAGGTATTTTAACAAATTGCTGAGTTAATATATCAAAAAATACATATACTTTAAAAAGTTCACATATTAATGAATACACTCCTGTCCCCCATCTTTGCCTTGTCTTATATACACAGTAAAAATTCTCCTTTTCTGATCTAGATTTTCAGTAGTATAATTTAGGATTTTAAGGTTTAGCAACTATTGCACAGATTTTATAAGCTGCTCTTCCCTCCAATGTTTTTAGCCAGACCATTCTGATTACATTATTGAAATCACTAGAAATATTAGTGCATGAAAAACACAGATTTATAGCCAAAAGACTGAAGCTGAAAAGGTAGGAAACTTTCCAACATGAAGGGTTTCTGGAACATCAGGAAAACAATTCCCAGACACATCCAGCTTTTTATGTGCATCAATGAAATCTTCATATGACGCACTGAAGCATTTCAATTTTTTTTTTAGATCAGTTTTTCACACAGCTCCAATTTTCAAATAGAACTATGACTTAAAGGTGTAATGAGAGCTTGTTCCATATAAACACCATGAGCACGGTCTAGTGTGTATTCTACTGTCATTAAGACCAGTGATTCAATACCTATTGCTACTGGCCAGGTATCATAGCAACCTTGTGTCACTGAATACTGCTGGAAAACTGTTCAGCACTAGCAAGACCATGCTTCAGGAAAATCTACAATGGCACTACAGATTGTCAACATCTGTGGGGGTTGTAACAGGGAGAATAACAAAGAAACCTGCTTTAACAAACCCCTATACTTAGAAAATCGACAGGGATACTACAGCAGCACTACAAAAAGAAAAAAAAAACAAAGAGGAAGGAAAGAACATTTTTTGTCATTAGTTACACAACTTATGCACCCACATCCTAACATCCATCCCTATAAACAGAGTTGAAATAATGCTGCATCATTACATTTTTATGTATATCCACAAAGCACTGTCTTTTTCTTTTTAACTAAACACAAGCATCATTCACCACCAACATTAATCTGAAAATAAAACAGCCTCACTATCAAAATAATATTTAAACTTTCACAAATGAACTCTAGATAGTCTTGTATATTCGGAAAAAAAAAGAAGAGAAAACAGGTTACTATGAACAAGAACCCAATATTGATTTTTCTGCGGTGCAGTAAAGCATCTCCATTCTATTTGGCTGCTGTCAAAGCCACTCTTTAACAGCTGGAGTCAAATTGCACTATTTACAGCAAGAGCCCTTGTCAAGTGGACCATAAGTATTCTAACAATACACTATTCAAATGGCACTTTGCCACACAAATTGCTGCCTTGATGAATACTCTATGTCAATGACTAAGGCCAATATAAAAGTTTCATTTTTATGAGAGGTTTTACATTCACATATTAAGTAAAGGTTTCTTGAAGAACTATTAAGCTAGATACATTTTGGGTCTTTTGACATTAAAAATAATTAAAATCTGTTTAAATATATCAAGGGGATTTGACAACATTAATATGGATCTTGTGTTAACTGCATTTGTCACAGTCATCTGTTATTGGTACTCCCACTGGCACGTGCAGCACAATAAAAGAATTAAAATGGTCAAAACACCATGAAATCAAAACATTCTGCTTTTGTATCTGTGATTTACATGATGGCAAACGTTTTGAAAGAAAGCCTTTGAAGCTGGACTACTACGTGAGGATATTTATCTCCTTCTTAGGATGGACGAAAGAGACCATTATTTTGAAAATGTTCCTTCGTCCTAAATATAATATGAATGGTAAAACAATGTAATAATAGTAAGAATAAATGCTGAATCTTACTTGCAATCTTCACGTGGATCACTCATTGTACAAAAGGATCACTCACGATTACAATATCTACAGGATAGAATAGCTACCCACTCATTTTTCCTGTCACATAAATCTTCTGAAATTGAGTTCTTTAATATATGCTAAAATTGATGATGTTGGGGCTTTTTGATAGAAAAGTTATTAACAATTTAGTATGTTGTTAAATTTCTAATACACAATTTGCCAAAGAAGGAAATTGATAATGAAATACTCATTCTATATTAAAACCCTCCGATAATCTGAAAGTTTTGTGGTAGTTTCACGTGCGTAGTAATTATATGCTTTAATTAATAGGCTATGGAATGTTGAAGTCTGATACCCACAGTCTTCTCACTAATTACATGGGATCTGAATTTCCAGAATATTTCAAGATGCTAAAACACAACAATGATGCAAAAGAGTCAACAGTGCACTTTTTGAAAAACATAAAAAACATTTTCCTGCCCAAAACTTGAGAAAAACAGCAGACTTCATAACAAGCCTTCATTTCAGCAATAACAGAACAGTGCTAAAAAAGCTGCAGAGTTCCACACTCCTTTTGTGTAGCCAGTACTGGGCTTCTGCAATAGCATTAAGGGGTCTTCCATTGTTGTTTTCCCCGGGTTCAGCTACACTATATACATTCAGCCCCCAGCATCTCTCACACCAATCTACAAAATCCTCTCTAATGCAGATGCAAGTAGGAAGAAGCTCTGAATGTACTGGATGATGCGTGTTTGATGAATGAAGTACAGAACTTAATTTATTATGAATTTAGACAAACCTAACAGACCTGTAACGACAAAAAAAGAATGTGAAACTAAAAAAAAAAAAAAAGATTTTGACAGAAAAAGTATACAACACATCAACAGCATTCTTAATAAGTTTGCACTTGGACAAGACAATTAATGAACAATATTTAAACAAGAAAATAGAATATTATTTTGAGAAATCAGAGCAGGCAAGATGTATATCAGATCACGAAAAGGCATTACAAATCAATACAATTCCACTGTTTCCTGCTGTGATATTTCTTCAAATTTAAGATCATAATAATTCCCAAAACATGTTAAACTCTGCACTGGAAAGTTTACAAAAAACTCTTTTCCCCTATTCCATAATCAGCATATTTTCTTTCCTACCACCTTGTTAAATCCATGCAATTTTCAATTTAATAGATATACCTAAAACTACTCACCAAACAACTACCAAAACTTTTTTCTTTTGTTCCTATTTAAAAAGGCAAGAAGAAACTATTCCTTTTAACAAACTAACAGGGAGATCAGATTCTGTGTCAATGGCCAACTAGTGCACCATCTGCCCCACAACATGCTCAGCAGGATTACGCGCTAATAAGACTTTTCAGAAAATGGGATCAAAAAGAACTTTAGAAATCAGACTAAGGTTAGTAAAAGGTCAAAGAAAGATATTAAGAGTTAAACTACAATCAGTATAAACTCAAAGTTATATGTAAATTTGAAAATACAATGAAGAAAAGACCATAAAATTCAAGACTGAAGACTTGGATCAAGATGTATTTTATCAGACAGTTTTGAAATACCTGGTACTTCATTTCCTATAATTAGTAAAGCCAGAAAAAAGGCCAGAGAGACCATTCTGAAGGCTGTTTCCATGTCTAAGTTGAGAGAAAGCATTTTTCACTCTCAATACTTGTGGTAAAATACTTTCTATGTACATTGAGGGTTGAGGAATGGCAGACATGACTTCCTCTGTTTATTGCAGAGAACAGACTTCCCAAAACCCATTAAATTGAAAACTGATAAGCAAGAACAAACAACATTAAAGCCCTATTCTTAAGATACACTGTCATCAAGAGTTCAGTGAATATATTACCTCGTGATGCATACACGTGGTTTAAGAAAACAGGTTTGCACCATTTTTTTTCCCCTACATGAAAAAGGCAATCTCCATCTCATTGAACTTGAGATTGTACTAAATTAGAGACCGTTTTAGTAATCAGTTTTACAATTAGCAAATACAGACTTTTTAAACATCTACTAATACCTGATAAAAGTATAGACGTCTCTAGGCCACAAGAAAATAGAGGGACTATTGCATTTTCAGCCTTACTTCTCATGATTTGGTGCCCCTGTACTCATTTTCTCAGTTTTAATGGCACATTAACACTACTTAAAGTATATTATTTCCTTCTATTCACTTACTACTTATTCAAAAAAAAAAAAAGAAAGAGCACACCTTCTCCATCAGTCACAATTATTTGGTTAAATGATTTCTGTAGAAAAGTATTTCTATATAAAGCTAAATACAGATCTCACCCTGGCAAAATCTTTCCTGAA
Organism: Gymnorhina tibicen; assembly: GCA_013399875.1. Taxonomy (NCBI): domain Eukaryota; kingdom Metazoa; phylum Chordata; class Aves; order Passeriformes; family Artamidae; genus Gymnorhina; species Gymnorhina tibicen. The sequence goes on along the minus strand of VXAZ01002106.1, from coordinate 434,110 downwards.
GATGGTCATACCTATCTGCAGCCCAGTACCTCACAAGAGCATTACCATCTTTTTTTTAACCAGTAAGGTGCCAGATTTAATCACACTAATAAAAACATATGGCACTTGCAGTCTATTCTGTGATGATGCTAACAGAAAACACACGCCCAATAAAAACTATCTCTGAATGACAAGAGGAATCTGTGGCCTCATTAGAAAAGCAGTAAGAGAAAGACCAATAGCATTGGATCATGGTGTGCTTGTTCTCAAGACATACACATTTGAACTGGTGAAAGGTGTATTCAGTTGTTCTGAGGGTACTACTAACATGTGCAGTTATAAGTAGAGGTACGAGGAAATAGGGTCTAACTACAGGTAGTAAATCTGAGAAAATCCTTTTGAGATTAGCTACTGATGACCTTGCCTAAGGCCCTCCGCCTGTTTTCCCCATTTGTCCATGAAATGGGGTTGAAGGCATAAAAACTGAGCCAGCCAGAAGAAGTCTTTATAAACTTAAAACCAAGCCACCATCCCACTTACTCATCAGTGGATGAAAGGGTAAAGAAGTATAGGGTAAGTATACCTCATTGCTCTTGAGTTATACTCTACTCTCCACTCTTACCTTATCTGAAGATTTTTCTGTATGAGCAAGGTAAGGGCCCATGCCATGCTTATACAAGCTGGAGTGCTTGTATCCAGAATTCTTGTTTCCTTTTGACTCTTGAGATACAGGAAGTAGAGCATCTGCCACTAAGTATTCTGAATCTTCAATGGCAGTAAGAATTGCTTGGGCTGTTTCACCGGTTTCATGGCGTTCCAGTGTGCCTAGAGAAACAAAACAGAACTTGTAACTTTTTCAAGGAGCTATACTATTGCATCTTGTGCAGGTACCATAGTATTAACACAGTACACTTCATGTGAGCAAATAAATCACAAAATATTTGCAGATGATGCAAATAAACTCCTTTTTTGTACAATTAAAAATATATTCTACACTATTGCTACTAAAAAATAAAGCCTAATTTCTAAAGAAATCATTGCAGCAAATAACTTTGTTTCAAGACCACAAGCAAGTCCAGATATTTTATACATGCGGAGTGAGGTGAAGTTTTCAAAGCAAGCCAAGAATATCCACAAAAATATCACTTGCCCTCACTGTTCAAAATAGTAATTGGTTTTCTCCTCACAAAGCCCTCCCAGAGCATCTATATCATTAATAGTGTAAACAACAACACATTTATCTAATATTTTAGTGCTGTCCTCTAGTGTTCTGGATTACAAACAGCAAGAGAAAGCTTAATTTGTTTCATTCCATTCCTAAAAATTGCCAGATGTAAAGATAGCTTGCAAACACCTGAATATAGGTGTAGCTTAGTCATCAGGGATATGAATGTTATGTTTCAGACTATTTCATCACTTGTGTGGCTCTCTGGAATCTAAATCCCCTAGCTGTTATACCCAGTCATATTATTTTAGTAAAAATTTTATTTAGTAATACTATTTTAACTAACATTAAAGATATATAAACTGAGCTTAAATGTATTTGAAATGAGCTACTATTATATACCACACATTTCCTATAGGAATTAAAAGAAATTGCCAAAATAGCATGTTTCCTATAAATAGAGATAAAATACATCCAAAGGATTTTTCAAGTATTAAATATCAGCTATAAAATGAAATGTTTTTCCCTTAAGTTTGAATTCTTTCTACCCTCAAGTAATACAACATGAATTTTCCCTTTCACTGCTACAAGAAAAAAATGTGTAACATTGAAGTTCTATCAGTAACACCTGCTAAAAATATTGGACTGGGATTGAGGGAGCTCATACAATAAGTGTTTGTGTGTATATGTGTGTATAAAATCTCTTCATCTGAAATTATTCTCTGAAACTCATCCATTTCTGTTCACTGTAGTATCACCTCTACTGCTCACATGACAAAGTCTTTGAATTCAGAGCAGAAGAAAACAGGGCAACTGATTCTTTTTCCCTTATAAAAATCAGTTGAACACCACAGATTACTGTAATATTACACTGAAAGAAAAAAGATTCAGCCCCAATTGTTTTTAATGTGCCATTTTCTTAATTCCTCCCCAGGACTTGGAGCCAGTGCCAGGGACCATTACAGAACAGGACGGCTACTGAGAGGAAAATAAGTTGCCCAAAAGGTCTTCATGGTTAGACTGTCTACAAAGCTCCCAGCACTGACACATTTCAGTACTTCCAGAACATAAAAGCAATGTTTCACAGATGCCTACAAGGGATGATTATGCAGTTCACACTGGACATGAGCAAAAATTCTTAAAAATACTATAGCTTTTGCAAAGTGAAGCAGTTTGGAAATAATACAGTCACTCAGCTAATGTTATTTTGGCCTCTTTATACGTGTAAAGTAGCCTTTCAAGCTAAAAATACGCCTTGTTTCCCCACAGAACTATCTGGATTATTCGGAGAAAAACATGAACATAATTCACCAAAGAAATCATTGTTCTTCCTACTGTTAAATAGAGGGGACTAAGCTTTCTCTACCACCTTCTGTGGCAAGTCCACTACACGGTGAATATTTGTATCTATGTACAAACATCCATATATCCAACCCCATTTTCTGCAACACGTTTGTCAGTGCAACTCACTGCTGGATTCCTCAAGCGCTTCAAAAAGACTATCATAATATCCCTGAGAAATTACCAGGTATCGTGTTCCTTTTAAGGAGAAATTACAATAAAATTTTAATAAATCCAAGACTTTTGGGGGCATGGTACTAAATTTCAAAGACCTGATTATGCAGTCTTTGGTATTAGACAGAACTTCCAAACAGATCTTGTTAGCTCCAGATGCATGTGAGTGCCTCACCACCAGCCATCCCTCCGAGTCAGACCATTCTCTGTGGGATAATTTCGTGGATTTAGAATAGAATATAATTTAGTTAAGGCTATTGTACTACAGACTTGGGTTATTTTCCATATATCAGAGCTATTCTCTGGCAACAACTTCAGAGCCAATTTTTCAGCTTCTGGTTGAAGAAAAAAATCTGAGTTGACAGAAAAAGAAACATACCAGACATGGTAAAAGGTACAGAAAATGTGACAGCAGAATTTAACCTTGGAAGGCAATGGCCTGAATGGAATATGCATGTATTCTCAATGTACATCAAAGTGAATTTATATTTTACATATTTAACACACACATCTTATTTTAAACAGATGAGATACGCCTCTATATTGTAACTTCCTATAGACTTCCCAGATGCAAAGTGAGAAACTACCAAACAGGTTGTTGGGTTACAGAACATTTCTGCTACTAGCAAGCTCTTCTCTAAGTGTGCGAGGAGATGCCATTGCAAGCATGCCATTTTTTGAGTAGTTTGAAGAAGAGAAAATTAACATCTTATCAACTGAAAAAAGCCCTTCTGGGTTCACTCTATGCAAGAAACAGGACTTGGCTTCTCACACAGAAGTTACAATTGGCTTGGGGGTTTTTTAATTTTTATTTTTAAAGCACATTTATAGACAGGAACACGGAATAGCAAATGCCCTGGACAACCAGCTCAGTTTCTTACTAACGGAACATTATGACACCGTAAAATCAATTTCAAGACTTCAGTTATATCTTTAACTCATTTATATATCATTCATAACAGCTATCTCAAATCCCTTTCAAGTAGCACCCCAGAAGATGGCTATTTTCTTAAAAAAACCCCATCCTGTCTTGCATATACTACCCAATCCTGTTCCCTGTACGTGAACATCTGTATGTACAGGTTTGTGTGTATAGCTGGAGCTGCAATAAAATGGCACAAAGCGCCTAGGAAAAGGTGTGATCATGAAAGAAAGTATTATGAAGTATTTATATTATATACTTAACTTTACTCTTCTGAAAAGCCCAAATTACTCATTTATGAACAAATAGTTGGCAGAGACAAAATAAAGGAAGAGACCTGTATTCTGTGATGCCTAAATACATCTTTCAGGGAAACAAACAGGGAGGATGAGGGGAAAGCATTTAGAAACCTGTATAAATATGACAAAGACTTTCTGACCAGTGCAAACAGTCTCTTAAAAATAATACTGGGGCAGGGTGATAATTGTTCAGAAACTGTTATTTGTTGGGAATATGCTGTCTCTGATTTTAAAGGAAAATAAAAACAAAGAGTAAGAAAAGACAAAGCCTGTACATGAGACTACAGGAAAGGACAGAAATAAAATCCACTCTCAAACCTGAAGTATTTTAAATATGAATAAGCCCAAAGGATTTTGATTGAGCATAAAACAACAACAGATGAACAGGAAGACATAAGGGTGTCTACATGGCAGCAACACCACTGCTATGACCCCCTACTAAACATACAAAATACAGGAAAGGAAAGTCTTTATCTCTCTAAAGCTGTGACCATGGCAACCAAGTCCCAGGAACAGACAAGAGTAGAGTATTTCACTCTCCTGGGCAGCTCCGGACCACCAGATGCGACTGGCTAGAGACTGTTACAACATCTTATTCTTTCTGTGGACCAAGTATTACAAATTGTGTCTCTTGGTGTTAGTGCTGCCCACACAGTTCTCTGGGTTCTGCTCGTACTGAATGATGCATTTTTACTGGAGAGGTCACGCGTATTTTCCTGCCTCGAGACGAAGCATTCACTGCCATCACATGACCTGTCATATCATCAGGCTCCAGTGCTTTCTGTTTGCTGTCACAGCTAAACTACCGAAAATCCTCAGCATTGCAGTGCTGCTGTGACCTAGTAACTCAGATGACTCCTACAGCATAACAGTGCTCCGTGAATGAGAAATTATTTCGGAAGTGGTTTTATCTAAAAACAGCATGTGGTTGAGAACAAATCCTTTTCTTTACTAGTAGTCAAAACAGAAAACTCACCTTTCAGAACAAGTACCATCTGTAACATTAGTTAGTTTATTTTCTGTTAAGAGCTCCCTTTCCACAAATACCTGTTTCATCTGAAAAAACCCTCCCAACATGCTTTCTTCTATGCTGGTAGAGTGAGGCATACAGAAATTTTATGTTCCTTGCTACAAAAAGGCTTGAATTCTACAATTCTACAATCTTGCTCCAAGACAGTTGTCAAGCACTTTGCTTGAAAAATTTCTCCTTATTGCTAGTGCTACCACTCCAATATCAATTGGCCCAAAACAGATGGAACAAACGTTGCCTTAAAAATGTATGCTCCAACCAATACCAAGAAAAAAGTAAATGCCATCTAGCAAAAAGAAATGGGATAGATCACACAAAACCCAGCCTATTAAAATAATCTAATGATATTTTAAAAGGTATTTTACTCATAGGAAGAGATTAAAAATGGAGATGCCCTGTGATGTGTCTTTGCAGACCCATCTTACTGATTTTTGCATTTGGAAGATTTCTGTCATGTCCAACTCTGTGTTATTGACATTCTTCAGAATACACACTTTCAGAAGAGCCTTAGCAAACTACTGTCAATATCCTTCAGCTGAAGAAAGCAATGAAGAACAACACAAAGAAAACTAGTGAAATCTAATTTATAATGCTGGTTTACGTATCTGGGTAACAAAGAGCAATTCCCCAATGCAGCCAGCTCTTACTTCAGGATTTCTGATGCAGGCATAAGAACCCAAAAGAAAGGACATGGAAACCCCCCTGTTCTCTCCCTGACTCCATCTAAACTATGCTAAAGAGTAAAGGACAATAATCCTGTAACATGAATTGTTAAGACACAGTAAATGTGCTAAACTGGACTGAATGGAAGAAGTTACAAGCTCTGAACTTGGAAGATATGCAAGTAGTTTCCATCTACTCCTTGATTACAATCTGAAAGATGGAAAGAGAATCTGTCCCTTAGTGTCTGGAACGAAACCCCTCCCTGGCATTCACTCTTCTGACTGCACTGGATCATAGCAATCAGCTTTCAGTTAACCTTCATATACATATATATACATTTATATTTATACATGTATAAAATCTTATTAATAATAAGAACAAAGATCAATTATCAGCTGGAGGGAACAGACATATAGCTAAATTCCATATGTGTTCCACCAAGTATACATGAAGCACAGCAATGTACATGCGTGTATGCATACGTATGAATACAAAGATACACTCCTGTATACTGACAAGAGTCAGGTATCCTCAGCTTCTGCAAACTGGGCAAAAGATGACACTGCTTTTTTTCCTTAGCCTGAGACAGACCTTCCCAAGCTCCACTACCCTTTATTATTCTACATCAATACGTATTTGCTGAATGATGACTCAAATTCAGAGAGCTATGAAATACTCAAGTACAAGCTACAGACTGACCTGAGGCTTACACGTATAAAATAGAAGATGCAATAAAAAAGGAGAGGCAAAACGTTAGTTAAGTTTTAACTTAAGACTGAAAAATTAAAACAAACAAAAAAACACCCAAACCCAAATGCTAAGTTCCACAAGGCATACATATTCATGTTTAAGTCTTATTTGAAGATCTGCAGATCTTTAGGCTGTGCAAAATTCATTAAAGAAGAAACAAGAATGTAGTGGCTGCTATGACTTTGACCCTACACCATGGCCTCCAGCAGACAAAACACAACCACAGGATTTATCAGTTAGGCCACATTCACCCACTCAGATCTAATTCTGACCAATGACCTAAAGAGAAAAAGAGAACAATGGAGAGATGGGAAAATGAAAAAGTTATCAAAAGAGACTGTAAATCACTAAATTTTACAAAGACAAAAAGGTCACAGAAGTGTAATTATTGTTGGTTCTACAATTATCTAGGCATAAATCTTAGTAAAGTAATGACCACGTTTACTTTGATAGAGCTCTAAGTTTCATTAAAACTATACAATTCATTTTCTCACAGCCACCCAATGAAATCTAAGCCTTAGCTTTCAAAACAGTTTAATCCCTAATTTCTGTGTGGGATGAGAAAAGTTCTCAGATGTACTAAATAAAGGTCTATTTAGGAAAAAAAAAAAAAAAGCCAACCGAACAACCCAAACCTCTCCCCTCACAAATTCTTCAACTCCTGTGATACTTGCTGTTTACCACAGGTTTAGAAGACTCATTGTTGGCACCAATTATAAAAATATTGGAGCACATATAACTACATAAAAATTATCTTTAAACAGTGTTTGAAAGTCTTCCAGCATGTCTGACTATCAATATGATCAAAGGCTTGATCCATAACATCACTATCGGCAGAGTAATTTCATTTCCTCCATGGCAGAAGTGCTTCTGAAACAGCAGAGGTTTTATGTAACATTTAAATTTATCGATGTAGCATTAACACAACAAGAAATACTTTCAGAGTATTCCTGAACTCTTCTTTATTTTTCATAAAGATTTTTTTTATGATCAAACAGATGGATTTGACTAATGTTAGACACTGCATATTTTATGAGGGCTGCCAATCTCATTAAAAGCCTGGTTTATTTTATTGATACCTGTGTAGCTTTTAAATGCTTGAGGTAAAATTTTCTATGCTTGACAGCTATCTTAAGGTGGTATGATTTTTTTTTTCTTTCTCAGTAGAAGTGTCTCAAGCCATTTATCATTCTTGTTAAAGTCATGAAACACAAGTGTTTCAGAAAAATTTCATGCCTTAAAGTATGGACTCAAAGCTGAACATTTGCCTTCTGTGAACTGCACCTCCAATGCTGACGCCTTGCTCCCACCACAGTGACAGCATTACTTGAAGCAACGTTGCTCTTCCTGCTTCCTCAGCTGAGACAGGTCCATACAGACCCTGCCACGGGGTAACAAACAGAGCCAGTCTCACTACAGTGAATGGAAGTGATAGTCTTTCACTTACCTCTACTGAAAACCCCAAGATAAACACATAAGCATCACCCTGATGCTACTTTTGCACAACGAGGTAGTAACAGCAAAGAAAACCTCTGAACTGAGGTAGCAGGTACTTCTATGTAAATCTCTGGTATATTCAATACATCAAAACATGGGGGGTTTAAAATTACATACCACCTAGGGTGTTCTAAGAATAATTCTATAGAAGAAACTCTCATTCTCAGGATTTCTGCTTTGTTTAGATGCAGAAGTTAGAAGCCAAGACAACTGTAATCCTTCTGCACTTAAGAAGAAAATTGCAGAACTATTGTTACTAAGCACTCAGATAATGTGATATTCAACATGTCAAAATACAAGAAAAAGCTATTCATGAAAGGATTCAGGTAGAGCACAAATAGGGAAAGCAATACACAAAGTGTGGATAAAACAAAATACTATATAGATGTTTATTTAGTAATTGTCTATTATTTATTGATGATTTGGACCTTTCCTAGAAAGGATTTTAAGCATAGAGTTAGTTTTGACTATTCAGGAGATCTGACCTCATAAAAATACTCTTTAGGCATGTTTCAATTTTTTTTCCATGCTGGAGCTAGCAACATGTAAGACAGTTCCTAAAATTTGCACTCTCTGGGGGAGTATGAAAAAAATACAATATAGCCAGTGTAAAGCTAAATATGTAGTATGATAAATTAACAATAAATTGAAGTGTTATTAAGTGATGCTATTCTATCTTTAAACCCAAACTAAACATATTGTAAAACAAAAAAACAGAGCAAGACTTCCAAGGCAAAAGAAAGTAACAGGAAATCAGTAGATGATTCATTCTGCAAGTATTATGAACTTCAAGGAATAAATTCATTTTGAACTCGTACTAATTGAAAAACAATTTATTGCTGATAAATGAAGATTATTAACTCTGAGCAAGGAAGATTGCTATTTAAAGTCTACGCATGCATTCCTCACTCCTAATACATATTAGATATAAAGGTGGCTTGGTAGACATGTTGCCAGATGCTGTTCACAGCAAGGAAAAATCCTTTGATCCTTTTATTACTATATCTTACTGTACTGGTATTTACTTTTCTAAAAAAAACAAAGATACTAACTGGTTAGGAAAATGTAAAACCAATACAGATAACAGCTAATTTCCTTACTGAAGGGGATTTCAAGTAGTGACTATTGGAAGAAATATTCTGCACTTTAATTAGGGTAAAATTTGTTATTGATTTTCACATTTGTCTCCTAGCACACAAGTTTGGAGCATATCCTGTACACATACTATATTAATATTCCAAATGTATGATTAGATCAATATTCATTGTCATGGAAAGATATTCCACTGTAATGGAAAGTTGCCGTATACGTGTATTAAAATTTAGGTAAAATACATTACACTACACACATACCATTTCATGGCTTCTGTATTGTTTCCTGTATCACTACCCACATGCAGGTGCATTATCAACCTTTAAACTCCAAGTAATTTTACTTTGCTCTCTAAATCAAGGGAATAAAAGGATATAATTAAATTTATCTTATTCTAGACCTGTAAGAGCAGCAGGCAATTATCTTTTGCCTTTTTTTTCCCCCCACCTTTTTTTAGTCTTGCTTGTAGTCAGCGGGGAAGAGATACAGACTTAAATTACACTTCAAGTCAACTATACTCCTGGTATTTAACATTTCAGCATAAATTATGCTGAAAATCCTATTTATTTAGAATATATGCAGATGAATGTACTCACAAAACTTCCCAGTGAATATGTAAAATAAAGTTATCTTTGGAAATCTCATAAAAAGAGAGCACAACAAGTTGGACATGAAGTGGCACTGGCTTAGATTTTAATCTAGGATGCAAAGCTTCTTCTGCCCCATAAAGTGATGGTTATGAAAGCCTGCTGAGACAAACATTTCTAAGTCCTTTGGAATGCTTTCTCTACAAGTGTGTCAACCTCTGTCACAGGAAACAGGACAATGAACTGTTATGCATAATGAAATCTTCCATCTGCTTTAGGGGCCATCCTACTAATTACCTGATGGAAGAACAGTTTTAAAGTGGTACTAGGCCTTTAAACTTTAGAAAAGTTGTCTGTCAAATTTGACAGAATTATTGCTGACTCTACAACGGTGTAAACATTGAAATATTCATAGAAACTTCTTAATCCACAGCCTGACATTATAAACAGACCGGCTGTTTCCCAGTCATCCATTAACTTTTGCACAGGAGCACTGTTCAGATTCAGTTTTTTAACTGCAAACAGTGACATATGAGTCTGACACAATACTCCAATGACTTTAACTTAGCAGCAAAGCCTCAGTCATGAAGCTAACTGCAAAGCCAGAAGAAATATAAACACTTTTTGACTGTAGAAGCAATAAAAGCTATCTAATGTCCCTTTCCGTAACAGAATTCAAGCACAAGGCTACCCCTTAGATTTTATTCTATTTAACTTAGTCAGGGAACATGTTCAGAGGTAACTGTGTAGGCAAGTGGTACCATGTGTGGTTGCCCATTCACTTGCCAACAGATGAAATACTAATGAAAGGTGCTGTGCTCCTGCAGAGCTGCCTCAGTGATGCTGTGTACATCTCTGTCATGCATCTGAACAATGCTTTGTCTGCCTGAGTGCCACTGAAGTATCTACATAGCTCTTGATCTAGGTCAGGCCAATTTCAAGGATCAACGCCGTGACCTCTTGTGTTCTCCTGCAATACAGATGTAATTCAACATTAAAGCAACTACAGTATATCCTACTAGGCTTTCTCAGGTATTGACCCTAGATGGCACCTTTTAGTCAGCAATGCCTAAAAGGAACAAAAAAAAAAAGATTTGTTAATTGCTACTGTATAGCAAATAACAGCATCTTTTCTTGTGTACCAGCTATTCTTAAAGAGACAGTGGTAGTCATAGCAAAAGATACACACTTTTAACCATCTGTACCCTGTCTGAATATGTAATACGCGTGAGCAGTGACATCAGTTTTACTTCCTCGTTGATCTTGAAATAGACATTATGAGTAAAGGAGAGAGCTCAAATATACTGATTTTTTCTGTTTTGTCTAAAGCAAACAGTATAGATAGTGTGTTGTAATGACCTGTAAAGTAAATTGTGATCTCAGTGCTCAGTTAGTAAAATGGTGTTTTGATACAGTTTTAACATGCTGTGCATTTCAGCGGCTCTGGACTCAATGCACCTTCCTCTTCTCAGGATACACAGCTCTGAATCGCCTGGATACTCACATTGTAGCATCTAGTACCATTAAAACTTCTAATAGTTCCATCTGTCCAAGTTTAAATAACTAGACTTATTACCCATATGAATCAGCATTATGTTCTCAAATCATCTGGGAAATCTGCAGTTTAACCTGAAAACACGCCGCTTTAGTTTTGCTGACTACACAGTTGTGAGCTTTACAATTACCTTCCACTATTAACTGGTTATCAATTAAATCAAAAGATCTCAGATTATGAATTTTTGGAAGAAAGCATAACTTTGTTCTCCAACTTGTGACTGTTTAGACTGAAAACATCAGTCTTTTTAATAAGTTTGATTTTTTATTTGTAGCTCCCAGGAATATTCTACTCAATTCACTGCCATGTCAGCTAAACTTCTGATTATCAGGATCTGACTTAAGCTATTCTATTTTACTAGGTGCACACCTTGAACTGTAAGAAAATTCTCTTGCTTGCTTGTTTATATAAACATTGAAACTCTCCAATTAATACAATCAATGTGTTAGTATTTCTACTAATGTTTTGGTCTTCTATAAATTATGCTTATATAACACCATGTGACAAGACAAACCTTCAGGAAAGTGAACAGAACATCCCTCTGTGTTATTACCTGTTTCAATTTCCCAAATATAAACTGAATTGTCTTCACATCCAACAATTAGCACATTCTCAAGAGGGTCAAATTTTATCTTCTTCACAGGAAACAGATGCTTTCTGGCATGTAAGAGACATACTCTCTTCTGAAGGTGTAGAATTGCTACTGAGTGGTCACTGCACACACAGCACACTATACTCTGGTCTTTTAACTGCAAAACAGGAAACTCCAGTTTCAACACTGTAACCACACATTCATAACCACATCATTTTAACAGGCCTAGTAAAAGTATTCCAGTGATTTCTTTCCCAGAACATACTCATTTTAGAAAATTATATTTTATTTCAGCCAACATCTTCAACTTATTTTCAACAGGCTGGCTAGACAACTCATTCCCTGACAAGAAAACATACCATCATCTTTATGATATTTTAGACAAAATAATTGAAATTCCATGTATTAACAATGTTTAGCATATCAAAGCAGTGATTATATAACCAACTACATAGTAGCAGTTGTCCTAGAAGGTAGTAAAAAAATTATCTTAAATCGAACTGGTGTTCATGTGATATAAAATTATGTCAGGTCTAAAAACAAAAGCCAAGGGCAAGGTATTTCTAACAAAAAAACTAAGTAAGTTTCAAATTCATTTCCTACTCTATGGATCTGATACTGCAAAGCCTTCCCTTCCTGCAATAATTTTTGGTGACACACAGAGGAATTCCCCTACAAAAAAATTCAGCTCTTTAAACAAGGCTGAAACACTGGCCAGGCAGGCATTAAATCCCACTCAGTTTTCAGAATAAAGATGAAAAGGAGCCTTACAAACATTAAAAACTTTGTTACTGCAAACCATTTTCCTGACTACTTAACTTTGGCATGTAAGTGAACTGTGAGTCATTCATAGGCACCAAATACGTCTTTGCAGGCTAAGAGCAAAAATGGAAATCCCAGCCCCATGGAATACAATGTTCAAAGTTACACAGAACATTCAGTACAGTAAATCCTCACCTAAATTTAAGTTCAAAAATCAATTAATTACAATACAGCTTTAAATTAATTCTAAATATCATAAAACGCAAAACATACATGCAAAGGACCACAATGATGTGTCAGGAACCAAAATGAAGTATATATAGTTTGGACCAACAGAAAAGATTAGATTAAAATACTATGTTCAAGCTCCTAGCCTTATTGAGCATACTTTTTACATTTCAGAAAGAGGTGTTAATCAGATTGACATGTAAGTTGATAATAATGATATTAAAAGTGTTGAATGGAATGAGAGAATAAGAGCTTCAATTTAATGTCACAAACTCAAGAACTCAACTCCCTGAAATTAAAAGCAATTTTCAAACAAGACAATTAAATGAATGTAAATTAAGCATAAAGCAGTGTGGGCAAAAGTATTGCCAGACAATGTTTTCTTTTTCTTTTCTTTTGTATATAAATATATATACACACACAGATGGGTATATAGAGAATTTTTCTTGGGACATCATTTACTATGCTTTTACTTACTCTGTAGTGTTCTGGGGATCGCAAGAGCTCTGTCACTGGACCAGACTGCAGATTAAATTGGTGTAGGATGCCTCCAGTAAATATATCCCAGCAGATCACAACAGAATCCTGGCCCCCTGATAACAGCCAGCTTGGATCAAATCTTACTGATTTGTCATGTGGATAAAGTAAGCAAGTGACTCTGCTACTGTGACCATTCAGAACCTTATAAGGTAGATTATCTGAAACAAGATGGTACATAAATTATTTTTGCTCTTTAAAAATAAGAGTTCCATATTCTACAGTATATTTCGTAAAAGTCAGGATATTCAAAGGACTAAATATAACCAACCTTTACATGGGATCACAGAATTTTGGACCTGTTCCTAAAAGGGAGAACACAGGTCTGCACTCTGAGCTTCATCTACTGAGATGTACCCTTTATGTTCCCTTCAGTGGAATGATCTTTTAGAGAGCAAATAGAAAAGAAAACTGCCAATATAGTGACATGCCACATATCTCACTTCTAGTGGATATCCAATCCCACAGCCATGCCCAGATTCCTAATACCTGAAAGCACCTCGGTAGTACTAAGCTGTGATCCAATAGATCAGCTACAGAAGGAAAAAGATCATCATAATCTTCCATTTTCTCATTTCCTACCTGACCACCAGCCCTACTTTTTCACAGAATTTTTACAGGGATCACTGGAAGGGATGCCAGAAATATGAAGTCTTCTGTGCTTGACTGAGATGAATCCAAACAAATTGTTAAAACTTACCTTTAAGAAAAGATATGTTTTCTAAAAGTCTTGCTCTTGCACTTTTTAAACCTAATGTTACAAAAATTTTCCCATTTTCACATCCACACACCAGCTTATCAAGACCAGGTATGTACACAGAGGAACTGACAACTGCACTTCCATCTTCAGCTCCACAAAGTTGATCAATAATGCTCTCTGACATGGAATGATGTTTATCAAAATTATCCTGAAGAGTCCACATGGCTGTAATTGGGATCTCTGGAGGGTGGGGCAAGAGAGGATTTTTTTGTTTATGCAAAACAAAATATAAAAAGTCAAACTAAACAAAATACGCATTTTCATCTCTTGATCCCTTAATTTATCCTTTCTTCAGTCTAGGATTGGGAAGTCAGTAGTTGCTACTCCTTCTTACTACAGGCAATCATCACACAATGAATAAATGAGCATCACTTTTTAGTGTGGAAAGTTTTAAATGAGAATCTTGATTTTCATGAAAATTGACCCCAAGACACAATGAAAAAGACGGTAACAAGGTGCCAAAAGTGCCAAACCTTTTGGAGAACCATCAAATGTTGACACAGGAACATCAGGAACATGCCACAAAGTGATCCGTCCTGAAGCTTCACCAGAAAAAAGAACCTTGTAGAACGGCTCCTTTCTTTCATTCATGAAGCCCATGACAAAAGGAAGACTCTGTGAAAAAGAACAGTAAATGAATATTCTGAAAGAAAACTGATAAAATAATGTAATAATTAATTGTAAATGTGAAGGCTATTTTTCACCAAAAGCTGTAAAAATACAAAACAAACCATAGTTGATTCCTCATCTGCCACTATATCCTGACCAAGTCTACTCTGCCTGGTACAAGCCTCTCAAAGGTCACCTCTGGTTTCAAGTATCCTTGGCTAAACCTACATCCCAAATGGAAAAGTGGACTGGGACATCTCCTCAGGTTTACTGTTTCACCAGCATAAGCACCGAGGTCAGGCTGGAAAAAATAACGCAGTGAAATATTGATAATCCTTGCATCAAAACAAATTGAGTAAAGCGTCAGTCATCACAGCTTGCATGACTCCCAATAACAACAGGTAAGAATTATGCTTTTACACAGGTAATAGTCTATAACACCATCATTCAGTCATGCGGTGGTGGAGCATTTCAAAAGAGCAATGAAGTTGCTGAAGGGTCTGGAGCACAGTTCTGATGAGGAGCAGCTGGGGGAGCTGGGGTTGTTTACTCTGGAAAAAAGGAGGCTCAGGAGAAACCTCATTACTCTCTACAACTACCTCATATGTTGGATATACCTATTTACAACACTGAAGTTTGAGAGTCCATTCCAGAATAATTAACTGTCCTGTAAAATGGTTCAGTTTATAACCTCAAAATGGAGTTCAAAATGGATCATCACACAGGCGATTTGGTTCTCTCACAAATCTGCTATAAAAATTATTCAGGCAGTAAGGTAAATATTAAAGCAGAAATATTAAAAAAAGAGCAGGTCATTATTTTGTAAAAAGCATATACAAATTTTGTACCACCACTGTAAAACCCTATTATTTGCTAAGCCATGTGTTTTGGCTATTTCTTTTCCCTCACCTTTCCTGACCTTTTGGCATCCTTCAGCAGTTATCCCATCTGATTTTAGATCACAGCATTTGGGGAAAAGCTGAATGGCTTATGCTATTTCCCTTCAACTGAAAATTAAATCTGTCAGGCTTCACAGGATTATGCAACAAACATGCTTTCTAAGGGCCTACATTTGTCAACAGAGAGAAAGAACACTACAAAACCTCACACAGGTATATATATCTAGTCAGCTACAAATAAAAATGTTTCTGCTGCGTATCTTCATAAAACTGCTTAATGAGCTGGTTGAGTTGTCACACAAACACTCAAACTAATGCAATTTCAGGCAGGAATTAAATCCTTATCTTCCAACAATTACAACTTCATGAATAGCATTAGCAATCAGACTTAGCAAAAAAAAAACCCAGAACCAAAGCTACACAGAATAATCTGTTCTATTTGTTTTGGTTCACTTTTTGCCCAAGTAAGAAGGCCTACCACATATCCTTCCTGCCCCCCATTCCCCAGATTCCTAATTATAAATTAATTTTCTACTTTTCAAATCAAGTGGGTTTCCTTATTTACTTTTTGTGGTCACACAAAGCACTCCGTAAGTCAGTGAAGATATAGGTTTTCCAACACAGCTGAGTCCATTTGAGATACCTGTCTACACAGTAACTTCAAATTTGAAATCGGTGTGACATGCTCTGCTAAACATGAATTCTCAAACAAAAGTATAAAGATCCCCTACTTTTTCAGCTTCCTCTTTTCTTAACATTAGGGGCTTCTTTAAGCCAAGACCATGGTTCTGAAGAGAGTCATGTGTCTAATTTTATGCACTGTGGGTACATCAGTCTGCTCACAGTGCAAGAAAGTTCTGCATGTGATTATGCCTCTGAAGGCTCAAGCCAGCAGTATTCCAGATAAGATGCCACAGATTCAGACCCCTTCAATTTAGGGTGGATACACATGGGAAGCAACCTATTTATGTAGTTGCATTGAAACAGGCATACATTCCTTAATAAAACAAGAACTAAGTAACTTGCTTTCATTTTGCTCCTGGGTTGCCTTTTTTGATTTTGGTTTTATGGCAGGGTTTTATTTGTTGCGAGTTTTTATCATTTATTTTTATTGATTTTTACAGATTTGAAAGTAAAGTTTCTAAAAATACTTTAGACCACATCTTCATGTTAGAAAAATATTTTTCTTTTTGCAAAAATTAGAAAAAAGAAACGCCAATGACTTCAACAACCAGTCTATATGTATTTGAAGATAAAGGCATTTTTCCACTGTTAAAAAAAACCTAAATATAGCCAAAATCAGACAAAATATGCTATGAACATCTTCAAGTTTGTAAGTAACTATTTTTAAATGAAGCAATAAATATTATTCATTGTTTTTATAGAACAATTAAAACTGTTGACGAATTCATCATTTTTTTTGCATTCTTCAGGTAACTGCAAACAGACAATAAATAAACTTCCAAACCCTTATGAATTTACCTTATTTTCCTTCATACAAGTAAAGCTGAGTAAATGAGGATAAACTGTTTCTTTCAGCACCTTTCCATCAGCAGGGTACATGCTTTTAGAAAGGCCACTGCACAAATAGAAAAAAAAATTTAAACATAGAAGCTTTAGAAAGTCATTTTTTTAGAAAGCAGAACAGTAACATCCAAGATTCACAAGGTCAATTAAAAGTAACCAAATAAGTAATTACAGGAGACTTTTTTTGAAATCATAGCACCAGCTGCCCAAGTTCTACATGGCTAATCTTATTCCTATGTCCCCTGCTGTGTCAGACAAAGACTGAGGGCTGTCAAACTCAGGGTAAATCTTTGAATGCCAAAGAGGTTTTGTTCTGGTTTTTGATCATTTGCAACATGCAGAGATTTTCCATAGTAACCCTCCCAAAGTTCATCTTGTACCTGAACTTTTTTTGTGAATTTCCCATCTGAGCCCACCTGTTTAGCAGCTGGTAGATGTAACTGTGGCCATCTTCTGTCCAGATGATAAGTCTGTAAGCTGCCAGCACTTCCCCACCAGCAAAGCACTGACCAGTCTTACAGAACTCAGTACAAAGCAAGGAGAAATCACAATAATCATAGACCTAAGTTCAGAAAAGCAAAATATAAACAGTATTGGGAAATTCATTTTAATCTAAACTGGGTTTGGGCAGTGGATAAGTAGAACATGAGTTCAATTCTTTGTAGAGCCAAACATGTTTTGATACTAACAAACTATTGCAAAGTCAGAGTCAAACCATACAGTTTGAAGTTAAAGACACTAACAGTTAAAAACCAACCAAAAAGTAGCATTAGGGTCTTATAGTCTCATTACAGAAATTAATAGAAAACAACGCATGTTAGAGATTTTTCCATGAAAAGCCTATCCATTCTACACATGAAATTTCTCTATAAATGCTTTTGTACAGAATTTAAGTAGCCCAAGAGACTTCTCAAGGATAGTCTGAAACTACATTATTCAAAATTGACCCAGGCATGTGTGAAATTAACCCACACCTGTCCCCACAGAGATGTTTGAGTCAGGTATACATGTTAAAATAATCCTGAGTGATCAGTGCAAGAGAAATTTTGTAGCACTGGGAAAGAGAAATACAGAATTTTTACAATAAATTGCAGTTTAAATACATAGTGTATTCTCTACAACTGCTACTAATTTTTTTTAAAGTTTTAGTTATTTTATTACAGCTACACAAAAAAGCAATACAGCCTGGGGTCCTTAGTTTTGCTGGCTTCTATCAAAAAACAAAGGTCCCTGGCTACTGAGGACTTGCCAACTGTGAGTATTTCTGTCAAACAGGTTTTTTTAATCTTTGTCTCCCTTTCAAATGCACTGTGGAGGGGACTATAATGCACCCAGTGCTCTAAAACTGCCTAATACTTAAATCCCCCTTTCTAGCCAATTTAGTGTTAAACTTTTAAAGCAGAAATACATTCGTAAAAAATAAAAGCTTCATCTCTTTCACACAGTTAAGATAAGCCTAGAAGTGTTGCAGGCATAATTATATCTGACAATTTGTGAACATTTTCTTTAACCTAAGGAGAAAAACAAGTATCTGCATGTAAAAATCATAATAGCTTTCCAAAATTAGCAACATTAAAAAGAAAGTGTAATGCTCAATAATGTACCTGCCAGCACGTGGAGGACACTACTAGAAGGAGCCTTTCCGTGTAAGTACAAAATCTTACTGCTTGACAATTTATACAGTCCAGAGATTTTGATTCCTTCTCACACACACTTCGTCTCTCCTTTACAGCACAGAGGAAAAAAAGGCTATGAAGTTTTGTGGGATTCTGTTTGTTTCAGGTATCTGAGCTTTTAGGATAGAAACAACCTACTGAAAATAACTTTAAACTCTGTTAAGAGACTTTCAAAATCCAAAGCAACATAAGATTGTTAATTAAAAATGACATAGAAAGACAACAGGGTTCACAATTAACATGTAAACAAGAATGTAAACATTCAGTGTGGCTCAGACCTTGATCTCACTTAAAGAAATGATAATGAACATGGAGAAGGACTAAAGGCAGGCCATAAATAGCATCTGCTGTAATGAGTATCTGCTAAGTATTCTTCAGTCAAAAAATAACAGAGTATAAAGAGAGCATCAGATTCAGAAAAGCTGATGAATATAATACCTTCCCACTCATTCTTGTTGCAACCAGGATAGTGAGATGTTGGTGTTGCCATACGTCTTGCTTGCTCTTAACACCTTTAAAGGTAGTGTAAAAGTAATTCATTTGCTTAGCTTTGTATTGCTAAATGTAAAGATTGTTAAAAACAATGTACGTATTTTCACACTTTCTGTGTAAATATCAGACTTAAAGTCATCATGCTCAAAATTATTCTATTGGAGTTATATTTATTAATTATTGATTAAATCACATAAAACAGATGTTTTCTGTTTTGAAAGATATCAACAGTGTCAAAACCTGAGAGAAGGGGTACATATGCTTGCAATCACGGCTGTAAAACTGAAAGCCATTTGAACAGCTTCAGTTAATTCCAAGTAAATCCAACAATATTTATTAAAATACTCTTCTTTAGAATTTAGCTGGATTGTTAGTAACTCTGCGTCAGTTCCTCCACAAAAGGTGGCCCCAGGTAGTAAAAAGACTGCACCACACCAGATGTTCCTCTGACATCTGTAATCAGTTGTTAGAGTCCTCAGAATTTTTACAACATGGCAGCAGGGTTTACTCTAGGAATGTTGAAAAGATGCACCCACCCCAAAACACTGCAGATAAATCAAAAACACCGTGATGGTATGAAACTCGACAGACTCTCCTCAGGGGCCTGATTCCACCTTTGAACAAGTAGTGCTGCCCACGCCCTGCAGTTTGTTGAGCCAGGCAGTGATGAGTTACCAGCGTTCAGAGAAGTCTGTTGATATTTTGCCATTTCTGTCTCATAGTACACTTAGCTGTACTGCTGAAGTCCCTTTGTGAATCTAGTTTTTAGAGTTTAATTAAAATACAAAAATTGCATCCCAATTCTAGCACTTGTTCACAAAAGGCGACAGCTGCTGAGAACGTTAACACAAAAAAAGAGTTAGTGAGCTTGAAGAGAGAAAAATAGGATACTTGACACAGCAAGAGTCTTTTCCAAGTGAAGACAGCATTGTGAAAAGCAGACTGAGGAAAACAAAACTAAAGGACCATTTTGAAGAGAGTAACAAGGGTGAAGAGGGAGTACAAAGGCCAATATTGAAGAGCTTTGAGTTTAAGGACAGAGTGAAGGAGTTCAAAGACACTATCAGGATAGCAGGAAAGCATTGCAGCTTCAGCATCCCGGATATGAAAAGACAAGAAGCCCGGCCGAAAGGTAGTACAGTTGTCAAGGCAAGGACTGTCCAACAGCCCAATTTTAAATAATGCTATGAAGAGGTGTTTTCAGAATTTTGTAACAAAAGTAATAAAATCTATTTAATACACATCCAAAAGCTTTAAATTTATTCATATTCTGCTTCAACGTAGCCTTTACTTGAGAACATTCACGTTATCACTGACCTGGATGCTATTCAGAGATGAAGATAGGTCCCACACTTTGAGAACTCCAGTTACAGAGACTGCAACCAAAGAGTCTTCTGTGTAAAGTTAACAGTGAGATAGTCAACTTGAAGCCAAGTTCAAACAGCACCTACTTATTCAGCACTAAAACAAGGATTCTGCAGGACACTGCTTAAATGAAATCTCAGTTTTACACAAAAAAATAAGTAAATGATATACAGAAATGCAAAACATGTAAGCAAACAGTGAGTAATGTATTATCAGAAGGCACAGAACTGTGGTATTGTGCCTTTAATTTCTCTGATAGTACACAACTTATTTATACTTAAATCCAAGAAAGGAGCTGCTTACATCCAATACAGAAGATGCTTGTTTTTCTCTAAAAAATATATTTAATAAAGCACGACCAATATCAGGAGCCTTAAAAACACCTCTTGTGCTATCAATGAAACATTAACATCTTCTACATTAACAGCTCTGTGAAACATGATTGGATATTAAATCAGGTAGAATCATACCATCTATACAGAAATATTTTCTCACAATTTAATTTGCCTACATAAATACATTTAAAACATATACCTTGAATTCTTGCTGAGTGTACAATACACATACAATTTATCCAATCAGAAGACTGAGATGATGATAAAGTGTGAAGAACACCCAAAGTTTTAGCATCAATAATAAGAACATCTTGATATTCTCCACAACAAAGAAGCCAGCCTTCACCTGTCATTCGGAATGAGCAATGGTAATACTGTCCAAGTGGAAAGCAGAGAGTCAGCACACAGAGCTACACAAATGGCATGCAGATTTTTCACACTGAACTTGTCATAATCAATGTTTGTAGCATCACTAAAAATCTAAGGCATATGTGAAACCACACACAATATTGCTAGCGACACTAGCGAGGCACACAGCTTTAGTAAAAGGTGCTTCATACTGAAAGCAGCCCCTGTCCTTCCTAAATGTTAGGATTTTGGTAATTTTTGGAAGAAATTCAGGTGTTAATTTTCCCTATAAATCACTAAGGAGTTTGAGACTTGTTTCTCTGAGACACCCCTCTCCGAACATTTTATAAAGCTCTAGTCATCAAGAGGCATACAAAAAGGAAAAAGTCAGGTGAAGATGCAGAACATTCGTAATTAAATTTTTCATTATGAATTTCTGATTACTTTCCAGGAAGGACTTCTACTCCATGAGATATTCTTCATTCTGACATTAAATGCCTTAATGCTCAGAAGATGCTTTCTCAGCAGTCACATAAAGAAAAAAACAGACATGACAGTGGTGCAGAGAGACAATGAGGATTTCTTTTTTGCTAGGTCTTTTATATGTGCAAGGACATCTGTATTGCATCTCTAACTGTAATTGCATACAATTTCTATAAATGCATAAGCAGCCACCTCAAATGGGATATACATTTAATACTAACCTTAAAATAAAGGGAACAATCATGTAGTTGGACAAAAATATCAGACAACTCAAAAAAACTGCACCTCATTTACAAATTTTCTGTACAGTTTTGCTTATACAGTAATTCTCATTTTTTCAGTCAACTAACTGAAGTGTGAACACAAAAAATATAAATAACTGGAAATACAATAAATAGTACTACAGATATTATGAATCAACAGAGGCAGAAATGTTTAGAATTTGTGATTACTGTTACCATTAACTTAGACTTGAGGAAATAGAGGATTGTTATAGTCAGTTATTCCTCTGAGAAAATTCCACACTGGTCAAGATCCACAAATGTTTAAGTGTTGACCCTGGTGTTAAATTTCATTTCAAATGGCAAATATTCAGTTTGCACTACTTGACATCTGCCATTCATAGCTAAATCATCCACACTGAACAAAAGGAACCTACTAGAGCAGATAGGTTAGTAGTTCAATTAAAACCAAACATTAACTACAGCACAAGCAGCTATTCCCCATGGAACAACAAGAAAAAATCTACAACAAAACACACACAGAGAAAAACACAATTTATTACAACTATCTGAAGGCTGCATTTTAATAGTTTCCCGTCCTAGCAATATCTACTCTTTTTCCTGAGAAAGTTTTCCTGTTAAATGTTCCTATTTTCCTTCAGCTATCTTGCCCAAGGTATTAAAGAAAAATAATTATTTGCCACAATTGCTCACTTCTAATAGAGACGAAGCACCTATTTTCTACAAGTATTTGCTACACCTGCTTGAAGGGTAAGAATGAATACTCCACCTCTGATCTCCACAAAAAAATGTGCAGATTGTCAGCTAATTAGCTAGGCCGGATTTGCCTATTTCCCTGCCGAACTTGTCTGTAATATCATCTATTAAAATCTAATTAAGCACTAGAACATAGCAGGTCATACTGCGACTCTAATAAACTATAATTTAAGTATTGTTTTGTTTCTGAATATACATCATTTAAGGAACAGATATGCTTTAAACATATGCACAAAGTGAAGAATAATTCTTAATTTCTGTTTTTATACACACATAAGAAAAATTTAGTTAATCTTCTAAATTTTTGTTGGCAATATATCCAAGCTTTTTCTTCTCCCCTTGACAATTAACAACTGTGTTTGAACTCCTCATATCAACTCAAGCAGTGTCAAGAAAAACATTTTCTTCTGGAAGCTTCAAAAATTTAGGATTCCAAATTGGCTGTACTTTGGAGTTACATGAAGGCTCAGATTTCCATCATTTGGAAACTTAGTCAAGGGTGGGACTTTCCCACTGAAGAAAAACAGCATCTTAACACAGGAGCCCTGGGCTTCTTTTCTACTAATACACCCAGAAATAAGCCACATCCCACAATCAAACCCATACATGTTGGGCCCCTCAGTCTTACTCACGTGTGTATTTCAAACACTCCCACACTCCAAAATCTAGATACTTATTCTACCTGGTTACAGTTTCAACCAGATACCTGAAATTATCTGAAGCTATATTGAAAGTATCTGAAAATAAGGGATTTGTCCTAAAGTTCTGCAATGAATGAAAACATATTTTTCAAAATGGGATGAAGAGCAGTCTTTTGGAGTTGAGCACCAAAACCGTTCAGAAGTTTAAAAATAAGTCTTTCAGCAGATTGTCTCACAATGTTTGGCTAGATTACTTGTACTTTTAAAATGTCATGAAAAAGCCAACATTAAACTTGAAGCTTCCATGCAAATTTTAACAGAAGACAAGAGCAAAGATTAAGACCATTTCACTTGGCTCCCTGATGCACAAACAGCAAGTTAATCAATACTGCATTTCAAATATTTGCAGCTTACAAGTAGTCAGGCTGATTTGATTAAGGAATTCAGAGGAACATTAAAGTCTCAATTCTTTTCTTAGAAGAAAGAAAAAACTGAAAAAAGATGTAAAAACTACTTATATTATGACAGGGTTTTTCCTCCTATGTAACAAGCTACACATTTAAAATTGTTTCTGAAAAATATCATGTTAATAAAGCAAAACTCTTGTAACAAACAGAGATCCCATGAAAAGTTGCTATACTTACATGGATTGCTGTATGCCTATAAGGAAGCTTTGCATTCTCAATGCACTGTCCACTAGTGACATTCCAAACACACATCTCCCTGCCAAAGATAACTTCATATTATTCTCTGTCATTTCCACTCAATTGGCTGGAATAATTTTGTGCCACCAAGTTTTTCTTTAGTGCTGTATTTAAGTGCAGTCTGGTCATTTATAAAGCTTTTTTGTTACAGATTGCTGGGTACGAAAACGTAGTCATTAGCAGGGGATGACATACAGTACCTGTTCTTTTTGTTTTGGTAATTACACCCTGCTGTCTTGCAACCAACCTGACTTTAAGACCAACTCTGGTCTACAACAAATTGCGGGTGTACTGCCATTATAGCTCGTCAACATGTCACTGTAACTATCTGTCACTGGAACTACATCCTCCTGAAAATGATTCATTTCACTGAACTTAAACCACACGTCTCAAAAAGCATTATGCATCTTCTCCCACATCAGACTTCAGTTCTTGAGAGGAATAACTTTTGTTAAGAAGAAACAGTGCCATCATGAGGCTGTTCCCGAAATCTGCTCTCAATACACTCAACCATCCGAGTACCTGTGCAACACTACAGCCACACTCGGGTACATTTAAGGTTGTTGTTTGAGAAAGACACTTTAGACACCTTCCTTATCTACCCATTACTCAACATGCAGTGGGACTGGAGTACAAGAGACACAATCAAATTAAATGTTGTAAATGAGGTTGTATGAGATACGTTAGCATGGTTCAGCAACTGAATGGTAAACTTTGATGCTTTTAGATTTTAGTAAAAAACAAACATTACTTCCACAATTGAAACATTCATTTCATCATTTCTGACATTACACTGTAAGACGTTTTCTGTATGAAGACTTAAAGAACACATCGGGGAGAGTATTTTATTATATCAGGAATACGATTTAGTGATTTACATTTTAATCTACCTACTTTCCCAATTTTTGCTAATCTCAAAATATTACTACTTACTATTTTTCAGCTGAGCAACAGCAGCATCAAAGCTGGTAGATCTAAAGTCAGAACTTAAGTGGAAGCTTTACGCTATTTCTTAAACATTTCAGGGCAAGGATTTTCTCCTTGTTTATGTCAGAACTTTACTGCTTTAGCTACACTACTGTGATACATACAAACATGCACAAGTGAGGCCAGAATGTCAGAATGTAACTTCAGCTTCTGGATGATGTATTCAATTTACTGTGTGTACTAATAAGGAGTGAGCAATATCAGACACTACATATAGCATATGCTGTAGGACAGGTTTATCACTCTTAGGACATCAATGAGAACTTATGAATCATTAGAGATTCATTTATAGACTTCCATATTAGAAGTACAAAAACAACGTTCAATGCCCATTCTTCTGGGATTAGTTAGTTATAGGAACTCTGAAGATAATCTGAAGTGGAACAGGGAAGAGTATCATAGAATCATCTTCCATATGATTTCTTCCATCCTCACTAAAAGGAGATGGAAGCTTGAAAATGGCAGAAGTGAATTATTCACAATCCAGAAAATGCAGTTTGGCAAATCCTCCATCTCCTGAAGACAAAGCTTCCTATTTGTAATTATCTCAACTTCATGTTGCAACATTCCAGGGATCAGCAATGGATGCTTTGTCCTTATGTAAAACAGATGAGAAGTCAGCAGTAATTTGGTAAAAGTGAACACTTAAAGGGGCCAGAAAACAATTCAATCCTACCTATACACATTCCAAACAAGTCTAATGATCCCTTCAGAGCTAGAATCTTACGGATGCAAACATCTCTGTATGGTATCTCTATAGCAATATCCTCATCTGTTTCTTAACACTTTCCACCCCAGTTTTTTTGGAAATAAAATGTCTTTGCTCCCAGTATGATCTGGAAGCAGTACTGCACTAAAAGAACTTCAGAAATGGGACGAAAAACAGCTTCAGCTCAGGACCCTTGAGTAGAACTGTAGAAAGGCAATATAAAACGGGTTGTGTAGATTTCTCACTCTCTCTGGACATAAACAGTACTGTTTACCACTGCCTGTCCAGTGAGGCAGTCTAATCTTTCAAGATTAAGAAGCCTGAAATAGTTTTTTTGCAGGTTATCCCCTTCTTGTCTACTCATGATTGAATGAGAGAATCAGACAGGGATCATAGCAGCTGAAAAGGATAAATAAGCCTCAGAGAGAGAGCAGTAGCCTTAAGGTGCTGGAAGGTATAGCTTGAAGAACAATTGACAGGAATTCCTATGGAAAGCCAATTTAAAAGGGCTGTCCTGTTAATTAGATAAAATGAACCCAAAAATAAGAGGGGAATATAATTAAGCAGTGAGACAAAATTGCTTAAGAAAGCCCTCAAGGAAGTAAGCAGCTAGCCCTATTTTCAACAGATGAAATCCTTAACAGAAGGACTTCAGACCCCAGTTGAAAAGATTATCAAATATTAAGTGTAACCTAGCAGAAATGCAGAAATTAGTTTGACTCGAGTGACAGGCAATGTCATAAAAAACACACAGCAGAAAAGCTGCAAGATCAGGACCCTCTGAAAGGATATTCTCCAAAACAGCACATTAGATTTCAAGACAGACAAGGAACACATATACCTTTAATTCAAGGGCAGGCTGTGTTTCCATACGTACTGACAGAGGAACCATAAACGAGATCAGAGTACATTAGTCTCTTTTACTGGTTCAGTTTTTAAGACTGAGTTCAGAAAGAAACAGAGAAAAACACCATGATATTTAAATGCTGTTGAACTTGCTGATGACCTCCAGTAATCCATGAATTTTGCTTTGAATAGGGTCTAGCCAACCCCTTTGAACAATTTCTTTTTTCTGTCTACTAAGTGGATATGTGAATCTGCCAAACGTTTCTGTTGTCCGTGGGACTAGCTCTTAGTTGGACTATTGTATATTAACATGGTAGTCACTATCCTAAGTAGCTGCTATCATTTTAATATCATGGAAGTGGATTGAAACATTTCTGCAAACACAATCTGACCTACACTTGACATACATTTCATGATTTAAGAAATGAACAATTGAATATTCAGTTACCTACCCATTTTCAGTAGCACTTACTACATATGGCTGTTTCTCAAACTCTCTTGCTTTTGCCAAACAAGTTACAGAAGCAGTATGGCCAAAGAGAATTTCTTTAGATGAAACCTGGGAGAATAATATGATTTATCTTAAACAATTTCTGTATAAACTAAGGATATCTAAAACCAAGAGAATATTACTTGTAGATATATATAATTGTCAACCTGCTTTATATTCTTATGTTCTTCAGTCATGTTTCTGGAATGCAGAAAGATGTGGATGAATTATGCAGTCTGCATTAAGTTTAGTTTTTGTATTCACTGCAATCATCTTCTGAAGAATGTACGGAACCTCAAATGATATAAAACAGGCAATGTGCAGAATATCTCTGGCCTTCACCCTACAACATACACCAAAAGTGGCAGAGTGAAGTAGAAACTAATAAAGCAAACCTCTTAAGCATGTGTTTCATACCACATGTCTAAATAACCTCTCTGATTATCATCACTGTATGCAAAGATCTTAATCGGAAAAGGCAGCCTCATAAAAATGCGAACTTTCAGGCTGTGTTTGAGTACAAATGGGGCAACTAAATATAACAAAAAGAACAGAACCATAGTTCTAGAAACACAGAATAAAAAAACCAGGAACTGTTTTGACTCTGCTGCATTCTCAGGAAAATAAATGTGAAATAATCAAAGCTATAATTTGCATCTTAATTACATCAAAAATAGAAGTTTCATCTTGCTGCTTCCATCTTGGTAGACAGATTTGGTTTTATGAATAGATAGGTCATGCTCAGCAATTGATTTACAAAAGAAAAAAACCTTTCCAAGATAGGAATCATGATAATTGTATATATTTACTTGCTGTCATTACTCAGAGCACACAGCCTCAAATTATAATCCACAGGGCATGCTAATAAATGAAAAATTCTCCAAAGTCTGCAAATAACAGGTTGCTCATATAGGCAATTCACTTTCTGCTTCCTTAGCTTCCTATAACAAATATCACACTATCTTTAAAAATTCATCTAAATAGGTGCAAGGCTGGATAATTCTATTGCCAATAATAAAAGATAAAACTCCAATCTGTCTATTTGGCAAACTGCAGCACAGTGGACACAAACCTTTAAGTCTGATGAAAGATCCCAGAGACATATTTGTCCTTCTTGGCTTCCTGTAACTATTGTCTGCTGGTCATCTGTAATCATGACAGCAGTGATGCTGTGAGAGGGAGCTGTTTTCCCCCACACAGCCACAGCCGGTACCAATGACTTCATGGTCAACACCTGAAAACAGAAACAAGTCATGATGATCCTAAGATTAAACATAAGAAAAAATAACCTAAAAAAGGGGGAATTTAATCAACATCTGAAAAGGGAAGCCATAAAATATTGCTCTAAGAAGACGATGAGGCATTTTCTTGCTGCTGCAAACATCACACTAACACTTCCAGGGACCAGTACTATCAGAATACTGAAACATCAGCAACAAGATTTGTGTGGTGCCCCACACAGCCTGGCTTAGCTCTGATGGGCCCACTTGTTCTCCCTAAAATTTGGCTGGTGGAGTACACAATGCCTCCCCTGTTCCCTCCAACCAGCAGTTGGCTACTCACAGTAGCCAAGTGCTGGAGCAGAGACAGCACAGTAGCAGGGTGTCAATAAAGACTCTATGATTTCTAGGAGGGTAAGGCAAGAGAAAGATACTATGGCCAAAAGGGGAGAACTGGTGGTGGGTCAGGGAGGAAGAGAAACATGAGGCCCAAGATGGCAAAGCAGTATATACACAACCATTCTGTGGCATCTCCTAGATACAAGAACCAGAATAAAGGTGGCTGCAGAGTTGCAATCTGAGAAACACAGAATGAACAGACTCTCTCTGTTGCTCAAGACATGAGTCCCTTGTCCAAAAAAATTTATAATCTAATAGATTTGTTCCTGCAGAAAACTGATTTAATGGAGGTGTCCATTTGACTGAGGGCAGTTTTAACTCCCACCAGCTGGGCAATGGACAGACAGCTGACAGATTGAGCAATGTCAAAAATGTTTGTATATGTCAACATGTTATTCCCAAGCATCAGCGAACAAGAAGAAACACATTTTACGTTGTTTCAGATTCACCATTTTCTAAGGTCATTTAAGTAAACAAATATTTTAATTGTTCTTTTCAAAAGTATTGTATGTCACTTTTTTTCAAATCCAGACAGCAATAATATGATTGGAGACATACTTCAGAGCAACCGTTTTGCAGCCACTAAGCAAAACTCACGTTTCGGAGAAGGTGTGCTCCTATTTGTCCCGGAGAAAGAAGAGACAGCCCCTTGCACATCCTCAGGAAAGATGTTCAGAATGAAACAAGATGCTACAGTAGTGCAGCTGGGAGGAGTCAGTCAAAAAACATGACAGTAAATCTGAAATTTTGTGAGGAGACACAGGAACTGGGCAAAACAAAATGCATGGCAGCCAGTAACAGTGAGTCAAAGGAAGTAATACAGGAATGATAAGAAGTGACATGAAGAGCAGTTCCTGTGATAATTCAGAAAAGACCACAGGACAGAAATGGAGCACAGAAGCAGCCTTTTAAGTTATGCTTAAAGAAACTGTAACCCAGCACAACAGCACCTGAAAGCAGGGACACAGACAAGAGGTATCTTCATGACTACTACTAAAAGCCTAAAGTGACACAGAACTAAAGGAATGGTCTTGCTTCCTGACAAGAAAATGAGATAAAGGGCTCAGCTACTGAGAAAAAAGGCTGAAAAGACTCATATGGCAGACTATCAAGGTCCTACCATACAACCTCAGAATGCTGAGGGCAGAGGAAGAAGAATCTAAGAAAAAACTGAGGTTCTGAGTTTATTAGGCTAAATCCCACTTAGTTTTATTTAAAAGCTCTTTGTGGATATATAAAAATAGTGAGATATGTTATCGTTCCCAGCATTAGAATCTGACTTTTCTAGAACTTTTTTTCAGATCTGTAGTCATACAAAGTTACTGGTAAACACTGAAATCCTTTCCTCTTGCAATTTATGTTCTGAAAAAAAAAGTTGTTCTGGACAATCTTTAATGACATGCTTTTAGTTATCAGGTAAGCTAAAAAAGGTTGTCATTTTCATAGGGCTTATAAAGAGATGGCTGCCAAAAGGGTTTGATAAGCCAAATCCTGCATCTTTAAAATGCATTTGCTTGCATATCATGTAGTCATTTATACTTCTACCATGGGAGTGTTCAATTACTGTAAAACACCATAAGGAAGCATAATTCAGGTTTGTACTGCATTGAATATTGAATATTAAGTCATAAGTTATATTTTCTTACAAGGGAAGCATAGAATCAAGATCAATATTCTTACCCAAACACCTACTGCTGAGCAAGTCATGAGTAATAGAGAACTCAAATCAACAGATGTTAAAAAGAAAACAAACTGATAGAATTTGCTAACGTGTAGATGATCTGCAGACCTTTTATTTACTCATGAGTAACATGAATAAAATACTATTACTACTAACTCTCACTAGTTGTAAGAGAATTAACTTAGACTGAAATGTTACAAGAATATTTTGTATATGTTCCTTTGCATTATGACTGAAGCCCAAGAGAAGGAAAGCAGAAGGTATATGAATTTTCCTATTAATACAACAGTTCTTAACATTTTTCTTCACTTGCTTCTTGGTTAACTTTTCTTTTGGATTAAGATATTTTGATGCACAAGAATTCGAATGAAACCTTTGCTTCTTAGTGTAGCACGACTTCACTAGAAATACAGCATATCCACATGCACACATTTTGTCTAACAATACTGAGCTTTATCAAATTTTTTAGTGATACTGATGCCACCTAAAGCAAACTTTTTTGAAATAAAAATCAACAGATATTTATCAGACTGTTCCTTTTAAAAAGGTAAAAACTGTTTTCACAAAGTCAAATATTGCCCAAGGCATATCTGAGCTGCATGTAGCTTATCAGCACTTGTCAAATTCCTCCAGCTCTGCCCACTCAAGCATGTCTGATTTGCAGTGTTAACCCATAATTCAACTTGAAATCACGTTTCTCAGTCCTACTGCCCATCTCTCCCTGCTTACAGCCTAGTAACCTTATTTGTCCTGCCCTTATAACCATACTGCCAAAGAGTGCTCTTTCATTACTGAGAAGTTCCCTGGTTTTAGGTAAAACCATACCAGCCCATGTCACCACCAACTTGTTACATCTCTACCATTCCGTCTCTAGTTCCCTGAATACTTTTCACACCGAAAAAGTGTTCACTTTTCCAAGTTAACAGTGGTTTGTGAAAATTATCCAAATTTTCACAGCTTCAAGGACTTTGGTTGTACTGCTTTAGTAACTTTGGACCATTTGTGTAGTATTAAAGCTTAATTTGGAAAGCTAAATACACCACCTCTTATTCTACAGGAGCCATGACATATTTAAAAATCTAATCAAAAGCTTTAAGAGGCCAGAAAGCTGAAGGTCTGACCTTGAATGCCTTACTAAGCACATATTTACGCAAGGTCTTTTCCTCATCACTCAGCTTTTTTGACTAGGACTGGTCACGAACCGAGGAGAATGAGAAAGGTCAGATTATGCCACAAAGCAACACTGCCATCATAACTTAACATATGTTTTCCCCATATATACTAGGTATATCTTGACTTTACCTCCTCTACTGACCTTAAAACAAAATGAAAAAACTCTTAGCTTCTCTGTTAGGCTCATCTCAGTCCTTCCAAACACTGCTACATAATTACTGCTTAACCTCAGGCACACATCCCTTCCCTGGGCTGTGTTTTCCCATAATAAAAATAACCTTAAAGCCACCGGCCTGGGAACATAAAGGGTTAGAATGGCAGAGTGGCTTAGGTCTCAGGAGCATGCACACCCACGCACTCACAGAGATCTGGGTTCTGTTTTGCCACCACTGAAGACTGCTGCACACATTCCCTATTGGTCCTTGCATTCCCAGTGTTTGCTCAAAAGCCTAGAGGAAGCTTTACTGGATCCTCAACATGTTAAACTACTACAGTTGTAAGAATGACGTTTCTTGATAAAGAAAATACATACCCTGATCTTTCAATGAATTCAGAAATAGCACATCATATACATCAAGGTCCTTAAAATTAGGAGCTGGACTCCCCGCTTATAACAGTTCACTTTATGAAATTCTGGTTGCAACGAACTTCTTTCTCATCACTACAACCCATTAAAAAACCTACAAAATACGAATTTATAGTTTATTTATAGAAGGAGAATGACTTCTTACAACAAAGTATCACTTTACAGGTAACAGTCAACCTGCCAAAACATTTGTAAATTTATAGCCATACTTATTTCATGTTTCCTACACATTCCAAGCTGTCAATAGAAGGTCACTTTCTTAAAAATTCCAGTTAAATGTCTTCAAATCAATGCAGGCCCGAAAGAAAACAAAATCGTGCAGGAATTTGCTTATAGTCCTGAAAATACTAAGATATTAGCAGAATTTAGCTGTTTGCATTGGATTCAGTAAGTTCCCCCCCATGCACACCCCTTTATATTCATCCTTGTAGTAAACGAAGCCTTAGGAAGTAAAATTTGGGCAGAGCCTAAATTTTTTCATGACCAGTTCCTACGGTTTTTGTGTTTCTAATATATCCCATTCTCCTGTTCCTGTCTGTTCTTTGCTTTTATCTGACATACTCTCTTAGTTTCTGCATGAGAAAATAAAGTTCTATCAATACTGGTTTTACTCTAAGTAAAAAACTAATTATTTTTCTTAAAAGTAGCTTTGCAGTCTACTTTTCTACCAGTCTACTGGTCCATTCTGTACAGCTTTCACAACTTTCTCAACTTTATGGTTGTGATAAATGAGCGAATGATAAATGTTGGCTTTCACAAATATGGATTTAACCTTCACTAGTGATCATGTATTATGCAAAAATAGCGTTAAAGTAAAATATAGTTAAGTAGAAATAAGGTTGGAATGTATTGTAACCTCGAAGTAGTCATAATATGTTAGCAAACGTAGTAATAAGTACATGATAATAAATGTCTTTAAGTTGATAAACCACAGAGCCGAAGAACAAGGCATGTTAAAGAGATAAAGGAGATAAGCCACAAGCATCCCGGGAACTGTGTTATCTTGCAAAATTCACACCTCCCCAGAGAAACTGTCAGCTACACCGGAGGAGCATCTCTGCCCTCAACTCTGAGAGAACCCAGAGGACCTGAGAAGGCGCCGTGCGGGCGGGAGGGGACAGAGAGCAGGAAAGGGGGAAGCTAAGTGAAGTGTAAATTTCTTTCTGAGCTTAATGAATATGTAACAGTTTGAGAAGGTACTTAAGTTCTCAATAGAATGAATGAAGGTGTGCCTCTAGCAATGAGCTAAGCGCCCAGCGCTGTCTTTTGTCTTTGTTTGACTAATAAATGTTCAGTATTATACCGCTGAAATCTCAGCCTTCGAATTCCTTTATTTCAATGATGTAAATGGTGCACTCTCCTTAAGGATGTTGCATACTATCTCTGGTAATCCAGTTTAAGATGTGATGGGACTTCCCTCAAGACCTGTTGGGCTACACCCTAAAGGGCTGGAGTCCCTGCTGAGTGACACCCACACCTCCCCCGGGATGGGGATGTCCTGCTCCTGCAGTCCCAGCGAGCAAGGCACTGGGACCAGGAATCGATACAACCCATTTTAACTGGCAAGAAGCACCTGGTAATACCTTGTTTGTATTTCTTGAACGAGTGACACAAGAAACACTTATTTCATTCCACACAATAATTCACCACAATCAGAAGGAGCACAGTAAGGGCAACACCATCTCCCAGCTGCTGATTACATCAAAGGTTTGCAGCACAAATTCAATTTTATGATGTTAATCTCAACCTGCCACTCAGAAATTTTCTCTGAGGGATATGATTTTTTTTCTCTGGATTTCATTTTAAGAATGATTTTCTTCTTCTACAATCAATAAAGATATGTTTTCATCAAAAGACTCTATCTTGGCAGAATTCAATTGGCCGTCTCAAAACCTTTTGGTGACACAATATTAATTAAGATAGTTTATGTTGCACCTAAGCTGGAAAATGGGGCCGTGAAAACATAGCAACTCAACATTTGTGCTTTTCACACTGTCATAAGGTACAGTAAAACAATCTTCACTTCCCTGAAGTTCCTGTTTTACCTCATAAACTGTTACGTTAAATTAAGCTCCCTAGAAAAATACCCCAACATGATTGTTTGCTAAGTAGATAAATCAAAAATGTGTCCAAAAATATAAGTTTTCACTTTATTCAACTGTCATTAAAGGCTTCAACAACATAGTAGCTGTTTAAACATGTTAGACAACAATTAATGCACTTGAGCTAGCAAACTTGGTTTTAAATCATATGTCAAGGATATAAGCCAAGTTTAATCAATATATTCTGCAAGTGCGTGTGTGGAGCCATAAAAGATGTCTTCTCTTAAGGAAAAAGAATCCAACCCACATTTACTTTTACTGCCTGAAATATGGTGTCTGAATGTCCTATCAACTACAAGAAGGGGTACGTCCAGGCAATGAAGCCCTGCTTAGGGCACTACACAGAACTACATGCATGCGAGTTATTTGTCACTCCCAAAGCAACAAGCATAGAAAAAGTATCACCTTAAGTCATCTCCAGTGGAGTTACTCACATCTAAATGGTAAAATGATTTGCTGCAGAGTTTCCATCAGGTTTTAGGACATTCACACATCAATTCTTACAGGAAAGTCCATGTGACAGAAAGGGCCAACAGTTTCTGCAAAGTCTAAGCTATGATTGCTATGAAATTGCATCTTACTCAGAGATTTTACCCTCAGTTTTATACATATTCAATCATGCCTGAATATGTTTATTGAAAGCAACAGCTTTCCATGCAAGAAAGTGCTCCATCCTTACACTAGTAAAGGCACAGCTCCTTAAATTTTCTTAATTATAAATTGTTTTTCGAGCAGAAACACATTTATACCCTTCAAAGAATCAATGATCCCAACACAATCCCATACAAATCAAAGGACCTACTAAGGTAATGTCATCTCCAAGTTTATGGCCTTCAGAACTTGGAAAGTGTAGAGAGTAATAAACCTTGAGTCTGTGTCAAAACATCCCACAGATGTAAGCAAATTCACCTGTAAACAACGAGAGCTTTAATTGACTTTCATTTTTATGAAACACCACAAATTCTGTAATGAACTAGCCATAATTACAGAATTCATTTTTACTTACACTGTTTTAGCATAAAAACATGATCTGGTAAAGTCAAGACACATGAAAGCTAAAACCAAAACTTACAAGGATCTCAAACTGACAGGCAGGGAATATGAATCAAAGTTTTAAGTCAATAATTTTGTCTTCCTTAAGTGACCTTGAATTCATTTAAGACAAAAAAACCTGTTGATCATAGAAAGGTGATGTTTTTGGTTCAGCTGCACCGTACTCTGCGATGTTTAAACAACAAACAAAATTAAAATCAGATGGTGAAAATAAAAAATCTAGGACATTTCACCACCCTTGTTTTTTCAGTTGTCATGTAATAATCATTAATCAGTGGCGTAGGCAATTGCATCATGATGAGGATTTCTAAATTCTGACAAGAGGAGCTACTTATTTTTCAAATTTACTCTTTGAATACTCTCAAATAAGACATCTCTGCAGTGTTCTTTGCTACAGGGCATGCAGCTGTTTAGAGTAAACAACTCAATGATTTGTTATAGACACAGTCTAACCTGCTTAAGTAAAAAGACACTGTTTATTCTGAAGCAGGATCCAAGTCCAAAACTTATTCAATGCATTGCAATGCACGGATTGCAGTTTTCCTTACAGTGAACTTCAAATTCTAGCACTGAAATGTTTTTAAATGAGAAAAACCTGGTATTGTCATATAATGAGTCCTACTGACAAATCTTTTGAACAGACCTACCTCACCACAACAGCCATTTTTGCAATGAGTAATTCCCAAAAGACCATAGTTCTGTACCAGGGACATCACTGACATGTTAAAAATCTCATGATATATTAGGACAACTACTACTATTCCTAGCACCAACTAGAAAAGTAATCATGACAGAAATGCCCCAAGACTCTAAATGGGCCATCCTATTTTTAATTGAGCAAGTCTCAAAAGAACCCCACCCTCTAACCAGTGGTATTTGCAAGAGAAAATGGGACTGCTGTAAAAAAAAAAATTATTTGTACTCTAAAGCTTTGTACCTACTCAAAAAGGAATACTGAATAACAAATCATCAAAATAGCACAAAAAGCACTTGCACACTTCAAGGAGCCAATATTCTGCGCTCTAAGTGTTCTCACATTAGTAGTTTTCTCCAGTAAATCCAGTGAACAGATACATGCCAAGGCAATTGACGGAGTCTGTGTAATTGACTAAACTACCCTGAAAACAGAAATACCAGACATCTAACATCACGCGTCAGAGCTCAAAGTTACAAAGTTGATGCTAAACAAGCAGCGGCCCAACAAAACCTCCCAGAAACGGATGAAATTTACCCAAGTAAGAAAGAATAAACACGGCCCAGCTAAAAAGGCTTCGCACCCCCAAAAACAGCTCTGGGGAACCCACTACTGCCAAACCTGATCTGAGGAAGAGGAGCCTTACGGCCGCCCAGGGCATTCCCAGCGGGATGAGGGGCTCAGGGGCAGCTGCCCCGGCAGGAAAGAGGGGGGAAGAGGGGAGCTGCCCTTACCTCCAGCGGCTCCCAGGACCGCGCGCGGGGGCAGCGAGGGCGCTGAAGGGAAGGGGAGGGGGGGCAGCCGGGACGGGTTTTATCCCGCTCGGGAGCGGCAACACCCGGCACGGGCGGCGCGGGCCGGATCCAGCCGGCGCTCCCCAGCGGCAGCGCCGCCCTCAGCCCGGCGAGCTCCCGGTGAGCGAACAAGGTACGGCGGCTGCTCCCTGCCCCGGCTGCTCGGGGCGAAACGGTGAGGGGCAAGCACGGGCTGGAGAAAAAGCGCGTAGGGAGCAGCCGGGCTGCAGTCTCTCCGCTGCCCCGCCTGCCCCAGAGCGCTCCCCTCGCGGGGCCGCACCTCACCTGCCGCAGGACGGGCAGAGAGGCACAGCCCGCCCCTAAAGGCTGCCCCGTGGGGCGATGAAGAAGCCTCTCACCTGCCCGCCCTGCCTTAAGTACGGTGAAAACATGTGCTCTGGCGGGAGGCGGACGGAGCGTGATTCCCCACAGGCGTGGGAACAGCAGCAGCTGTGGGGGCTCGAGGGCCCTCACGCAGCGAGCTGCGTGCGCACCTGGTGGCATGAGGGCTGTGCAGCGGCGAGAACGCGTCTTGTGAGTTCAGGTGTTTCTGTTTGAAAACAACAAACTGCACTGAATGAATACCGTAAGAACGTGAAACGCCATTTATGTTCAGTCTTTTTCTTCTTTGTTCAAAGGTCAGTCCCAGAGAAGCTCAGGTCTGCAGGAGATTCTTGTGAGGAGCAAAGCTGAATGGGCTGTGCAATGCACAGGTGAGCTCATCTTAACTGCAGAAATACTTAGTCACATCTAGGGCTGCAAACAAAATAATGAGACTCATTATATTAAAAAAATTCTGTTCTCTAAAATCATGTGTTCCAACATTTGTTTGCCTAAAATCCACAGGGAGTTGGAAGGATGTCAAGATATTGAACTATATTTTTATTGTCTATGGTTTTCCTATTTTAATATAATAAACGTAGTAACTAAAGTATGCAGTGTTTTTATTTTAGTATTATTGAATTCAGATTTACACCAAAACTATTTCCCCAAGATACCTGCCTTGATATGAACAGTAATGTTCTCAAATGTGCTAATGTAATTACAGTCTGCATCAATAGGCTGCATTTTATAGGTAAGTGAATGCTATAAATAAAGACAAAAGCATGTAAAGTTTGTAACTTGTTGAAACATATTTCTTGCAAACTTTTGTCCTAGCACTTCTGTAGTTTAGATTTCAAAAAATTTTTCATACAATAAAACAAAAAGCTTTGAAGATGAGACTTCTTAAATCACTTCACCATATGAATCATTTTATGTAGACAAGTTATAAATCCTGAAAATAGAGCTTTAATGTAAAGCATGGTGTTTGATTAGACTTCATCAGGCCAAGTGTAGAACACTGAAACATGGTATCTCAGGTGAAAACTTATAAAGGTACATCTTTTCTGGGCTTGCTTATGGAGATTTTAGTAAAAATCATATTGAAAGCAAAATGAGACAACAGAAGTCAACTTACTTTAAGAACCTTAATACTATTTTCTCAGAAAAGGGGAACACTGGCCCTTTAAAGTCAATAGTGATAACTGGAACCTCAGCTAAAGTTTCTGTAGTCAAAAAATGCTATCAAGAAAATGATATAATTGTATGAGACCAAGTAACGTAATGGATAAACTAGATATTGCTTGTGCTTTTTGACACTTCATGTGAGTTGCGAATTCTGCCTCTGAACCTAAATAAATTATTTTGACAGCTTCTCCTTAATCATCGATACATGGAAGTTTCCATAACAAAAACTGTCACATATATTTTAGCACAATTTGACACAAAGGGAAGGTCACACCAAAGGCCTTAATTGCATCTTATGCTCAGACAGGGTCACAAAACTGTGTGATTTCTATTTTGTCTTTCAACATCGTGTTTGTTGCCTCAGGAAAGCAAATCACTCCATAAAAGTAGTACACATTAGTACCATATAAATATATTTCATAGAATCCTAGAATGGTTTGGGTTGGAAGGGACCCTAAAGACCATCTAGTTCCAAACCCCTGCCATGGGCAAGGATGCCCTCCACTAGACCAGGCTGCTCAGAGCCCCTTTCAACTGGACCTGGAGTCCTTGCAGGGATGGGGCATCCACAGCTTCTCTGGGCAGCCTCTTCCAGTGCTTCGCCGCCCTCATAGAAGAGAGTTTCTCTCTAACGTCCAATCTAAGCCTTCCCTCGTTCCCCCTTGTCCTGTCACTACATACCCTTGTCAGAAGTCCCTCTCCAGCTTCCTTGTAGGCCCCCTTCAGGCAACCAATAGAAAACTTCTGCTGAAAATTGTACTGTTCACATTCCACTGTTCTTCTAAAAATAGTAGTTCTGAAGGCATATTGTATAACTTACAGATGCCACAAGATTTTTAACATGACATTGTTGAAGGTTTGGGAACTCTATTGTAATTTCTCTTTAAGAAAGGGAGATTTTGAAGCATATTTCAAGAACAGAATCAAGGATCTTAGTTATAATGCCAAAAAATGGACTTGTGTTGAGTATGAGGGTGAACCAGTTATTGGAATCATTACTGTAACTTTTGCATGTTATTTCTGAAAGTGTTGATATGATGATCAAGTTCACAGAGCTCTGGTTTATCATTATTTTTTTCCTCTGCCTTGCTGTGTCCCTTTCTCACTGTCCCTGGTTTAGCCATCTCATTATTTCCTTGAGCAGAGAGAATCACTGAATGGTGCTGTTATGCCACTGAGAAATCCCCCATAGGCCATAGCAGTAGTAGGAAAAATAATTAGATTTGATCTTTGAAAAGTAATTTGATTGAAAAGTAATGAGGCCAAAGATTTGATCCTTTAATTCTTTTATGGTGTTCAATATTTTTTTTCATGTAAACACTTTAATATTTTTTACATGAGTAAAAATACACACATTAAGTTAAAAATGAGGCAAAGACAAGATTCAGAGAGGAAGATAAAATTGCAAAGATTAGGTATTCTTCTGTATTTCCCTGTTTTGTGGCAGTGGTTCTTGGGAAGAGCCCAATTATGCATTATGGGGAAGACAGTATGTACAGACTCATCAAACTCATATCTGCTGTGGTATCAGCTGGGTTTGCATATGAGAACAAACTATACGAATTACCTTGGCTCAACTTTCATGAGTAACTTGTGATGTTTACAGAATATTCTTGAATTGAAATCCGTAATGAATCAGCATTAGGCAGGGGCAGTTCAGTGATGAATACGTACACAAAGTGGAGACAGGGAACAATGTAGGCATGGGGAAAATCTCTTCTGAAAGAAGTCAGTCTTCTTTCCTAAAGTGAATTTTCTGAATCACAGCTACAGGCATCAGTTGCTAGTTGTATTCCTTGGGCATTGCTTTCATAGGCTGTTACAGAAAGCTTGCATTCTAATTCGAGTTCTTTTCTTAATTTTTGGTCTGCACACTACTTCATCTCATTTTATCCAAACATAATTCTTTGTAACAGAATGCGTAAAATGTAGTTTTGTTTTCTAAAGTATTTTTCAGTTTCTTTTGTTGAAGAAGTTTCATTTTGGCTTGGTGAACTACTGCTAGATTCAGAAATTCAGTGTTGCATTGCAGACTTGAGTGTTCATCTGCTTGGAGACACTGTGCAGCCAATTTGCCCATCGGTGGTTTACTTTTCCCATCTCTAATTTAATAAATTATATTTATTTCCATTGTGGAAGGCTTTGACAACTAATACTGAAAAGCACTTAAAAACTTTGAAAAAATCCTCTAAGAATGTGAAAAAATGGGCCTGTTTCTTATGATCTGAGATTGTATACGTACCTGTACATTCATACTTGTCACAAAAAAATAATGTTGGCTCACTATTTAATTAGTCATTCAGACCATATGATAATTTTGGTCTCTGTTTTTATTGTCATCATCATCCAATAATTAATTTCACTAGTTTTCTTCTCTTCATCTTCTTTTAAAGATTTTTCCTCTTTATCTGAATGGGCAGCAAAGCAATTTCAATAAACTAACATATTTATCTGGCCTCAATTGGCAATCAAGGCATGTTTTTGAGATGAATAAGAGCAATTAGTGGTTAACAACATTGTTGACAGATGTTACATATTGAAATATGTAACAGCATTAGCTTAGATTGCATTACGGGATAGTTGTCAAGTTGTGAGAGTTTATTGTATTATCTTATGTATAATGTGATGAAATATTGATGAAAAAATGTCACATTTCACGTCAATGGAGCTATTGTTTTGCAAAGATAAGATATGGATATGTTCACCATTGGCTAGATTTCTGGAGACTTGAGAATGCTGTTGATTAAATCAACAAACCTTTATGAGAATAAATGTAATTTCACAAATTGCTGTCAGATGAAAGGGTGAGATAAGCCTGTACTTTTTATATTGTGGAAATAAAGCCAGGCAGTGCTTGGTAATACAGAATTCAACCTCTTACTTATTTTCTTATTGTATGTACAAATTGTAGTTTTCGTTTGAGTTTTTCCCTGAAAATAATATAACTGTAGAAAATAGATCCAACAAAGGGGTAGTTTCACAACGTTATTAATTTTAAAATATGAGTAATAAGTACGTTTTTGCTTATTTATTGTATTACCAAG
This sequence comes from Gymnorhina tibicen, assembly GCA_013399875.1. NCBI lineage: Eukaryota > Metazoa > Chordata > Aves > Passeriformes > Artamidae > Gymnorhina > Gymnorhina tibicen. The sequence goes on along the minus strand of VXAZ01002106.1, from coordinate 392,813 downwards.
GGCTGTCATACTCAATTTTAGCCACGAGAGGGAGCAAAATGCAAACAGGGAGGGAGGTAAGGATTACGATCTTAAAAATATGGGTACAGAGCTGATGTAAATTAAAAGCAATCATTGAGTGTTCCAGGAATGGAGGATTTTTGAGGGCGTTAAGAACAGGTATGTTAAATTTGCAGCATATGCAACTAATAGTAGGCTCATAAGATTATGTGGGTTAACTGGGTTAGAAAAAATTCTGCTGAATAGCAGAGTAGTCAAAGTCAAACTGTTTGTTTGCTTAGGAACTTGTTTTTCATTTAAGAGTGGAGATGAAGGAATTACCGAGCCTTACCTAATTTTTGGTAGGAGCTTTGTTCTGCCACCTTTTTTTTTACATGTAGAGCAATACTACTGACACCAGGAGAGCTGGTTAGGTTCAAGCACTCCATGAAATCAAAAGCTCAAAGGAATGATTGTATGCATACAAACATACATGAAACAGTGAAAAATGGCATCTGTTTGAGATGTGTATGTAGGACAAGATACAGAGGCCAAAGTAATAAATCTAGTGCACAATATGAATAAAAGAGAACTTTCTGGGGAAAAATAGTTAAGGTACATTTTCTATGGTATTAAAAAAAATAGATATGTTTACTCCCTGGGTGTGAATTTCAAAAAGAATGAAAAAACGGACAAGTTTTTTTGTTGTTGTCTCAGACTTTTCATTTGTATTATGAAATACAGTTCTGTATTTTTGTAGTTTCTTTTGTGAAGTGAAATGTTTTCTATGCTATGGTTTAAGAGATAAGTAAGAGCTGGAAACCCCTGAAGTTCATTTGGAAATGTGAAATCATTGCTGCTTTCCAGAGCAAATCAGATGTGAGCCACTAGGTGTCCCTAAATGTAAAATAAAAGTAGCTAAGGTAGCTAAGAAGGTAGCTAAGGCTACATAAGAACACTTGGAACAGCAATGAAAGAGACTGCAAAACATTTCCTTTCATAGAGAACAAACTGGTGTTTCTGGCACTCAGTTACTGAGCTCTAATGTTTGATTTGGCCTCTGATGAGCTAAGTTTCTTTTGAAACTTATTCCTTCTTAATACAAGCACAGTTTAATTTTTTTGTGACAGCAAGCAATTTCACATAAATCATACCAATGAGTAGCAATGCTAACAACAAAATAAAAACTTTAGAACATCTTGGTTAACTTAAAATAGATTGTAAAAAAGAAAACACCTATTTTTACAATATTTATATTTCCTTGCATTATTTAAGGTCACTTTTTCTGAGCTGCACAAAGAGGGCAATGCTTTCTGGGCCATGTGAGGTCAGTGGTCCAAGTGACTGCATCACTGAAGAGACAGAGGTTGCAGAGGGGGCAGAACTGTACCCAGATTTAAGGACTGTAATCAGTAGTATGTGATCCTCTGCCCAGTTAGTGTCGTGGTGCAGTGACTGGGTTGTACATACTCAGTTTCTATTTATGCAAAATACTAAAAATGTTTATCTTTCTTTTCAGTGCGTTCTTGATTAGAAGATCCAAAACCACTGTACAGATGCTAATTCCAACACTATTTTCAGAAGACAGGTAAGTGGTAGTTTTCTGAGTCTTTATGAAATTGAAGTCAAGGAAGGAGAGATGTGAAGTGACATGCAAAATTTGTACACAAGGCCTCTAAGGTTAATGTAAAATGAATAATCTATTTATTTCTAAAGTTCAGGACCAAAATAAAAAAAACATATGGTCTTCTCAATGCCTCTAACTATTCAATTATGCAAAATTTTAGATTTGGGGCACTTATTTGTAGTTTGAATATCACTCTTCTGTAATATAATAACAAACCTGTGAGATAAGTCTATTTTTAGTCTAACGATCTGCTAGCTCCTGTGACTATCACAAATATGACAGGTGGAATATGAATCTATGACAAGTTCTTGTATTTTTGTTTGTGTTAAAACTAGGATTTTTTATTGCTGTCGCTTGACTTCACTACAGTTTTGGAGATTAATAACAAATAGATACTTCAATAAAATGTATATCTATATTCTTGGTGTCTAATAACACATAACGTTTTGAAGGAGGGCCCTTCATTTGTTTCCTGTTGGAAAAGGGTCAGTGGAGTGCTTTGAACTCGTTTATCGAGGTGATTCTTGTGAAGCCTGGAACACATCCCCTATTATCCCTAACCGTAGTTGTGCCTATCTTTTGGAGGCAAGGACAAAACTGATCTAATTTGTAGTTCCTATCTTCAATACTGCTCATAGTATTTCAGGGTCAGAAATCAACTGATTGATTTTCTGCTTATCCTGTCGTTTTGATGATGTATCTCTTGATAGCATATTTTGTTACAGAGTTCATTATTTCTATCTTTTATCACTTATGAAGTCTGCTGAAAATTATAGTATGCACCTGGGAATGCAGAATCTATATTTCTGAAAGGTAGAAATGAACTGCCTGGAAAAAGTGATTTTTTTTTTCTTGCTTTGCTGGTTGAATTCCTGTTCATGGGTTTCAGGTTTCTGTGCCATAATGATCACAGAATGATAATATAGCTATTTATCTTTGAATTTGATCAGATGAGTGCGTTATTTTTTCCTCGTACTAGACAAAAATCTTCTCCCACTAGTTCTCATTTTAAACCAATGACTGACTTCAAGGGGAATGCAAAAACCCACTTCATGACCAACTCTTCTCAGGTGACTGGAATACTTCTTCATGTGCAGGTGTTAAGGAAATTCTGATGAATGTTGATCAGCTGAAAAATTCTCTCTGAATTAATTTGCAAAGGAGCAAATTTGCTTTCTCCTCAAGGGAAGAACTTCAGAAAAAAGATAGTCAAAATATTTGTGTTCCAAGGCCATAAGTTCCTTAAAAATAAACATGGGTCAGCATAAAAGTAGCTGAGAAAAGATGGCTTCATGATGGTCTCAGATAAAAATGTAGGGGATGCACGGAGATTATTCCTACACTCTGTATTTGTAATAACAATTGAAATTTGGATTTTTTTTTTCTCACAGTTTTTTTTTTTAAATATTCTCTTTTATAACTGACGTATCTTTAAAAAACAATAAGCTGTGTTTTCATTTTCCTGTGAAAGTTGGGATGTTGTCTTCCACATTTTTTTGCAATCAATATTCAAATGTGCTCTGTTTTCCTTTTGCAAAATATGATATCAAAATCTATGCGTTCATGACCTTAGTTACTGCATTACAAGTATCCTGTAGAGGAGAAACTTCCTGAAAAGAACAATATGTAGTTTCAATGCCAAGAAGGTGAATCATCAGAGTGAAATCTCCTTACTTTTGATGAATTAACTGAAAGATGGTGGCAAGCTTTTATTTGCTAATATGTGCTGTAGGATTCATATAAAGGAAGAAGTTTTAAAAAGGCAGATTCTCACTAAAAAATAGTCAGCTCACAAATGGAAAGAATTATATTCTCCTTATATCGGCTGAAAATTTGAATTGAAAAATAACTACATAGCTCTCATGGAAGCAGATCACTCAACAGTGTCAGGTATCAGGTGATACATCCTTAATAACAGCATTTTACCTAATTATTCTCTTCTATGGAATAGAGTGAAATGAAACTATAGGTGGTTTTGAAACAGTTTAGATAAAAAAGGCAAGGTAAACAATTAATTTTGCTTCTTTTTTTTTCAAATTTCTTTCTAAATTCTTATTCTGCATAAAGGTCTGTGGTGTTGGGACCTTTTAACTGAAGTCAACATGCAGGACTGAAGTGATATATCAGGCATTAAATAATAATTATAATATGGAAGGGGAAAAACATTGGGGAAAGCATGGCAGAGTAACAGGGTAAATACATGAGGTACTGAAGCTCTCAGTTGGTGAAACATGGATTTTGTACTGCAGCTTCTACTCTTATGCCCTTTAGCCAAACACCATCTTGACAGCTTGTTCCAGCTCAGTGCCTTTCACTGCTCTTTTCTTAAATATAATAAATGCTTTTTCCAAATGAAAGAGCATTTGCACATGCCCTGTTCTCAGTCCACAGTGACCTTCTGCCTATGTTCAGGTATTTTCTGCATATTTCTTACCATAAAACCATAGCATATTTCCTAATTGCTTATGTAAAAAACAATCGTGACATCACAGTAAAGTAAACGAACAACAACGGCCACTGTTGCAGCTGCAATCCAAGGATTCAAGGAAGTCAGCATTCCGTATGACGGGCCCTGGTATCTGAGAGTGGGCATGGAAGAAAAGAAGAGGAGCCAAGTTTGCACAGTTCCAGACAGATGCAGAGATGCAGCTGTGTAACTTTGGTTCATGCTAAGGCTTACTGTGAAATCTACTTGCTAAACCTTAAGTCAGCAGTGATTAGGTTTTTGTTCCAAGCAAATTTTTTTTTTCATGTGCTCCAAATGCACCCTTGGGAACAGTGTCTCATCCAGTGTGTACCAGACTAGCTTTGTTAACTTCACTAGAGCGCCATTGTTTGCATAAGGAGGAAACCTGTCTCTAAGACTATCAGACTGCTGTGGGAGACTTGTTCAGAACAGAACTCGGAAGAGAGATATGCAAATATATTAATCTAAAACACAAGACCAAAATATAATATGTTAACAACTTCACATTATGGAGTAGTAGTATGACCCTGAAACAACATAAGTACTTCTTATGACACTTCTATGGAGGGAAAAATCTACACACATTATGTATAGTGACTGTAGGCTTTCATGACCTCCTGAACTAAATTTACATCAGTGTCACACTTAACAGTTTGACCTTGTGGACTGTCACGGAATCACAAGGAAGGAAACCCTCAATACCATCTAGTCTGACATCCCTGCTTAAAACAGGGCTGGCAAGAGCAGGTTGCCCAGATTGGGTTCAGTCAGATTTGGGGTATCTCCAAGGAGAAAAAACCTCCACATCCTTTCTGGACAACCTATTTCAGTGTTAAACTACTCTCACAGTAAAAAAAAAAAGTTTTCTTATATTCAAGTGAACCTGTGAGCTTCCTGTGCCCTTTGCCTCTTCACCTGTTATTGGACAACAATCAGAAGAGTCAGTCTTGTTTACACCTCTCATCAGGGTTTTATAAGCATTGATTAAAGCCACCCCACCTCCCCAAGCTTTCCCACAGCCTGGCTAAACAATCTCAGCTCATACTTGTATTTTGAGGTGGGCTATCTTCCACACCTAGTTTCTTGGAACTGCAGACAGCCACTCCTGATCTCCCCTCTGATCCAAGGGTGCTCCCCTCTGTGAATTTAAGACCTCAACCTTCAATTATATGATGGAGACTGAAAAATTTACGACGTGAAATATTCCGTGTCTGTGGAAATATATATACTGTTAACCACAACTAGAAACCAAAAAAAAAAATCCCAATATAATCTGAACAAGTAGTCATAAACACCATTATAATAATTTCAGTGGTATATATACCACTAAATATATACCAATAAAATATTGGTATAAAATATTTTAACATTTCATGAGAATATTTATTATCTTATGAAGTGGAAGTTCTGCAACAGAATTAGAAATTCATGAAGTAAAATAAAATTTAAATTTTTGTGCAATATTTATTTACACTATTTTGTAAAATTACTTACGCTTAACTATAGCATAAAGAAGTGTTCTCTGAGGCTCTACATTTTAAAAAAAATTTTAAAGTTGTAAACTTTCTGTATTCCAATTCAGTTGCTTTGCAAGTATCAAAATCAAAGTTTAAGAGTTACAAAAGTACATTCTTAATAAAATAGTTGCACTGAGTTTGTTATTTCTGGAAAAGATGGCATTCAGAAATGTGTTTAGACTAGAGACAGCTGCATACAGCAGATAGAAGTTGAGGAAATGAGGGTAAGGAAACAGTTGTAATATCCTGCCTCTCCTCTTCCATCTCAGTGTGTAAGGAGGGAGAAGGAATTTGTCATTTCTGCTCCATGAATTGGTTGGCTTCCCTCCATGTGAGCCATGGGAGGAGCGTGCTGCAAAAGTGAAACACACATGCAGTGAGGGAGCAGCAGCAGAGGAGTAATTTAATTCAAGCCAATCTATTTCTTTTCCTTTCGTATAAAAAAACCTACTGAATTTCAATGTGTGATCTTTAAAACATTTTTCTACTGGAATGGAACTTCTCTCTGTAAAAGGTAGGTTGTTCTTATCAAGCTCCTTCATCCATGTGACAAGTATTTAGTAGGTAGCTATAAAAAGTAACTTCAGAGACTGGAGTTGTGCATTGCTCATTTATGTTGATGAGAATATTTCTGGCAGTACTTCCTTAAGGGAAGTATGTAAATTGTGCCCTCTTGTAGTGCAGTTGAATTGCTGCCGCGTTCAGACTCCGTTCGTAGCTCAGCAACATTTAGGCCCCTCACCATTTGTGTTGAAAGTGAAAGTTTCCTGGGTGTGAGACATGATGGAATTATTTGGAGTGACAGACATTCTGCAAATCTGGTGCAACTCCATAGAATTCTTAGGGATATTTAGGGAGAGATGAAAGCAAGAATAAGTAATAGGAAGGTACAGGAGATTAAGCAAATGGAAAGGATATTGGAAAACAATGGCAGTCTCTAGGGAACCTTTACACTGTAAAGTTGTGGATTCATCATTTTGTTTTATTGGCAATTACTAGGTCCTAAGAATAGCAGTAAAATATATGATGTATTCATGAATATATTCATAGAGCAGGTTTAATTATTGTAGGACTGCAGTGATGTTTCATTCAAATTAAACTGGACTGTCTTACATGTATTGACATGGCAGGGAAATTTAAAGTACATTTAATGTTGTTTAAAAGTCTAAATTTACTGAACTTTATTAGTCAGACACTTGATAAAAAATTATGACCAGGTTAAATTTTCATAACTATGAATATCTGAATCACAATTCTGTTAGCTTCAGAGCATTTTTCATTAATGGAAGAGATAGCATGGTGTGGAACTTTAGGTTGTTGAGAAAAACCAGCATTTGAAATGTTCAAATTTCAAATTTGACCTTTTTATTTGGTAAGGTGTTTACTGAAGTATGTCCTTCCTAACAGGCAGAATAAGTACACTGTAATAAAGGATTCTTTGTAAAATGATAGAAGTTATTTTAGATTATATACAGTCAGTCAGTCTGCTGGGACTATTACTGGGAAGAATTTAGAACTGGCATTATGAGGTGATGAATAATAAGTATAATACCCTTCCTGAACACCTGATCTCCATTCTGCCCTCTGTATTTAAGTTCCTGTAAAGTACAAAGAGTTTCCACATGTTTTGTCTCCAAAAAGAATTCCAAGCAATCATATTATCTTCCCATAGTGATACTTTTAAAAGATTACTTGGGGGTTTTTTTGGTTGATTTTTTTTTATGCCACCTAAATCCCTTAGATATTATTTTCATAAAACTTATTGGAAAACAGTGTTAAGGTATTATCTGAAACTAATAATATGTTTGGGTTTTTTTAACACAGTGAAAAAAGGAAGGTTGGATAAAACAACTGGTAAGTCTGGTTCCCCCTTCAATTTCTGCTTTACATTTTTCTTTCTTAGGCATGGGGTTCTGTATCACACTGAAGAATCAGTTAAACTTGGGACTCCTTTGACACGTTGAATCAACAGTACAGTACAAAATAAATGTGGACAGAATTACACCTATATTTTAAAGATCAAATTATCAACCAAAGTTGTGAGCTGAGACAGTTTGTAATTTTAAGTTATGAAGTGTTATTGTCTCGCAAACAGTGATATTTAAAATATATTTCCACTAAAGCAAATTTTTACATAATTTGGTGACCTAAATGTGTCATCAGTCAACAGAAACTTTTTTTGGATAAGGAGAGTACAGTATTTTAGCTTAGCCAGGGTGGGGAGAAGATGATGTCTGAATTTTCCCGGTGAGGAAATCCAGACAGGAGACACTGGTAGACAGCTATAGAGACCAGGTATATATGAGCAAAGGAGCAATAAACATGACCCGGGACTACCCAAGTCTATCTCCAGGACCAAAATTCAGCCATGGTGGAAGAGAAAGTCCGAGCACAGCCAGAGGTTTCTCACACACAGACTGTAAATTTCAGGCCTTCAAGACCTTTGTAATTACTAGTTCTCAGGAGAAGCTGATATATGACTTAATCAGTGTAGCAAAATTTGCCAGTAGATGTCTGGCTAATAAATGCAAGCAAATTCAAATTGTTCAAAGTTTTCTGGATTAAAGGAAGGTTACCCAAATGGACATGGGTAGAACTGCTAGTTCTTCTAACAAAAGGCTATGAAATATGTGTACAGAGTGAAAAATATTTTCTCTTTTATTGAAATCCTAATGCAATCAGAAAAATGTTATAGTGTTATCTTATATTTTCTTAGTACTCAAGAGGTGATAATTTACAGAACATGATTATCAAACAGAATAATTTGATAAAAATAAGTAACTCTAATTTTCCTTTAAATGCTATTGAACTCTTGTTAATGCCATAAGTAATAGCAATAAAGTTTGAATGGTGTATTCTCTGATAACTGGTCATGTTTCCTTGGGCAGAACAATTCTGTAGGTGGTGAACGAGAGTAGTCTTGAAATACCCACATTTCTCAAAACTGTGTGATTCTTCTGTAGTTTATTTACTCCTTGGTGTAAGCTGCTCTGCCCTCTTTTGGGTTGAAAGCTGAAGGTATGAGCAGGTGGATAACCTGCCCTTTTTCTTTTCACGAAAATTGCCTTACATGCCTCCAGTTGTTGACAGCTAAAGGGTTGGAAGCTGCAATAATGGCTTTGTGGAAACAAAACTTCTTATCATTTAGCAAAACTGACAGCTCCTTTCCATTGCCACGGTATTGTAATAATATTCACCCTTGACAGTGTTATCCTTCAAGGAGGTTACATATTCAGTTATTTAAAAGGTAGAGTATACACATTGTCTTATTTGACACAACTCATGACATTTAAAGAGAGTGAATTAGTCAAAAAGCACCAAAGGGTAAGGTTTAGATCCAGAGAAGAGCCAAAGAGGCCAAGGAAGTAGTGGAGAAATAGCTATTTTAAAAAGCAGATGACAAGGTTTCAGGCAAGACTATAATGCAGGCAGTCCAAGATATTTTTTTATTTTTCACGTTAGAAAAGGAGCTGCAGAAAGACACCAAGTGATTAGGTTTGATCATCTGGTGTCCACATAGTAACATGAGATTTTCAAATGGGAAATAAATTCGGGTTGAATATGAAATAATAGAACCATGAAACAGACTACCATTAAAATTGTGTTTTTAAGTTTCTACCTTGTCATTTATGGCTTCATTTAAAGGAGATACCTCTTAGTTATGAGGGAGGTCAGTATTGTAGTTTTAATTTACATGGGTGCTCTAAATGGCTGAAGTTAAACATTGTAGGTTGCTATTTTTCAGCCACGTAATTTAGAATTCTTTTGAAAATTTCTCAGACCTTGAGTTGCAAGTTCTCCCAGCTATAAAAAAGTTTTGCAAATACAAAAGATTTTGCAAATTTTGTGTTTTGTTTACCTCAGTTACACAGAATGGTAGTGTGTGAACCATGCATTGTTGATGCCATTTCTCACAAATAAGTCAGCAGATTTCTACATTTATATTGACTTTGTCACATTGTTTTGTATAAAAACAAAGTCATGTTTGAGAAGACTGGTGCACTGAGTGATAGAAAATAAATAGATAACATTGGCCATTATTAACTTTTTTTATTAAAAAAATAATTTCCGTTACATGATATCTTTAGTCCTTTGGTCAAATATTATAATTGGTCCTAATGAATAAGATCTACAGACAGGATGTACACAGCCAACACTTCTGCTTCACACCTTCTGTTGAGTGCAGTGTAATTTGATACAACCTGTTCAGTAATCTGTTGTTGACAGTGACAGCTTTCCTCCAGCTCAGAGTGTTTGATTGACCTGTGGTAATACAGACAGTTCAAGAATTCTGTTCTTGACTCCGTTTTGTATATATATATTTTGGCAGTAGTTCTATTAAAAGAAGAAGTCTTTTTTTCAGTCATACATCAATGTTGATCCTTATCTAGGATGCTGGAGGGTAGAGAAGGATGTGTTCCATGCATGCAAGCTAAAAACCCATGTTCATTGAGATGATAGAATATGCCTTTGAAGCCTTAGATTGCTGTGTCAGGCCCTACAGGACAGAGCTTTCCCTCAGTTCTTTTGCTTTTTTCTGTCATTGATATTTTCGAGCACTTTGAAATTTTAAAAATTTTATTCTTTTTGCTGATAAGGTCCGATTTTATGAATACTCATACTGTACCTTTTTCAGAGGCATTTTCAAAAATCTATGAGTTCATTTGGGACTGCATCTGAAACCTATTTTCCTGCTGCATCTATACACAGAACTAGATTCATGCAAAAAGACTGAATTACATATTACAAGTCTATGGCTTTGCCTTAATTGGACATAAAAGCCCATTAGCCAGTCCCCAATATTATCATATCAATTAAAAGGCAAAAAAAGAAATCCTAATTTGCAGAAAAGGAGTGTGTACTGGTTTCTTGCAAGAGCTGCCAGAGAGATTGATAAGCAGTAAAAAGCTGTGTCTGGAACCTCATCTTTAAAATACTCGCATTTAGGATTATGCTCTCTCCCACCTGTCATGGGCAGAGATTTTTCTGTCATAATCCTACTAAAATTAGTAAAAATTTCCTTGTTGAAATCCACATATTTGGCTCACAGCTTTTAGTGGAGGTGCGTATGAAGTATGAGTTAAACCCTTGCTGCCATATGGGTGAATGTTTCAGCTTCTGGGAAGAGCTGAAGTGGGGTTTAATGTGCTGGTTATTTCTTTTTCAGACACATACAAAACCTATGTTGTTTTAAAAGTCCAAAATTTAAAAAGCACTACAATAGACAGAAGAGGAAGTGAGCCTTGCTGGGAACAAGACTTCATGTTGTAAGTGAAAGGGAATTCTTATCAATTGATTTTGTTGTATCTTTGCTGTATTTGTACAGTGTAGCAAAATTTGGTGCGTGTGAGGTCATGTACAGTCCACAAAAGCAAGGAAGAAATATCCAGCTCAGAGAAAAGGTGCCAGACTAGCTCTGGGGAACGGAACTAAAGTTAATTTTGCAAGCCACATGTCAGATCAAGGTCAGCAGTCAACAAGGGGAAGAATTTGTCTCCAATTTAGTTTTATATGATGTTTTAGGAATACAGGAATGAGACAATAAAGAATTCAAACTGATCCTCACACAACCTGATTTTTGTTCTATCAACTTCATTATGAATGACTCATATTTTATGCATTAATTTATCTACTTAACTGCAGTTTAGGTACTTTCTTTGTCATTGACCCATACTGATTGTCACTTCTCTCTGCAGATCTTTGTCCACTTCACTCCACTCTCCATCTTGTTATTCAGTTGTTATCGTTCTCTTTTCTGCAGAGCCTTATGTATACCTCACTGGCCAGGAGGGTCCAAACACTTTTACACTGACTGACATTCTGAGGAAAACTGCTTTCAGCTCTCACTTCCAAAGCAGTTAAACCCAATTAATATAATCCCATTAGATTCTGAGTTAATACATCAATCTCCATCATTTTTGGTCCTTTCTTTTTCCCCGCACAAATCTTCCTCTGTCATCACATCCTTGTCGTCGAAATGTAAACTTTATTCCTGAGGTCTACAAAATTAAGCATTTAATTTGCTTTAGTTTTTTTTATGAAAAATGTCCTTTTCAGAATTTTTTTTTTTCTAGTCCAAGTATTTTAATATTTTGTTGAAAGAATGAGTTAGTTTGCAACATTTTTCCATACTTTCTGGTTATCAAAACATGTAAATAGATTTTGATTGTATGCTGAAATTGACACTTTGATTGAAATAACTCACTCCTTCCTCATTTCATTTTATTTTATATTAAAAATGGAATTTCTAAAAGCTTCTCCGTTTTTCCTTCCTGGTTATTTCACATAGTACACAATGTTCTTAATCTCACTTTAGGGCCTTATCTTCATCACAGGTTTTTTCTGAAGTTAAGTGATTTTGAAATATTCTTTTGGTTTCATGCAACTGATTTCCTGACAACTATAGCAAACTGCTGTCTTGCTTAGCTGGAGACTCTGAGTAGCTAAAGAGCCTCTTAGATTAGGTCAACTTATGTACCTTCTTTACATGCCATTTTCTGCATAGATGTAATGACATATAGAACTCATCAAAAATTCTGACTTCTGACCACATCAGTCTAATCTTATTCTGGGACTAATTCCTCCCCCAATTCCCTGGTCACCAGGCTTCTCCAACAGACTGTTCAGAGCCCCAGCCTAAATTATCCAAAGAGGAGGATCATATCTGATCATAACTTTGAAAAAGCTAAGGAAAGTTATTATGAATAGCTGGCCTTTTTAAACACCATTCTTATACTGCAGCTCTCTCTTGTAGAAAAGAGAGTCACGATTCAGTGTAGAGGAATCATTGCTCTATGATAATACTCTGTTATCATAATTATTTCAGAACTTGACTGATTTAGACATAATAGTTCTATAAACCACTGGGCATGGATTGGATGACAGTGTTAAAATATGTCAGGAAGTAGATAATTAAACTTCAGCCCTTGCCCTGTCTGTTAACTTTTAGGCAGGAGGCAATTAAAAATTATTTTAAAGTGAGTGTGTGTAACCTAACCTCTAAATTTTCCTGAGGAATGTGTTATACTATTATTTAATACATTTGATTTGCTGTTGTTTAAATGGTTTTGACCATATTATATGTAAATGAGTGTTCTATGCCATCATTAAAAATTACCAATTTAATAGGATTATTTTCTTCATTTGCTGTGTACTAGTTACCAAAGAATGCTAAACCACTTTTGTAGCAATTGCATTATGAGGTTGCTGTAGCTCCATCTGCTGCCTACTCATCTATACAACACAGCAGACTTTGAAAAAGGATAATAAACAAGCATTTACAAATATATTTATCTAGATTTTAAGAAGTATATTACAGTTCATTATCTTAAGGGCTCTCACTGCATCTCTGCCAGTAAAAACTGTGTTCCATTACACGCAGATATTGCCTAACCTTTCAATCTGCAGTTTCACTGTTCAGTTGTCAGTTTTGAAATTGGGGTCCAAAAATACTAGAAGATAAAAATTTGCCATTGGTCTTCCATAACATATTTTTAAAGAGAAAAGCTGAATAAAACAAAAATTCAATGTATCTATTCAATTGCGTAAAGCAAGTATAGCAGAAAATTAGACATTGATGCAGGATGGTTTTTGAGAGGAAGGTGATGAGTTAAGTAGCTGTTTTGGAGGTGGCACTCTTTGCCATTCTCTGATTTCACTTGTTCTTTTCCTGATGACTTTCAGTACACAGTAATGCTCTGTGGTACCCCACACAAATAAGTTGAAGATGAGTTTTACTGCTTAAAATTAATGGAGATTACATACAATGAGTCACAGCAGAAACACCAATACCTACTTTATTATATTTTTCATATTTACAGAACTGGTCTGTAATGGGGAACATACCCTGAGAAAATAACCTATCTTTTAATATTAATTCAGTGTCATGGGGGATTCATATGGCCTGGTAAAATTTGATTTTAAATTCTTGCAAAATAAGGTTGTGAGATGGTTTTTTTTTTGGTCAAAACCAGATAGTAATAAAATGCATGTATACTGTAATTAGAACTAAAATAGAGTCTGGATCTGAAACTTTTGAAGTTGGGAGTTGTTTTCCCATTGTTCCAGCAGAACTGTCCTCATCATTTTGTAAGGGCAGTCCTGAACAGTAAGACTTGAGGTTTGGCTTGTTCAGTCAAACATTTGTGTTTGTCCTGCTAGTTTGTATTTTACAAGTATACTGAAAAACCCCCACCTCTGTATCTGCTGTAAGAAGATAATAACCTAATAATGGGTTATTATAGATTGCTGAGCAGTTCAGGTTGCATTTTCAGTTTAATGATTTCTGTATTCATTCTTTTTAGTGAAATCTGTGCTGATGGAAAGGGCTTCATTATAGAGCTGTGGAAGAAAGGCTTGCTCTGGGATAGCATTCTGGGAGTTTTATGGATTCCCCTTGCCACTGTGGAATATGCAACAGATGTAAGTTGACTTTCTGTGGAAATATAAAACACTGAGTAAAATTGAATAAATTTTCTGGTCTTGGACTCCTTAAATACTGTAACAACATGTGCGATCAATGTATATTTCTAACTCCATTGCTTCAGTGTGTAGTACTAAGGCATGATGTACATGTGGCTCTCAAAGTGGCAACTGATAGGCATTAGCCATATACCCTGGAGAAATGGCTCAGATACTGGGCCAGGTATAATACAGAAAGTGAATTAGGGTTCATCAGCACTCAGGAACGATTAGGGAGGCAGGGATGCTTTGGTTTATATGATTAGAGTGAAAGCATTTTAGATCAAGTTCCATGGTCTTCATTTTGTGACCTTGGGTAAATCTCTATTAAAATGGGCAGAATACTGTTGTTCTCTTTCTTATGGGAATCCACCATTGTCTCAAAGAGGAAAACAGAAATGTGCCCTGTAGTATTACAGAAGAAATTAATAGTACAGTGAGGGCATAGAGAAGGATGAGTGGGCAAATTGAGTCAATGCAAAAGTCACTTGGCCACCAGAATGACCGTACTTGCTCTCAGTACGGTATAAAATAAAGAAAAAGGGTTTCTGGGAGTGTGAAAATACTGAAGCAAACTGCAATTGCTGCAAAATTTTCTAAATTCTGAAAAGGTAAGAGGTACCTTATTCTAATAATCCATGATTCTCCCAGTCATAAATATGCTTTCCTATGCATAGTCCATGGAGGCTATTTTCAAAGAAGTAACTGTGAATTAGAGAAGATTAATTCAGTCTTTGCAAATAAAAATTGTTTGACTTCTTTAATATCTGTAAAACATAAAAAAGGCAATTGAAGATGGGGTAAAGGTAGGAAAATCAGAGAATAACTTCCTGCAGTATCTCTCATCAGACTCTGTAGCCATTTCTTTACAGGAACTAATAAATATTAATATCTACATTGAACTGACATTTCAATGATTCTTCTCAGAAAATGGAAGCAGGGGAAGAAAGTAATTCCTGCTTAAATTAGAAGTTGCTCTGTATTACAGCTGCCAAGTGCCATTTCAAGCCCCAGGGCAAGTTGTTCTGCTCTGCTGCCCAAGCTGTTGCTGAGTTACAACTTGCTGACACAGAGGTTGTGGCTTACTTGTAAATACTGAAACTTTAAACAAACAAAGATGCAAGATAAGAGATTGTTTCTTAATTTCTTCAGATTCTCTAAACCTTCATTTATGATTAGTGGAACTTTCCTAGTTATTTATCCTCCTGGTCTTAACCCTGCAGTTCTGTTCTGGGCTTTATAACTCAGAGATTACTTACAAGGGAGCATTACTTTAGGAGCTCTTTTTTGGCTTGGTTATTAACTTAGATGGATTGTTTCAGTCTTGCTAGAGTGTTCTTGTTTGGTACCGGTTCAAAGGCGAACTGGAAAATCTCACTGGATAGGAATAATTTTCAATATTCATATTTGTTGTGTCATAATCATCTGACAACCTTAATGTCTATTTGTCTATATTGTAGTGAAAATGTTATATTTTGAATTTGATGACTGAGAAAACTTGATGAAGTCCTAACTAATACATAAACAAAAACTGGAAAATACTGTAATGGTGTTATAAAGGAACTCCTATTGACTTAGGGGAAGCTTCATTCAGTAAAAAGTAGATAATGCTATAAATCCTGCCCAGGTAATTTCCATAACCTGTTTTTCCTAGGAAGGCCCAGGTTCCTGGTGGAGATTGCATTCTGAAGTAATAAAAAATGGAAGTGAAATTCAAGGCACAAAAACACCAACTTCTCATGAGATCTTACTAGATATCTACTTTGCATTACCATTTGGTGAGTTACAGATGAAGGTCCAGCATTCCAGCCATTCTATTTCTCTCTAAGTTCCTGAAATTGCACCTAAGTTCCTGAAATACAACAACAAATAGCAGTTTTTCTATGGAATCCTAAACGCCTTTTCATCACATTTTCGCAATTGATGCTGGTAATTGTTACTGTTAAGCAAAAATCACATTCCACAAGGAGCTGGATGAGCAGTTTCAGTAGTTAGTGTTCATCCATATGTGGATTGCAGCGCTGAAGAAGGAAGTACCTCCTTAAGGGTCAGTACTAGAGCCTGTGTTACACACACAGCTCTGCAGCGCATCAGCTTGACCAGCTCTTTGCACAATGTAAGTTTTAGTAAAATCCAGGCCTTCACAGCATTTTTTAACTTCCTAGAAAAGGTTGTCTACCTTTATTTTTAGTGCATCTGAAGATGGAAACTATTTATATGTATATGAATATGAATGTAGGGTATATGAAGTTAGAAATGGAAACTGAACTTCAAATAATACATCACCACGCATTATCTCCAGATATAATACGGAGATTGACTTTACTGAGATTATCAATCAATCTATATGACATGGTCTATCTCAAATAAGTTCACAAACATAATTTATCTTAATATTTTACTCTTTAAATAGTCTAATGAACTGTGTCTAAAGAGATTCATCCTAAAACTTATGCAAGAATAAAGTAAAAAAAAAAAGTGAACAAATGTGAATAACAAACTATTTGAAAAGAGGACTAGAAGTTATACCACAAATACGGTCTTTGTCTGTCTAATGTTCTTTTTAAAATACATTGTCTTTGATTAACCTTGATAAATTGTCTTTGGGTGTAGTCTGCATGACTAAACTCCTGTTAATACATGAAGTGGAATGCGTGTCTTTCCACAGAGTGACTGTAGACTATTTTACTTACAACAGGGCCTACTTTTGTTTGTTTGTTTGTTTTGTTGTTTTGGTTTTTTAACAAAAATTACTTCTTCTTTACTACTTGGCCAATAAAATTTCAAAAGATAACCTCTGCCCTAGTTGCATTCTGGTTTTTGTTTGCTTTGGTCTTTTGGTACGTTGAATTAGCAGGATGTTTTAAGTACGTCTTTACATAGTTCTCATACCTAGAAACCTACTGTAAATCTGGTATAGGAACTCCGTGTATTTACAAGATATAAGTTCAGATTGTTGGTGATTTCAGGGTGCTTCTTGGAGATTGTTGGTTTGTAAGCTGAAGCTTGTATTCTGTTTTCAAACAAATAGATTTGAAAATGTTCCAAAGACAGTCCCTGGGACTGTAGTCACAGAGCACTGTGGAAATCCTGTAGAGGTCACTCTTACACTGTAGTTTTCTTCACTGAGGAAAGAATTCAAAAGCATTATGTCAGTTATTGAGACAGCCAGGTTTATCATCTACCTGGGGTTTGACGAGGGCATTTTCATTGCTTATCCTATTGAATGGCTCAGCTCAGCTGTGAGCACCTGAGAATCTGTCCTTGACTATTGGAATCAGTACAGCCTCTTTATTATGACAAATTACACTGGAAAGGTGGAAGACTGCAGTTACTTTTGACAATTCCTGAAAGATGTTAGTTTGAGAATGCCAGCCAATGGGCAGAAATACAAGATCCTTCCATGCTGCTTTAATCGTATGACTTCATTTGGATTTGAAATCCTGCATGTAGCGACATGGAAATGTGTTCTCATCAGTAGTTCAGTGCCTTTTCTAGAAGTATCATCGAATATCAGTTGTGGTAGCAATAAAGTTGCCATTTCACCATTGCCAGCTAGACTGAGCTCCATTAAGAGGCTGCTAAGTAAAATGAGGACCTACTATACTCAAAGTTCTGCAAGCAAAGTCACAAATAAAATAGCGAATTTAGATAAACACTACAGTTGGATTGCAAACATTTTTAATGTTTCTTAAAGTCAAGGTTTTTAAAGCGTAATCAGGGGTTTATGAAATACAGTACTTTTCCTTCAAATTTATTAAGTCTGTCTTGTGAGAGCCAACAGAAGAAAAGTTAAATGACGTCTTATTTTTTCCTTGAATTCAGCATTGCAGATATGTAGCTTGCTCCTTAACATTATTATACCTTACATACAGAGTATAAGCTAAAGAAATTAAAGATAATTTTACTGAAGTAATTGGTAATAGCTGTAATTTGGGAAATCATTTGTGTGTCTTGGAAGCTAAGATGTCATTTTGCCAAGAAAGTCAAAAATATTTTTCCCTCATTAACAATTTTGGAAAATACCGTGCAGAACTCATGTCTTAGGCTTAGCTGAAGTTCAACTCATTATCACATTTTTCATACACATTAATTAGCAATGATGAGTTTAATCCCTGTTTCTGCATTAGTCACCATACTAATGCACTGATACGCCAAGGGATTAGCAAATGAGAAAATTAATTGTTCTGATACAACTTTGATCAGCATAAACCAAGGTCCTGAAAAATCATAATAGACTGATTGGGAAGACTCATGCATCAAATACTCACAACCTAAAAGTTTGCATTAACATATGCAGTAAGAAAAGCAAAAGATCCTCTTTTCCGAAGTATTACCTTTATCTTCTGTATGTTCCACAACAGTGTTACATTCACTTTGAGCTAAAAATATGACATAAATTTTTGGCAGCTTACCTGGTGTTGGTAAACAGTGTGATGGAAAATAAATCGAAGCATCGTTCCCAATATGTAACCAAAACTTTAAAAATGGAAAAAAGAGATGAGCACACAGATTCTTATCATCATGGAAGAAAACTCCCTCACAATCAGGGTCAGATCATGAACCCTCTCCCTCACTAAAGCTAATAGAATGATTTATAGAGCAAAATATTCTTCAGGAAATCAGTTTGTACCTCCAGTTGCAGATGAGACTTGCCATGTTTCTCCCAAGAGCCTAGAACTTGGAAAAAAAAAAAAAGTCAGTTGTAGGCCAATAGCATGTGGAATTAAAGTAGAGCCTGATTCCTTACATAAAGCACATGCGCAAAAACCCTCACAGAACCAAAATCCAATCCAACAAAAAAACCCAAATCTCAGAATGCTGTACATGGACCCATAAGAAATGCATGGCAAGTTGGACTGGAAAACTTAAAAGATCAGTTTTCTTCCCAATCCAGCAATAGGTCATTTTTTAAACTGTAAAATGAACTTTGTAAAACAAGAAGGTAACTGGTTTAGGCCTCTCAAAGTTTCAGAGTAACGATCAGAAGATCATCTTGGAACTCTTTCTGCCATTCTTGTAATAAGAGATTTAATCATGATAATGTTTTCAATTGATTTGATAATTTCCTAGATAGATCTAATGAATTAAGTTAATTAGTTTTACGTGTACTTCCTCTTTTAGAAGTAAAATGGACTGAAAGATTTCTAGCAGCTTTTTCCTTCTCTGCAGATACCCACACAGATTTAGATTGCAGAGGTTGGCTCACAGGGACACCTCTCCAACGTACAAGACATTTACATCAAGATACAAATGATAGTCAGTCATCTGTGGAAAGTGGGCTCAGCATACAAGAAAGCAAACTAAGGTATTTTATCCGACGTGTGATACCATTTGTTGATTTTTAATTTTTTTTAGATGTGTGAATGTCAGCATGATGCATATAAAATTATTTTAAGCAAGAATTTGACTGAAAGTTTCTTAAACTTATAAAGAAAATCCAGGTATTTATTAGCTTTTCTATGTTCTTTTATGGCAACTACATGTGCACCTGTCCTGTTCTCATCCTTGGGCATGTGTCTACATAGGGTCCAGCTATTCCACACTGACTTTCTGAAAGCTTAGAAAGGAAGGGAAGCAACTCCTTACATGATTTGGGTGTTGTGACTATTTGATTTCATCTGCAAAGCAGGAAAGACATTTGATTCCATTTTTGAAGCTAATATGTTTACCTAGATGGGCTGCCTCCATTTCTGGAAATTTTCCAGAAGAGAATGAATATTTTCTGTCTGTTTGTTTTGAACAAACAAGAATGCAGTGGGAAAAAAAAAATAAGGGAAAGATAATTGCTGTCTTTCTGCTTACCTGAGTGTGGGAAATGATGATGCATAATGGTGGGAGAAGCAAGGAAATAAGGTGGCAACAACTGTATTATGTCTCTACCATCACCTCCTGCTGAGTGGAGTTGAATGTTCAGGAGGGAGCCCATTCAGCCTCTAAGAACACCACTCAGCAGTGGTCTCTGAGCAGAGAGAACTTTCTATGTGTTGGATTAATCACTTCCCTTCTTTTGAAAGGCACATGGGAAAAAAAATATTCCCTCTACTGTTCATTTTGGCTGTCGTATCAGCTGTCACAGACTGTATTACTTTTCATTCATGGTGTCCTTTATCTATAGCTGTGCAGGAAAGACACTGAGCAGCTGACACTCCAAAAGGTCTTGATGAGGGGTAGAACAGGCTCTTGGGAAAGGCAGCAAGATGTTTGGTGTGTCAGGCACTTGGCTCATGTTTAAATCATGTCTTAACAGCAGTGGTACTAGAAAATTAGCTCAAACACAAGAGAAAATATGATAAAAACTATTACATTATTAAGTTATGTATTCTCTGAGGCAATAACATCTTGATGCACTTAAATGATCTTTTCATGTACTCTAAAAAAGCAGGATCCTGGTGCATGTAACTTCAACACAAAATTAGGAAATAAACGAGTCTGGAAAAAACTCCAGCTCAGGGGCGCAGCTAGTCGGAGACTGCACATGGACAAGGTGCCACAGCATCGCTTGGGTGCCTGTCAGCCTCAGCCTGTTCACATTTACTGGTCAGTCCTTGCAGGATATTTACAGAGAAGTACAAGTGCTTCCTTAGGGTGAGAGCTGTCAGTAATGGCAGCATTCAAGAGCTGTTTCTCTGTACTTTTCTCAGCACATGTCCAGTCATTAGCATATCATCTGTGCTGACGTGTCATTTTCAACAGAGATCTGGGCCTCTGAGCAGGCTAAGCTAAACTGAAAGAAGTTAATCCAATCTGACTATGGAATTCTTTCCTTTATCCCTGTACCAGATAATTTTATTGAAATTAAATGAGGTTTTACAGTACTAAATTGAGGGTCAGCACTGAACTACAAGATACTGTTTTTAAATGAAAAGTTCTTCTATTGAATAATAGGTATTTTCAAAGATTCTGAGCAGAAAGATGGTCATTGTTTTAAAGCTTAATTATAAATAGAGATGTGTATTTATTCCAAATAACTGCTTTTGTACTAAAAATCTGAGAAGGCAGGGAAGTAGATGAGACTATTTGTTTTGAATAGCTGTATTAAACACCAGATTTAATTGTCCTGTAAATATATAAGTATTAATGTGAACAGAATTTCTTCCTTAGGTTTTTCTTTCCACTGATATTTATTTACCAATTCTTTGGTTATATAGATAAGTGGTGTTTATGGCTGCTGATTTTAGGTGTAGACTGATGACTAATTAAGTGTAACTGATTAACTTTTTCCATAAAGCAAAACCTCACTAAATCAGCATTTGACGGATGTGGTAAATTATTTAGTGACTTCTTGTTAGAGCAAGATATTTTCTCCTAGAGGCTTAAAAAAACACAACAAAACCAGACAGACAGAGAAGGGGAAAATACTGGTAAAAAACCCCCCAAACCCACAAATCATTTGAGTTGTTCTTCAAATAATGTAATTAATGAAGAAATCACTGTGAACTTTTAAAATTTGCAATCAATTATTTATTATATACTTCATTCCACTTCTCCATAGTAGCCATAGAATAAATCAGTTGGTTCACTCTTTATGCATTATTAGCGTCCAGTGCTGAATACTACTACTCGCAGGAATAATGATTTCATGGTTAATCTCTGTGGTACCACTGAGGTAGAAATAATGTTGCTGTATATCCAGAATAGCCAGAAATGTACAGGTATGCCTGTCAATCATAAACTAAAGTGAACAGCATAAAATTAATTAGGGGCATTTCCAAAAAAAGCAAAGGGGAACAAATATTTCTTTTAAAAAACAACCAACTAGCCCCAGAACCTAAGGAAGTACAGCAGCAGGGACAAGAATCTTTCTTTTAAAAAGACTATTAATTTGTCCTGTGATACTTGTTTTCACTATAGAACTGTAAATAAATCATTGAACCAGGAGGAAAAAAAATTTATTACCTTAAAAAAAAACCAACTAAAAATCCATTATTTAAATGGATTATAAACCATATATGTTTATTTCTTTCTACCTACATAGGCCAGATGAGTAGATGTCATAGATACATACATGGGAAAAGAAGGAGGGATGTGCTGCCCACAAAACTCTGCTAGACCTACATCGTATTGACAAATTTGGGGTTGATAATCGTGTTCTAAAATGTTTGGCTTTAACAGTGCTTCCTCTTTTCTAATGGTTTGGGTGACCATACGTGCTGTGTTAAAAGGAGATATATTATTAAAATTGGACTTCATGACCTGCAGCCGCTAGCAATGCTGATTTTAATGTAATATTCATTAAACTGATATTAATTAGTGATTTGTGACAGTAAAATGCATATTTATTTTAAAATGGATGAAAACTGAAAAGAAAGCTTCATTGTGGTAGTCTTAGAAGTTTCTTAGTTCTTGAATATCATGAGCATTAACTGGCCTCTTAAAAATGTAATTAATCTTCCCTGGTTTTCCATACAGAGAGAAGCAAACAATTGCTGAGGTCTAAATTCCTTTGAAGTGATCAGTTTACAGCCATTTTTCCAGTAATCTGTTTCATTATTCATGCCTAGCTAATAGAAAAAATTATAGGCACACTCAAGCCTGGCAGTGAGTCCAGGACTGGGGGTCTCCATCAGTGGGTACATAGGCAGAGCTGTGCTTGAGCCAGTATTCCAATCTAGGAATGAGACAATCTTGGAAAAACTTTGGGTGGAAGAGGCACAGTGTCTGGCTCTAGCACAAAAGATACAGCCAAGTTTTATATCCTGCTGTATATATGACATAACCTACAAAACCCAGTTATAAAATAGATTACACATTAAAATAAAATGCAAATATCTTTTCACATAGCAGAGATTACTCTTGCCTTCTTCCAGTATCTATCCCCACCAGTCCAAACTCTTTCACTTCTCCCAGTAGCCAGGTGTTATGAGTTTCTTTTCCTTAAATCTTTTCACAAGTTTTGTTTGTGGTTATTGGGAGTGTTCTGATGATTGTTTTTGCATCCTGATATGAACTGATAATGATCTTTAATTGACTCCCTTATTAATATTCATAGTTTTATATTGTTTGTTATGGTGACAACTTTTCATAATAAAAGAGAAATCATTATGACTTTCCCTGAGATTCTTTGTAATATAAAATAATTCATGATAAATTCTTTAGGTTTGAAAGGAATTGGAAAGGCTTTTGAAACTTTCTCTTACCTAGGTTAATTAAGTTCTATGCCTTCTTAGAGGTTTCTAATACCGTGTAACTGTATTAACTCTATTACTGGTATGCGGTTATTTTATCTTTGGCTCCCAAAAGGTTTACTTGCTATAAAGGTTAACAGATTTTACTTAGACCTTACATAATAGTAAATTTTTTAGATAACTTTGTTGGCTTCTGGGAACTAGTTTATCTAATTAATACTTATAGCTGTGTGTAAAAGATTGAAAAGATTCAATCTCTGTGCAAGTATTCCCTTGAAACTACTAGAAAAGTTGTTCATTTACAGAAAAGCTGAAGTAGTCATCAGGTATCAGTTCTTCTGAAGAGAAATTCCCTTCCTCTGTATGACTTGATCTCTAAAAACAACAGCCATTTCAGGTGGGGGTATGAGAACTCTACATAAAGAGCTACACAATGGGAGAAAAGAGAGTTGCCATGGGAAGAGCAGCAAATGTTTATGAAAGGTTTGATTGGGCTCCTAGTGCTGTGTCATATTTCGTCCTTAAGCTACTAGCCTGAAGATACCATTATACTCAGATGCAGGGTAAACTTCACTGGAATTAGTTTACTATACTTGCACAGCAATTTATTTTGTTTGTTTATTGCATGCATACTGAAATACTTTTATAATACTGATTTTGATGGCTTTTTAATAAAATTGAAAAATTAGGCATTGGTTATGGATAGAGAGATTCTGTAAGAGAAAATTGAGTTTAGTGGATTGAAGAAATATGTCTTTCCAGTATATATTTGGGAAAAAAAATACCCACATTGTTATTTTTTGAGCTGGGTGTATTAGAAGAAAAAAAAAATTGTTTTAATGATATAGCATTGAAATAGATGAGAAACTGGGGACTAACAGATAGCTGCATAGTGGCAAACCCAGGCAAAAAATCTGGAGAAATTCATAAAGTTTCCTTAAGTGTCAGCTAGACATTGTTTGCTTTCTGGGAACAATCCAAGATGACACTTTGACAGATTCAAGATTGATTAAAAGCTGCAACTTCACTGGACAGCAGAACAATGTCTTGATAATGTCTTATTCACATCAACATGTGTTTCCTTGTGTCACCTGTCTCCTGCCACAGCCTTTGGTCTCGTCAATCAGCTTCTGTCCTAATTGCATGTTCTTCTGTTCACATAAACATGGTGCAGTTTGGAAATAATTAATGTAGCTACTGCAGCACTGAGGAGATACTGTATCTCCTGGGGGTTTCTCAGGTAGCAATATTGCCTTATAATATCTTTATATCCATCAGAAAAGCTTGGAAGTTCCTTTGTAAAATGTTGATTTACTGTCTTGGCAGGCCTTAAAAAAATAGACTCTTTCTTCAAAGCTGCTGTTCCATGGCAATGTAGGGGG
Source organism: Gymnorhina tibicen (assembly GCA_013399875.1). Classification (NCBI taxonomy): domain Eukaryota; kingdom Metazoa; phylum Chordata; class Aves; order Passeriformes; family Artamidae; genus Gymnorhina; species Gymnorhina tibicen. Next base: position 368,253 of record VXAZ01002106.1, on the reverse strand, counting down.
AAATATCAGCTATTGCTTACTGGCACTGTATTAAGTATACGAGATCAGTATCACAAGCTGTGGTTTTGGTACATCTGAATGGCAGTTTACAATCCAGTTCATAGCTCTGAGTGGTAAGAATTGCAATTTAAATAGTTTAGGTATGGATTACTGAATATCTGTTTGCACACCTTTTAGCACTTGCAGTTGTGGTGGTTCTTTAGAGCAAGGTTTAATATAATTGAATAAATTCCTCCATCATGATGAAAACAAGATGCTATCCAATCTTGCAAACCAAACCTTTCAAGAAAGGGACATATTAATGTTTGAGAATAATGGTTCATCAAATAACAAGGAAGTCACACAGTGTTGAATCCAAAATGCCTCTATATATTTTGAAGTCTAAACTTTTGAAGTGGCCAAAAATACGGAAGTTTAAGCAGTTATTATTTCTTTTTCCCAGTACTCATTCTCAGCTACACAGAAGAGTTTGCTATTTCTCTATCTGTCATGAAAAAAACCAGAATTTTTTGGGTCATATTGTAAGTCAGAACACTAAAACAACATCACTGGAAAGTAATTGTTAAAGCAAGCCATGATTTTCTGAATCAGTTTTAACAGAGACAGCAACATCCCATAAATAAGTCACACTGTGATCAGACTTTAGACTCATCTGAGGAGTGAAAAGACCAAAGGGAGAGGAAGGTACTTCCCTAGCACCACGCAGTTAATTGTGTCCAGGAAGGGGAGTGGTGGTCAGGTGCAGTAATTGATGGGTTATCTTTAGCAGCTGTGCAGACTTGGCTGTGGGGTATTTCTAAAAGTGAGCAGGGACAGACCTCTCTCTTCAGGAAGACATGAAGATCAACATCAATGTGAATTATGCCTATGACAATCTTGTGAAGAACTGGGGGAAAAATTTGAAAAAAATACGAGTTTTGTTATGAGGATAAATGAGTACCTTCAAACTTTATTCATTTGCTCTATAGGTGAGTTAAAGGTGTAGGTTTTGTATAAGATTTAAGTTCTTAATGATTAGATAAGTAACTTGTAAAAGAGTGCTGGAGGAAAAACTGAACTTAAAGCAAATATGTAAGCATATTTTAGTTTCTGTTTATGTGTTGCTAAATTTTTGACTCTGAATGGATAGAAAACAGATGTTATTGCTGTACTGTGTGTTTTAGGCACTTAAGGTGATCCCAAAGAAATCAGAAACTGTTATTTCATTACTGTAGTAATGTTGCTCTCAAAATACAGATAAAATTTAGTACCTTGTCCCAAAGAAACTGGGAACTTGGAATTTTAGTTTTAAAAACCACCAAGAACTCAGAACTGTAAACTATTTGAAGTGAAAGCTAGCTGTAATATAAACATATGATTGAAGATAATAATATAGGTACTGAAACTTACTATTTTAGACAATAAGAAAGCAAATGGAAAAGAAAAACGTATACTCAGATTTAAAACTAAAATTTTACTGTAAGGATGGGTAACTGAGTGCTTATTACCTATAAGTAAGTTTTGTTCTCTGCTCTGGTGTTTGAAAACTGAATTTTCAAGAGCAACTTGAACATCTGTAAGAGGGAACCTGTATAGGGATATAGATTTAGTACTACCAGAAAATTATCTTGGAGAAAAGTCCACCTTCTTTTGTCACTAAGGCACAAAAATATCTATATGAGGCAGTTGGGTAATGCTAAATTTTATTAATCTATGCAAGGCTTTAAAAACGTAGGTCTTACTGTTATATAGTTAACTGTGGAAAACCTAGATCACTTAGTTTTCCTTTGCAATTTTACCACATCATTAATTTCCTTTAAATGCCATTTTAGCTAAGATGGATGAGTACTGCCTATCTGTCTTAGTGTTTTACTAAACTGCTACTTATTGCACAGCTTTTTAATGTTATAGTGATTCTTTTATCTGTACTGTATAATTGAGGCCCATGAAAAATTTGTAATTGAGTTATAGCTTTATAGTCCAATAATCCTTGATGGGATACCATTTCCATAGTTCCACGTCCCAGACATATTTTCCAGTAAGAATAGTGTTTCCTTCTACCAAGTGCATGAGTTGGCTTGAAAGCTAGTGATGAAAGGCACCTTGTTTTCAGCTGAAAACTATTTCAGTGCTATCAGCTTCAGCCAATCTCTGGTGCTGTAACAAGGACATGTTTTTGTAGCCCAGGTGCATCTAATATTGCTAATGTTGCCTTGGCCTGGCGTGCAAGACTCTGGTAGCAACTGCACCAACGGGGATATTCCAAAAGGACTTGTGCTGCTGCAGTCCAAATGAGTAACAAGTGTATAAATCCTCACAAAAAAGTTTGGGATATGTTACAAGCTTACTTCCAATGCACATTAAATTGTGCATGTTTCAAAAGTTACAGGACTGGAAGTGAGACACTTGAAAGTACCGTTCTTGGTATTTCTAGCCAATGGAGAAGCTGTCATTCATATTTCTTTATTCTTACCTATCCCCTTCCTGAACTATAAAAGAATGCAGAATAAAACTCAAAATTGTCATCAGCCTCATCGCATATTTGTACAAGAATGAGCATTACTGGAATAGTCTGAAAAGCACATTTAAAGGAAGAAAAACCGAAGAGTTTTGTGGTGGTGTACTATCCAAGTACGTCTGCTTGATATGTCCATTGGAGATTGATTTAAGCACACGATGTTAGTTTCAGCCTGACTGTTGCCAGTGGGGAGTGGAAATTGCCAAATAAAAAATGTCATATTAGAGTGTAATTATTTCGATTTTTCTTCCACAATTTGTTTCCAGTTACGTTCAAAGCTGACAAAATTGACATTCCTGATGAATACTTAGAAATTAATGCAGATATTCAGGATTGCCTATTACAAACAAATAAGCATCCAGAAGACGTCATTTTTTGTCTGTATGTGGCCACACTGCAACTGCTATATAATGAACTGCATTACAATGAAGTCTGTAGTGAGATTAATTTTACAGGAGGTGCTGTGAAAATGCAAATCATCATTGCAATGCTAGAGCAATTTTAATGTATTTGGCCAGGAAAATTAAGAGGGGAAGCATCTATTAAATAAAAGTGTCAATTTAGCTTTTGTTTTCTATTAGAAATCCTTAGCTTTAGATAAACCAGATTGAAGAGCCGCCGTGTTTATCTAGCCTATGCAATTCCTTTGCATTCCTAACGTGTCCTCTGTTGGTAAATCACTGCAGCAAGATTGAATATTTTGATCCTTCTGGCTTAGAGATGTGAAAGCCTGCTGAGTTTGATGCATCGTACATCAAAACTTTTACCTGGGCTGCTTGTTGAACTCACCTGATCTGAATATTGCTCCACTTCTCCTGAGGTGTCTCTTGTAGTTTTCCCCCTCTTGTTGTTCTTGTGGTCTGCACTGCATCAGAGACCACAGCTGGGCTGTGTATTGTAGGGGTGGTGAATCAGTGTGATTTTCAGGCACTCTTAAGGCTTTTGTCATTTGTTTTCAAACTCTTCGTTGTTCAACCACTGACAATTAATGCTCTTCTAATTATCAGATGCGATTCCCTTATTTTCTGGTTTAATGCTTGTGTGAAGTTCCCTAATGTGCTGTTGTTTATATTCTTTGTTTCAAAAAATTATAGTAATGCATTTGCCTGGCACACGTTCCTTGTGCTCAGTTCAGTTAGCAGGACTGATCGTACCCAGCAGTTTCTGGTGGTCTTTGTTACATGTGTTTCCTGTAAATCGCGTGCCATCAGAGGCTTCGTTCAGTATTGATAAAGTGTTTTCTGCCAGGTAACTGATAAGTTTTACTAGATCTGAATAGAAAATTAACAACCATTTGTCCAAACTGGACCCATCACTGTGTCAGCAGGAAGTGGATAGGTAGAAAGCAGCTCCTTGCTGTGTCTGTCTGTGCTGAGCTTCTAAGTGGCATAAGAAGTGTACTCAACTGCCGTGTCGGACTGCTCAGCAGTCTGATCACAGATTGGTGACTTCCTAAAAGTACTGCAAACCAGTCAAACCAGTTTGTCTCCTTCTGTGCATGAGGCCTCAAAACTTAAGAATACTCTTTTCCCTACTTACTTTTAGTTAAGGCAGAGAAAGCTGTTTCTCGCTTCCCTCTGAATCAACACTGACAACCTAATCTCCGTCTGACCTTGAGGTTAATTACCCTGATAATTCATAAAGTTAATTATTACCCAGTATTTCCAGTCTAGTTAACAACTGCAGGATGAGGTGGACCAATTACTAGCATCACTTGGTTGATTTACCTTAAAACAAAAACCCAGTTGTGAACAGAAAAAAGGCTGAACCTGCAAACTTGCAGCCTCAGAGATGAGGGCAGGGGGAAGACAAGCCTCTTCATACTTAGTTTGCATCATGTGCACTCAGCTGTGCATATCAGAGGGAACATTTTTCTCCTCAAATTAAAGAGCACTGTTCCAGAAGTCCAAGATAATTAAATAGTAGTGTGTAGACCAAGGGATGGCACTGAAGTATAATATAAATATACTGCAAAAACTTCGCTTAGTAAACAGGCTTCTACTGTCCTCTGTAAATTATATGTGTAGAATTTCACTGTATACTTCTTATTTTGCAACTTAACTGGTATTGTACAAGGCAGTGTCGTTTGAATTACTTAGACTTGCAATTCAGTGTGCTGGAGTCTACACTAATTATTTTAACCTGTGCTTAACAGCCATGAATGGAATTAGCATTTTTCAGTTTAAACCAACATTCTTCACAGGTGTGGTGCAGTAGCTGAATAATGAGTCCTAATTATAACTGGCCTGCGCAAGTGTGCAACTTCTGTGTGAGGGCAACCAAATGTGCAACAGATTGTATTTCAAAGATTGGTTGGAGTAAACATTAGTTTTTGTTTGGTGGTACTTTTTTGAGGGGGAGGAAGTATTATTTTTATGTAATGTGGCTTCTCAGTAACTCCTTTAGTGCAGTTGGCAAAGACTTGGTGACAGTGTCTCTGTCTCACAAGGATATGCCTTTACTGAGGAAATTCAAAGGTTTCCTCTTTTTTCCCTTTCTTGGTGGTTTGGATTTTGTTGTTGTTTTCTGTTATTTTTCTGCCTCTCCTCCTGCCATTTGATGTTAAAGACTTTGTAATCCTGATTTATGAGCCACTATAACTGGGAAATGTATTCCTTTGCTAATGTTCTTTTATACCTTGATTTTATGAGGAACAGGGATCCTGTCTTTTCAAGCCTGTAAACTCTTAGCTTAACCAGAACCCCCCGTAATCCAAAGGTGTTATTGTGAGTTAGTGATGGATCTATCTGACTTTAATGCACTTATCCATAAATTTATCAGATTTCTTTTAATTATTTATTTTCACACTTTTCTGTTCTGAGTACTTCTTTTTTTTCCCCTCCTTTTCTCCAGGAGAAATACAGACCAAGGTAATGGAGGTAATTTTGCAAAAGCAAGATGGGCCAGGGCTATTCAGAAGGTAAGAACTACTCTTAAATCTACTGATGTGTCACTGTAATTTAAAAGATTTTCTCAATGTCAAGGAGAATTTAGTATAAGAATTCTAGTTCGTGTAAGCAGGACCTGAGGACGTGACTGCCAAGTTTCTGATAGCTGAGACAATTCCTTCCACTGGTTCTTAAATCTGTGTGGTTCCCTCACCTCAGGCTTTTCTTATTCTGAAACAGAAAGAGGATGAGATTGTGAGACTTTCTTTAGATGAGGAGTGCTTGTAGTTTGGCCATCTTACAGGTGTTGCATGTTAATCCAGATACCATAACATCAGACATCTTTTTCTAAATAATTTTTAATACTGAGGAAGATCAGTACTTCATTAATATTTAATAAAAATTGTTTTAAGAACATTTTTTCCAAGAAAAAATCTTGTAAATTCTACTGATGATACCACTTCCTCAACATATTTTTTTTTATTAGATGTAATAATTAAGGGAAAATAATATGATCTCTTGGTACCATTATTGACTACATAAACTGCCCAAGTATTTGCTTTCTCACTGTTTCTGTTAAACTGTGCGAACCACTATCTCACATCAGTGGCTGGGAATTCAGATATCATTAGCTTTTGTCCAGTCTTCCAGCCTTGACTCTAGTGCAAAACTGTTGTTGATAACTTCTGATAAACACAGCGACTGTGTATTTACTGTGTACAGTGACCTATGAGGAACTGAAGGGTCACAGACTTCCTGTTTCATTTGTGTGTTGGCCTTTTGGAAATACTGCTTGTTCTCAGGTAGTGTGCTGTAAAATATCACTTCTGTGCTTTTATGGCACAGCCAAACTTGTTTAGTGTAAATGAGTCAAACCCCATCTAAAATGCACCTTCCTCAGTTCATTTTGAGCTGGTTTTTTCCTGCTTTTTTGGGGACTGAGTCCTATTTCTTTTTTACTGAATTCTCTTGTCTTTATGATAATTCATAGACTGTGCCTGTGTGAAAAGAGTGGTGGTGGGGGGGAAAATCTGTTTATACTGGGGTGTTGTGGGAAGAGTACTTATCTGATTAATGTGCTCATTTTCTACATCCGGTTCTATCACTGGTTTGATCTTTTCCTTTTTTCTGCTAAATGTTAGCTCACTGAAGGAGGCAGGCTGGATGAATCCTGGTCTCCCATCAAACACAATGGTCAGACAAGTCAAATAGTCCAGTTTTGTCTTGCAGACAGAGGTTGCAACAGACTTAAGATCTGTGAACTGTTATCCTTCAGTGTGTGCTTATGGCCTAGTCAGTGGGATAAGTTTATTTCTGAGTTTAAAACTGAATAATTAATGCCACACTGTCAGCAACTTTGACTTGATGAACCAGCTGAATTTCATTCAGATGTTAAAAAGTATTTGCATAAAGCAACATTAGAATTGCACTTCTTCCCACTGCAGTTCTTCAAAGTAATTTTGAGGTCAGGAATTAGAAGGTGGTTAAGTAAGCAAGTTAATATGCATGAGCTGGAATCTTGGGCTGTCACTGCGCCATTAAGTTGTTTTTGTAGCAAAGTATTCAAAATATCTTGGTGCACTGAAATAAGAGCAGATTGCTCAGCGGCTAATGTAGCATCAGTTTGGGGCTGAAAGATGGTGGCAAAGTTATTTGTAAGACTTTTAAGAATTTGGAGATCAGGTGGATGGGAGATGTAAACATATACCTCATGTGAAATTCTTTTTGAAGAGGAAAATTTCTATAAATATTTAAAAGGGTCATTTAATTCTTGAGTTACTATTTCATTTTATTTCATTACAAATTAATTTGAATAAGGTTTTCCTTTTGATAAAGTTATTGTCCCTGAAATACAGTTATGTCTTCAGTCCTTTATGCTTCAGTCTCTTACACTGTGGGTTGCCTTGGTCTTTTTGGTTTGTCTTTTCTTTCTGAAGATAAACTGGTTTTCAGAAACAGTACATTGGTATTATCTCATCATTGATTTAGCATGATTGATGTGACATTAAGTGCCATTGTTTGCCCAGAAACTCTGAGAGGCTTGAAGGATGAATCTCTGCCAATGCCTAATCAAAATAAACTTTAAACTTGTAAGTATTTTTGGGGCTAAAAAAGGCCATCAATAAAAAAGAAACCCTGTGCAGCACAATAAGATCAGATGACTAAACAATACTGATGTATTTTGCAGAAGATATAATATTCACAGAGCCTCATAATGGAGGCAAGCAAACAGATAAATTAAGTCGTTTTCCACAGAAAGCAATCTCTATATGTAGGTAACTGCTGAAAGATACTACCACATGGAGGGAACTGTCTCTATCTATAAGGAGCTGGAAAAATAATAATATTTAGCAACCATGAGGGATATTTTTAGGCGTCAAAGCAGGCTTAGGTAAGGAATCAATCCCTGGAAGCCTTTAAGAACAGACAAGTAACAATTTTTGGGGAGTTTTTTCAACTATTCTTGGAGGTTTAGGGAAGTGGGTTTAGCTTGGAATGGGGGTAGGGGAAGTGTGGGTTGATGGCCTTCAAGTATTTCCTCACAGGTGAAACAAACATGAATTCTTACTGTAATGGAAAATGTATTGGTGGCTTAGGTTCCAGTACTAATATTTGAATTGTATGCTTTTAATGATAATCTGTGGAAATACAAAATTGAATTAGGCTGTTCTGATCAAATATGAGATGACAGCCCAGTGGTTCACCAGAGGCATTGCAGCTGATGAATATTTACTCAAACATTGACTAGATAGGAAAAGTGCCAAGTTGTTTTGGACAGTGTTTCTTTCTAGATAATAAATTGCCTTGGTGCATATTTGCAGTAGTAATGACTAAACCTTCTTGCAATTATATAAGATCTAACAGTGCTAAGCTAAAAGCTTTAGGGAAATCCTTCCCCTCTTTGAGAGGGGAGAGGAGTTAAGAATTTGAGGTAAAACTTAATATCGGCAATTAATAGCTTTTAAAAAGACAGTGCAAAACTAGGTAGGGTCCTCTGATTGTGCTTCTGCTAACTGATTTACAACAAAAATCTAAACCACAATTCTTTTAAAAAAATCCAGTCCCAGTGTCTGGGTTTCAGTTTCGTGTTTCCTGTATTCCAGGAACAGTGAAAAGTGAGGGGTTTTTTTTGTTTGCCTTAGTTTTCTAACAGCTTGGAAATAAGTGCTATGAAGTACTGACAATAATTATAAAAAGATGCACTTGGAGAGTTTTTTTCTTCTAACTCAGTGTCAGCCCTGAGTACAATCAAATGGATTTTCCCCTCTCCCACCCCATTGTGTATGTCACTTTGATTATATCTTTAGCTACTAATCCTTAGTGAAGTAGAGACTGTTTTGCTGCTGAAATATATTCGAATAAATAAATGTCACCTCTCTGAGATGAATCTGCTTTTTCTCAAATAGAAAAAGCATAGTAATTCATTCCTAAGGCTAATATTAAGCAGGACACTACTCATGTAAGTTACCCTTTGTGTCATTCCACAACTGTATTTATTGGCAGTAGTGAGTGTTGGAGACAAAAAGCTCAGTGATACAGCGGCACTGTATTGGCTGGTGTTATAATCTGGAGATCAACAGTGAGAGTGGGACAGATCTGCCTTGGTAAATCTTCCCGACATGCCTTATTCGTAACTTGGCAAAATGAGCATAACACAGCCACAGACCACTACTTATGCAATTAATTAAAATATTGGTGTGTTCCAATATTAAAGAAATATCATGTAGAATTAAATATTCACTGTGGATTGTTGTAATGCTGTTCTTTGTGATTTGTGGTGAATTACATGATGGCTGCAGTGGTGATGCTCAGTATGAGAAGGCTCACTAATAGAGAAGTTATCAGCAGCTTCGTTTTGTCAGCTCTATTGATTTACTCTCTTATTCAGAAACAAAACTTGATAAACTAATACTAAAGCAGGTATTACACAATGACAGCAGTGGGAATTTAGGGCTGGGAAAGCAGAAACCATTATTTGTTTAGGAGCCATGGGGCTATGAGATTAATGCCAAACTTCTCTTTAAAAGATTTCAATAGGCCCAAAGGAATTTTTTTTTAAAAAAAGCAATCTTTCCATTGAAAGAAGTATTCGAAGTAATGCAAGAGTGTCTTGAAGTGGAAACTAACAAGTATTTCCTTTTCATAAAGTATTAATAATAGATATTTTGCATCCTGATTCAATTAAAAAGTAATTATTATGTTCAAGTGGCAATCAGCATTTTGATTGGGTGAAATGACTGTCAGCAAAGAAGCTGCTTTTTTTAGTTTTGTGAATTTATGTGAAATATTAAATATTATAACAAAAAGTGACAAACTGATAATTTGAAAACAGAAATGAAGTGCACTTTCTTTTCAATTGAGTTCAGTATTAATGCAAATTTGCATTAATATCTGCAAGCTGCAGATATTTTGACAATGATTTGAATGCTAATTTGTGCATGAGGAAGCTCAAAATATACATGATGATTTAAAGGAATTTGTGGGAGGTCTTTGCTTTATAAATCATATATTTTAATGCATATAGTATATGAAGAAAATGACTGATTAGTTATATTGAGCGGTCTTACTTCTGTAATACAAATGATTTTGACTATCTTGTGTCTAAACTCTGAGCTTACCTGGAGAAGGTAGAAAGGTCAGTGTGAGGCAACTGGACCAACAGTCCTAAGATCAGTTCATAGTTGCCTTGAAGGCTTTCAAAAAGTGGTGTTTAGAAAGTTGACTTTGAGAAAAGGAGACACACTGATGAAGGCAGAAGTTCAAGAATGTGTTACATCAATTCTGAACAAATTGCTTTTGTTTCTTCTATTTCCTATCATTTCAGGTAAACTTTTTTTTTGTTTTTTCCTCTGGAGTGACTTCCTCTGAAAGATTCTCAGGGAGAAAATGTTTTGAAATTTGATATAATTGTGAAGAAAGTAAAATTGAGATGTCTTTTTATCTGAATAGAGTTACAGTTAACTTACTTGAAGACTTATTTTAACTTAGATCTTCCTATGGTATTGTGAGTTTAGATATTCTGTGATTTACTCTCTGCCCTCCCTGCCTTAAATTGACATGAGAGTTGAAAATGTCTTTCTTCAATAATGGAAGGTATTAAGTGATATGGACCCTGAGAGAAGCATTTATGAGCTGCTGTATCATTGTTTGAGGATTCTGTTAGGCAAGGTCAGAAAAAAGAATTACCACTTCGGTTTTTTTCTTCAAAAAGTGAGATATTATTATTCACAATAGAGGGTAAGAAATCTAAGCTTTTGCTTTTGACCATTATTATAGAAAATCAACAAACAGGAATGTAGCGTGCTCTCTTCCACAATTAAACTTCAGTTCTCTGCTTCAGAGTCCAAAAGAGGACCATTGTAACGTTTTTTTCTCTTCCTGCTGTTTCAAGTAACCAAGTTACAGCATTTTGCAGGTTGTTTGTGGGCTGATGTTAAATGATTTATTACTGGTTTCATTGGTAACCTGTGGCTAATTCAATGCATTATAGAATTATACAGCTCCTGGTGCATATTTGCAATTGAATTATAGAGTGCTTTGTGAGCATTTGAGGCAACGCTTAAGAAAAAAGTGCTTCAGAAGACTGAAACTCAACAGGGTTCTCATCAGAGAAAGTTTACAAGTGATAATGGATGTTTCACGTAAACCAGGAAAAATAAGCCAGTTAGTATGAATCTGCTGGGCTGTTCTTTATGGGCACCATTCTGTGGAGGAAGAAGCTGCCTTTTGGAATGTAGTGACGATAAATAGGATTGTGAAGGCAAGAATCCATTACATTAGAGAGAATGGGGGTTGTTAGTTATAAGGATTGGCCGAGAACCTCTCACAGTGCAAGGGAGGGAAAGAAGTCCTAGGGTGAGGAGAAAGAAATACTGGGATAACCAGCAAATCATGTCAGTGGGAGCTCTAGGATAGGAGAGAGAACTGAGAGCAGCCAAGAATGGAGCACTGATGAACTCGGAACCCTAGCACAAAGAATGACAGGACATACACTGAAAAGCTAATGAATTGTATTGATGGAATCTAAGCAGTAGCTAGAGGGAGAAGGCCTATGGGAAAAAAGATCCAGGAGAGTAAATTACCTTGCTTCCAGATTTATAATACAAGATGTAACTTCACAATTGTTGCAGTCACTCATTTTCTCAAATCCTTGCAGCATCTGCCTTAGAGATCCTACTTCATCACTATGGATCTTTCTTGTGATTTACCCTCTTCACCCATTTTCAAATTAGCAGGATTGAATGTTTTAATTCACTACCAATTAATTTTTTTCAAGTTTTGTGTTGCACTCCTTTTCTAAATCTTCCTGTGCTGCTGCCACTCTTACAAATCTTGAGATGGCTCTTAGTTAGCACCTTAAGTAGCTCTGTTAAATATATACTTGAATTTAAGTATATGACTGAGGGTTGTATTGATTGGAGATGCTGTAACTCTGCCACTCTGTCACTTCTGTTTCAGTGGGCTTTACCCTGTTGTGGCTTAACCCTCACCAGCAACTAAACCCCACAGAGCTGCTCATTTGCTCTCCCCCAGTGGGATGGGGCAAAGGGCCAGAGGGTAAGAGTGAGAAAACCTGAGGGTTGATGTAAAGGCACGCTAAAACCAGTTCCCCACATGAAAAGTGGCAACTGAGTAAGATTCTTCATTTTAAAAATGTTTTAGCAAGGATTCTACTTTCCTAGAAAAAAAACTGTTTCTAAAATGAACACATTCCTAGAGAATAACAATGAACGAAATAGTCATAAGGAAAGAACATGATGGGGGATTCAATTCCTGAAGTAACATATATTGTTCTTAAGTTACCACTTCAAATACATAATATTTCTTTAGGTGCTTGATGAATCTGAATGGGGAGAAAGCTCCCTTTTCCCTCCTTGGTAAAAAAAAAAAAAAGAAAAATTTGTTGGCCTTTTTTTATTTCTTCTTCAGTTGTTGTTGGGCTTTTTAACTATGATCCCATCTTATGAACCCTTCTGAAATCAGGACCAAATTTGGATTAAACTGCAGCTGGCAAGAAGCAATTATAGTTTTACATTGGTTGCCTATTGCTATTTAATTAAAATATTTAATTGGTATTTTAAAAAAAACAATTTTAAATGTGGTTTTATTTCACTTAATAGAATTCAAACTGCATAATTTTATAAACTTAGCAGTTGGTATTAAAAAAAGTCTGGAAAAGTTTTTATGTGGAACAAGAAATAGCTTTAGCTGTCTTAACTTCAAAATCTCCAAAGCACTCTTCAGAGTCATCTGGAGTAAAATTTAAACCAGCTCACAGGTGCATTATAAAATACAAGAACAGTTATTTTCTTTTCCCTTATTGCAAACTCTTCTTTTTAGAAGGAAACATTGAGCTTCACCGTGAAGAAAAATAATAAGTGTAGAGGAAAAAAAAAAATCTTATATGGAGAAGAATACCCTCGAAACCCCGTGCGTGCGTCCCGAAAGAAGCGGGGAGCGGCTGCGCGTCCCGAGCGGCGCGGCGGGNGCCGCTCCGCTCTCGTGTGCGCAGGACGGCGTGATCCGAGAGCTGCCCCGGGAGATTCCGTTCTAACTGACTGAACAGGTTTAAGGATTGACAGTCACCGCCTTTCTTTGATAGATGGGAAGAAATAACCATCCCTTAGGCAAACTGGGGGGGTGACGTGCAGGAGAAAGATAGCTTGGTTATGTGACAGCTTTTCCAACTTCCCGGCTGAAATCCATCACGAAATACAAATTACTTCAAGGTCGTTCTATCAGTTTACAACTGTCACCATTTCAATATAAGTACTACACAGTAGAAATAGTTAAATAATATCTAAAATAGTTATATGTTATTTAATGCTGGGTTTATTACACAAAAATAGTGATGGAAATTACTGCAATACTTTCAGTGGACAGAGTTTTATTTCTAAGAATTTAAAGAATCATCTCTGAAAGTCATGGTCATGTAATCCTGGAAAGAGGCACAAAGAATAGCCGTTTTCTCCATGAAGGCTTATAGCTGCCCATTGGGGTTTGGGTTTTTTATTTGGGGTGTGGTTTGGGGTTGGTGGTGATAATGTTTTCTTTGGGTGGGTTTTCATAGTTTTTCTCCATTAAGCTACAGGGTTTGGCGGGAATTGTGTAACAAGTTGCAACAACTCTATGCGTATTGTATATGTACATGCAAATACATGTATTTCTCCTCTTCCTTCTGTATGTGGAAGTTACTTCTTTAAGGCTATGTTTGGGAAATAGAGTGAATCAGTGTGAATCCTTAGAGTTCTTCAAGGCCAGCTTCGTCAGCGTGTCAGGTTACTGCCAAGTAACTGCTACAATGCAGAGGTGCTAATTGCTCCTTTCGAAAACTGATGTGGGTGCTTTCTCAAGGTACACAGTAGTTTCATTGCGCTCACTGACTTACAACTAGCTGGGCTTCCAGAACTGTGAGAACTTCAACCACTGTACAGAATTAAAACCTCTGCTCATAGACCTAGTCTAGAAAGTCACCATCATCATATCTATGTGAGAAGGGTGTGAACAGAGGTATAATGTAACTTTGTTATGGATTTGGGTAACTTCACGTGTAAGTAATTAGTACGTATTTATACATGAAACTTCATTCTTGATTGGTCAGTATCACTACAAGCAAAGTCAGCATATCTCTGGCTTGGAGAAGTTCCACACAGAATTTTAACTCCAGGGAAGATAAGCCTGAATGAGTTCTGAAGGTCTTTGGATTGATGTTTGCTTTTTTATATCCATCTGAAATATCAATTGAATAATGCATCTGGTAGAGTAAAATGTCCTGCTTATGATGGATTATTAAGTAAGTTGAATAAATTCAGCTTTCAGCTGAAGTATTCAGCATGTGGTAGCACAATAGATGAGTATAAACAGGGTCTGAACAACACTTAGGAACTTCCTTGAAGATGGCAACATTAATCCAAGCATTATGAGATAATGTTATTGGCAAACACATTTTTTTGTTAAATGACAAAACCTTATATTTTTGCAAATCAGTTCCAGTATTTATTGTTTTTACTGTCTGTAATCTTAAGTCCATTTGTTTAATCTTGCTGAAACTGATACTTATTTCTTAAGTGTGAGTCTACTATGGGTGGGCATGCTTGATTAGGCTGTCTGGTTTTTCCTTTTTTTCATCCTTACATGAGCAGTCCTGTTGATTTTGAGAGGAATTATTATTGCATCTTATGTAGTTAGGACTATAGCACTGTGTATTGACATCAGTGGAGTATTTCCTATTGTGTACTTACAAGAAAGTTTTATTGTATATTTTGTTGGCATGCAATATGGCAGTTGTGACGAATCCGTTTGATTCAGTTTAGACAGAATATTAAGTAATGGCTGCAGGCTAATAACTACAGTAAGATTTGAATAATCGTTCATTCATCTGGTTCTTAACTATAAATCTAATTAATGGGGTGTTTATAGGTTGTGTTTATTTCAGCAAGACATAAAAAATATAATGGTCCATAATTATTTTTATAATGATATGCAAAAATCCAAAATATTAATTTACAACTGTACATAAGAGATAAGATTCTAGAACTTTTCAGTTTATAAATTGTATGTAAAACACCGTGTCCCAGGATGACAGTACTAACAATAGTACAAGGATTGCAGGAAGTGAAAGCTACAACCTATAAGTTTTAACTATTACTAGAAATTGTTAAACACCCTTAAGTGCGTAAGATACTCAAGGTATCCCTAATATATTCGTGAAGAAAGTAACTGAATTATAAGCTTCTCTGTTAGAAATGTGTCAGCCCTTACCAGTCTGTCCAAAGCTTGAGGTTTAATTTTCATATGGGAAAGATACATACTTTAGTATTCATTATGGCATTCCAGTCATGCTATCTCCCAAGATTAAAGAGGATAATCTCGTACCTGTGGGTTTATGCCTGTACACATGTTTTGTGAAACATTTACCCTTTGGCTGTGTGTACACTGAGTAGTTTTATATAGGCTCATTCTGGATGCATTTCTGTAGCTCTTCATGTGTTAGTTTTAAATAAAATTACATACATGTAAGGCTGTATGTGGCCTTACACACACTACTAAAGCTGTTAACATTTGACAAAACACCTGATGTATTCTGTGCAGGATAATTTACTCACTGCATGCACAATAATAATCCATTCTGCTATTTTCATTCCAGTAAATAAATGACTGAGTCCTACTGCCTAGGTGTTAATTGGGGACATATAAAGTGCTTTTCATGGAAAGTGAGTGATACATTTCTTATTATCTGGAGCACCCTTAAATCATCGTGGAATGATAGTAGTTATGATGGTTATTTAGCAGATTCATTACAAAAAATTATCAGCTGTTGATGAAAGCACTGCTGAAAGAAATAGCTATATAGTCGTTTCTCTGGGTCATGTCAGACCGATAAATAAAAGGTGAGGGTGGAACACGGCCCTGCCACGCAGGAGATCCTGTCTCCCGCTGTTATCCTTGCGGGCACGGATGCGCACCTGGCAGCTCCCGCGACGCACTGCATGTGTCGTTGCTGCGAGCGAGGCTGCTCCCTGAGCCTGTGTGCGTGGCTCCGGGAGCAGAGGGGCTGCCTGCCACGCAGGAGGGCTGTGCCTATTGCAGCGAGTGCTGCAATCGGGAGCAGTGGCTGGAGAAAACAGCAGCGGGGGAAGTTCCCAGCGCATAAAGCACCAGGATGATTACTGTTCTCTCGTGGTGATGCTGTTTTTGAACCGGAGTAGGACACTGACTCCTGCTCTGCTATTATAGAGGAGAAACAACACTGAGCCGCAGAATGAATTAGTAGCTAACATCACGATACTCTTAGCTGTTAGCACAAGTTGTAGGAGGGGAAAAAAATGGGAGAGGGAGGAAAAAAATCCTCGTTTAACGCTGCCTAGGGAATACCGTGGAATTTAGAACAGATACCGTTGCAGACTAGCAGCATGCCTGACTGCACTTGACTTGAATCACTGGGAAGCAGCCTCGTGTTGTATCATTTAAGGCTGAAGGAAGAACGGCAAAATAGTAATGGATTTGTGTACAGTGTTTCTGCATAAAAGCAAAGTAATATAAAGATGGTGGTATGTAATTTGTATTTTATTTTTAAGAAGAATTTAATCCAGGTATGTATGCTCTTTGTATTTTTGTCTAGTCTACATACAGTTTTCTGTTTCCTTTGTTTCCTTTGCTTATTTTCATTCTGAATGTACCTCCCACTGTTCTTGCTATTGCAATGCATTGATTTGTAGCTGATCTGCTTTCTAATCCTATCATGTTGATGAAACTGTCTGGGCTTCTGGAATTAACACTTCATTAAAAACCGAGGGGGTTATTTTGTAAGGCTGGCAACTTCACAGTATAAGTTGAGTAAGACAGTATGGTGTTGGATTTTTCAATGAGTCGGTACGTTTAAATTGATATAAAAATATAAATAAATTAATTAAATTAATACGGTGAAAATATAGTATGTTTTGCTTATTTATGTCAGTACTTTTCTCCTAATTTGTGACAGGATTAGTAATAAATTGAGCTTTACGGATGCTTATATATTTCTGGGTCTTGATTAATCTCAAAGATGAACACCCTGCAGTTTTCTTTTGAATAGGCAGCTTGCTTAGTATTATTACATGCTTGATTCTGTTCCAGAGCTAAATCTATGTCTTAGAATACCCTCTATTATGTACCTCCTCTGAGGCACAACCCAAAAAACCACCATAATTATTTCATACATTTTTGTCCATTTTAGATTCAAGAAGATAAAATTAGTATTTTACCTTCTGCAATTTCAGAGGCCAATAGTAGCTAAAAGTAATTTCTTACTATGAAATTGATGGTTCATTTTGCTTTAAGAGGAAGAATTATGCAGATACAAAAATATGACTATTCTTTAGCCCTCACCTTTCTTCAGTCACCTGGCTCCTCCTGCACTTTTTGACTTATTAATATTTTCTTTCAGCTGACAATTGATTATATGTAATGAGAGAAATAGAACACAAAGCTATGTGCCCTTAAACTAAGGACACTCATAGTTATCTTATAATGTCTAGTAAAAATGTATTAAAAGCACCTAATGCTTATTTGATTGTTCATTAGTCTTGAAATATCTTAAAACATTGTGTTGCATTTCTAATTTCAATGCAGCCTAGTTAGAAGTAAGATTTTTTTTTTTTTTTTTTAAAAAGTTTTTGATNGAAATATCTTAAAACATTGTGTTGCATTTCTAATTTCAATGCAGCCTAGTTAGAAGTAAGATTTTTTTTTTTTTTTTTAATAAGATGTTGATCCAAAAAGAGTTAATATCAGTTACAGCATCTTAATACTGTTGTTAACCCCTGGCTGACAGGAACTCTTACGCCTTAAAAACATTGGTTGGTGTAACATCAATTGCTTTCTGATGTGAAAATAAACTGCCTGTAAAGTTGTAGCTATTTTTCACAGAGAAGGTGATACTATGCTTGTTTCCTGTTGGTGGTTATATAAAATAGATGCCTTTATTTAGCGTAATACACAACTATGATTTGGCAATTGAAATTGTAAGGTTACTTGACACATATGAATGTTCTAAAAGCCAGTGCTAAATCTTACCATCTAAATCAACATAGTGAGAAAAGCAGTGAGAGAATGCTGTTAAGTCTAAAAGCACTAAGAATGAAAAGTAGAATTTAAGGGTAAAGCATGTTTTGTCACAAATTCCTTTTGTAAGAGATATAATGATAGAAACTATGATTATTAATTATGATTAGCTGTCGTCTCAAAGAACTTAATATAGAAAAAAGCCATGATGCAAGATAAATGAGGGTTCTTTCAGTGGAATATACACAACTTGCAGAGTTGTATAAAGGTTTTCTGTCACTGTACCATTTGCTTGATCCTGCAGTGATGTCAGCACAACATTACCATAATGGCTATATATTGCTGTGAAAACACTTAGGAATTCTCAGGTAAAGTACTGGGATTCCAGAGTGTTACACAGTAGGAGAAGATTCATAGCTCATATTATCTCCCAATACACTAAAGCATCAATGAGAACTGAAAATTCCAAGTTTTCCTTTAACTGTAGTGTTGTGAACATCTAGGAAGAATGATAGTAGTATAATAGCTTCTGCCTTGTGAGACCATTACAGCTCTGAAGCACAAAAATTCTTTGGCACCTAAGAAGGTTGTGACACTGTTTTTGTTTTTCTCATTTGTGTCATTCACTTAGGTTGGTAGCAGAGGTTCTTGCTTTCAGGTACAAATCTGAGTATCACACTTGTCAGTATATTGAAGTAAAGACAGCAGAGGGGTTTTTTTTCAATAAAGTCTTTGCAGCAAATTTAGAAATATGTTTAATATCTACCGTCCTTACCAATGAATGTCATTTCAGATGTTAAGCATGGTTTTATCTGTGTGCCTACTTATCCTAGTGTGTGTTGTTGTCAACAGTACTTGTAGTAATTTGTGCTTGTGGTATTTTTCAGATGCAAATGTCACAGATGATTGCTACCATTTATCAAATGAAAGGCCACTTCATCAAAAGCTTTCCTTTTCATAACTTTCTGTTCTAAAATTTTGTTGTAACTATTAGTTTACTAGATTTTAGAATATATGTAAAATCTGTGTTGCAGAGGAATGGAATCCAGAGGGCTTACTTTGCCCATTTAAAGTTGATATCTTACTGTAAACATTTCATTGGGAATTTTTGTAAGTAGTTACAAAAAAAAGAAGGCTCCAAAAGAAAGAAACCCTAAAGAAAGAAAAAAGTCAGAGCTGCAGAGTGAGGTACTGCACACATGGTCACAGAGTTCATGGCAAACCCTGTCCAAGGGAGATCTAATTCAAGGCAGTGTGTTGCCCATTCCAAGGTGCAGGCCAGTACAGCTGGGGGATTAAAATTCTTACCTGAAAGAAAATTGAGGGATTTTTTTAAATTATATTTTCTGACAGAATTACCATCCTGAACAGTTGCTGAAACTTTTGAAATGTTAGTGTTAAAAGAAACTTTGAATACACTCAGTATACTACAAATACAGTCTCTGCACATGTTATGCTTCAGGGTAAGTTAAATCACTTGGGTTCCCAGGGTATAATGTTTAAAGGACCCTCTATTAAAACACAGGCAAAACTAGGGACAGAACTGAGATGAAGTCAAAATGTGTGTTGATACTTTCTGGTTTTTAATAGGTACTAAATAGGTTCTGATTATTATATAGTAACTCTTTTATTTATGGTAATCTGACACAATAGCAAGCTGGTAATAGTCCAACTAAGCTAATATGTCTGGTACTGACTTAGTAATGCAGTAGTCTCCATATTGTCAGCAAATAACTTTTCCCTCCCCATGTTTTCCCTTCCTTCTGTAGACTGCATTTAAATAGAAATTAACAATTTGGTGAAATTTTCTCAATCTTAGCAGTTTTTGAACTGACAGTATTGACTAAAAATAAGTTTATATAGGACAGCATGTATCATGTATACAGCTGTAAGAGAGGGAAAAAGTCATAATTACCACCTTGTTTATACACTATAGTGTATTTTTTTTTAATTGAAAAAGTCAAGGAAACAGTTAGAAACATCAAAGAGAAAAAAGTCAGTACATTTAGTCAAATAATATTGAAGATGTGTTCCAAATCATCGGCAGTCTCTTATTCTTGTGTGCACTAGTATATTCAACTGGCCTGTGTTATCTACTGCTCTCCAAATGGGCCACATTTCACCTTTAGAATCTGTTCTATAGCTTTTTACATCTCAGTATTAACCTACTGTATTTGGCCCATCTCTTCCTTTGTTTTTAGTTCTAGTCAAGGCTGTTGACCTTTAAGAACAGTTGCTTCAAATACACTTTTCATGTTTGTAATGGAAATACCATACTACAGATGTGTTTCTAAAGAAATAGTCTTCTAAATACCTCCAACAATCTTATTAGTAGTTCATAAATAATTGAATTGCAATTTTAGCCTCAATTGCCTTAACAAAACTTCACAGAGAAAAATGCAAATATTACAAATACAAAGGTGTAGAGACTAGTGTAACTAAAAAAGTAATTATGGAAGTTGTTGTAAAATAGTGGGGTTTTCTTCAATTCACGTCTGTCTTCAACAGTAATGAAAAAAAAACCAAACCATCTTCTACCAAAAAAAAAAAAATCCTCTCTTTTTCCATAGTGGTCATAGTAGTAGGGAAGCAGTGAAGATAACTTTTCTCTGCTGAAAAATTGCTCATCCTAGCTTTTCTTCTAAGCTAATCCAAAGACGATGTGCTTCTATATATTACAAAGTAGTTTAATTGCAACTGTTAAACTGCTGAGTTAATTCACTAATGTGCAAAGTTCTATATACTATTTCTGGGTTAGGTGTTCTAAATCACAACGAGCCAAAGTCAGGTTTAAGCCTGTGCTGTTTGCATCTATTATCCTTAAACTCAATTAAGTTGTATGCTGACAGAAGAGATACTTAACAGCTATGAATGACCAGTCTTGCAAAATGAATGTTAAATATTTAGATTGTATTCTGTAGTGTACCCCATGAATATATGTGCAGCCTTCTCAGAACAGCAGTAGGCCTTGTGGATTAAAAAATAAGCAGATTGTAGGCTCTTAAGACTGGGGTTTGAAACAGCAGTTTAGTGGTTACTTTTACTTTTTACATTCCTGTAAATAAAGAAGGCAACATGTCAGAGAGTGGCTAGATATGTATGAATAGCAGGATCCATAAAGAAATATCACCAGGTAAATAAGTGGATATAGTAATATTTCCAAATCGTTTTGAAGAACAATAGGAATCATTTCCTAGCCAAAAGGAGAGAGTGCTGATAGCACTCCACGCTCTTGTGTGACTGTTGGAGGGGCTGATGGGATAGGGCAAAGGTCTGCTGGTGTGAAAACCTGAGGAATTCTTGGAATAAAGAGTAATTACCCAAAAGAGAAAGCAGGTCTCTTTATTGCTCGTCCCTGCCTCTGCCAGGGTCTTCGGGTAGGTCATCCATACAGTGTATGCAGTGTTAAGGTGTCATTTTACCCTAAGAGACTCGCCAATTACACAGATTAAAAATGTCACTAGTTAAGACTACAAGGAGAATTTAAGAAGAATATAAAGGAGCAGATAAGTGCTCTAAATTAAGTTCTTCTGAATTAGGTCATCTGAGATTGTCTGTATAATGCTCCTGTTATAGTAAATTAATGAAGCAATGTGGAGTGTACACCATAATGCTTGTCGAAAGGAAAGGAGCATAGGTTTCACCCAGCAGATGTGAGCTGAGGGCAGGTACACTTATGTCAAGATAACCTTATTCCCAGGCAAGTATGAGACTAGTAAAGGATCATAATTAATAAATCTGTATATCTGAATTCTGTTATTGATTCCTTATGTTCCTGATGGTCAGAGAACCTCTCTTAGCCTCAGTCTCTGCAGATGCAAGGTAGACATATTTTTTTATTGTTATGTTTGATTAATTAATTTCTGTGGAGCATTTTGCATGTCACAAAAATATGTTGCTGTCTATAGACTCTGGTGCCTATTTTGGCAGTAATACAGAGTGGTATTTCTGCAGACAAAGACTTCTTGGTTTTGTTTTGGTTCCCCCTACTGTCTTGGTGTTGTGAACATGAACTGTCATAAGGTATTTTATAGAGAGAAACTGCACTTCAGTCTCATCTTCTTCCTTGCCCCCTTTCAGTACACACAGACCCCTTGTAGCTGATGAATAGTGTGAAGGTTACGCAAGGCTGTGGTCCTGCCTGGTTCTTGCTTTATAAGGGGACAGTCTGCATCCACAAAGCTACCTGTGAATGGAGAGAGCTGCTGCTCTGCAGCTTCATTTACTAGGGTCTGAACAGAAGCTGAGCAGTGATCTAGCTATTTTATTTAAATACTAAAATTATATGTTTAAGATGATTCACTTTTCTTTTTTTTTATATAAAAATACAGGGCTGGATTTGTTAAAATAATTTTTTGAAATGGGGGTCTGGTGTT
Organism: Gymnorhina tibicen; assembly: GCA_013399875.1. Classification (NCBI taxonomy): domain Eukaryota; kingdom Metazoa; phylum Chordata; class Aves; order Passeriformes; family Artamidae; genus Gymnorhina; species Gymnorhina tibicen. Next base: position 345,949 of record VXAZ01002106.1, on the reverse strand, counting down.
CAGATATGTAACTGAAATACACGGTTTGCATAATTTAAAAAGCTATCATTTTTAACTCAGCCCACTCCTCCCCCCTTCTACCTGACACATTCGTTTTAGACTTGGAATAAGATCCTTTATACATGATGCTTCCAACTGACATTTTTATTTTGACAATGCTTTGTTACCAACAGTGGGCTCGAAACCGGTCCAGATTATCTGTTCACCATCAAGTTGATCAACAAAACTATTTTCAGACTTGCTATGGGTAAAAAGTTGATGGAAGTGTCATTTTGTCCTTTTTTTATAGAAGGACCCTATTAAGAATTTATTTTAGTTCTAGTCTCACAATCCATAACACTTTCCAGTTTCCTGTTCTGTTGCCATCTAGCATTGTCCATACCTCGCTGCTGTAACATTTCAACATGATTGCTTATGCTTAGAATGGGTTAACCCAGTGATGTTGAACTTCATCGTATAAATTGTTTTAATTCAATAAACAAGCAAAGTGCTAATTTAAAAATTGAGGTCATTATGGTTTATTGGGAGACCTGGATAAAACGAGAAAGTCTCCGAATGACAACTTGCAGTTCACTCAAATAATTGACTTAGTTCTATGTGCTTCTTAAAAGACTGTTCCTTATCTTACGGAGTTTTAACCTTAAGTTGATTTAAAACGTTAAGAACAACCTATGCAAGTCTTTACAGAAAGAAATGGATGAGACCTGTAATGACTCAAACTTGAGCCCATGTGTAGACATACAATTGTAGAAAATGACTTTTTGACAGAGCAATGGTAGGCTGTAAACTGATTAACAGATCATATGACTAATACAGCTGAGATGGAATAGAACTCGCATGAGAGAACATAAATCTGCTCCATTTAGCAGATCTCCGTGCTTGTAACAGTACAGCTTTTAATTCACTGTGGCATTGTCAGAAACTGGGTTTAAATAAATTCAGTGCTGAATGTTCAGCTATTTGTAATACTTTCAATTATCTCTGATAAAAAGCATTGGTTAGACACTGGATAAAACAAACACACACACATATATATATGTATATGGCTTGCTAGGAAATCAAGCTTCTTCTACAGAGAAGCATTAAACCTTACTTAAAGTGAATGGAAATGTTCCAAATTCCAGTGATAACTTCATCATTGCTTGATGTTTTTTTAGGCTGAGACAGGAAACAAGCCTTCTGGCTTGTTTATACATTCTTGATTCGAAGTCATTTGAAGAATGTCCAAGTCATCTAAGTGAAGCTTATATAACAGGGCATTTAAAAATCTGTGGCTGTGTGGGCAGAGGAGGTAGGCAGTCACACTTCAAATCTTGTTCAATAAATGGTTACAAACATTCAGTGTGAGAGCTGAATGGTTAACATGCATTTCTACATCTAGAAACATGCCTTTGACATTGAAAAGTGTCCCAGGATGGTTCCTTTCTCTGCTAACAGTATGTGAAAAGCCAAGGCAGCCTTGGCTCTAGTGAAAACTTTTCAAGAATGTTCTGAGAGATGTCATTTGCATTCCTTGAAAATTGCATGCGGTCTCATTGAGCATTCTTTTGCTTGCAAACATTGCTTGCTCTTAATTCACTCTTAATATTCTGACTTTAGGCATAAGCCTACAAGAAAAAGTGGCAAGGACTATGCTGATGTATATGTGTTAAAAATGTGATTCATGTTCCACAGATACTTCACCTTTTTATAAAATAATAAATAGCCACTTCAGGAAGAGTGAAGAATGTTTTCTATTCTTCTGCTCACTCTGCATCCCAATTTTGTTATAACTGGAAAAAAATGAGTCTGTTTACATCCTCTGTTCCAGGATTCCAGAAGCCAGCCAGGCTTTTAGCAGCTTTGCCTGTGCTCTGTGCAGCACAGTGCATTTTGCTGCTGCAGTATGAATCAGGGGTTAGTGTTTATTATTTACCATTACATATGTATATATATAATGAATAAATATATGGAGTATAATAGTAAGGTTAATGAAGACAAATTGTGCAATGCAAAGACCAGATCTGGAGGTGTGTGAGTGGACCATAATGTTTCATAGAGTGTCGGGCTGCTTGCAGACAAGGACAGTTCATATTCTCTGCTCCTCTTAAGACACCACAGAGCAATTTTTAACCCTTTATATACGCTGTATCTAAACGGACTTCTTATTCTGCCAAAGAATTTTTAGATGCTTTAGAAACCAAAATGGCCATTTTAAGAACTTCTTTGCTGGATTTTTCAGAGCTGGTTGCCTTGTTTTTATTCTGCAGCTATGAAACCGGGAGGTGAATGACATGCTGTACAAAAACGTACATTTACATGTTTAAAATGTATTGACTACATTTCTAATGGAATACAAACTTTTGTTTTATGGAATAGAAACTTCCAGATACCTCATTAAATCTTCTTAGGCTTCTTTTAGATCAAATAGTTTTCCTGTTGTAATGGCAGCTGTTTCTGTCCTGTGACTTGTAAATCATGTTTGTTTCTCTCTCATTTTGTGTAGGTTTTGAGTTTGGTTTTTTTCTGTGACCAGAACAATGTTAAATTCAATAACGTGGATGAGAATTTCCATCAGTTGTCATTATTTTCTGTTATTTCCGATGAGTTGTTTTCTTTTTACTTCTTAGAGAAGAGAAACCATGAAGATAAGCCCACTTCTGAGTCATGGCTTATCACAGCATGTTAAAGTCTGGTATCAAAGCAATTATTTCACAAACCATAGCTAAGTACATAATTCAATCTCAAGATAGAACAGTACTTCATGGATACAATACTCACTTGTTGTACCTGAATCCTACCTTGCTCCAAAAGACAAAGCAAGAGAGACCTTTCTACTTCTGTTTTACTAGCTAGTAACGATTTGTTACTCTGTCAGTTTTTTTGATCACTGCCATGTATCATATTGATCTAAATTGAAATGCCAGTACTCTGAAAGAAAGCAGAGAGCATTTAAACTGAATATTTCTGTTAAAGTCAGAGAACTAAACTGGATGAAGAGGCCTGGAAATAAGTTTAGCTTGTTAATTGTTGTTAAAAATATTTGCCTAGAACTTTTTTCAGCTTCAATTATTCATGACAAAATCTATTCAGAAAATCATGGGGAATCATCTGTGTTTTCACTGTAACCTAGTTAAAACATCATCAGTATTATTGAATGATAAATTTGCTTGGCAGCCATTGTAATGTCATTCCCTCCTTTTTAGACGCTTCAAGAAGCCATGTGCAACAGAGTGAGATTTTGCAAGACATACAAAACCTCCTCAGGATTTTGTTTTGAACAAGCAGATGTGTGATTTTTTTTTTTGTCTTTTTCTGTCACGTTATTCCAGAGCATCAGTAGTTTATATGGCTATAGTCTCCATTGAAACATTTGCTGATGATCCTTTTGGAGATACAAATACTTCTCTGGATCAAAAATTGTGTTTTGTGGAAACAACTTAAAATAAATTACACTCCATGGTATCTGCCCTCTTCAAGAGCCTGATCTCATCTTACATATATAAGATTTGCAAAGGAATGTTTACAAAGAAATCGGGAAATAGTACAAAAAGGAAAGAGAGTTGTCAGAGCAAAAAGGAACAAGATTTAACTCAGATTGGACAAACAAAAAATCCAAAGTTTTCAAATACTTTAAAAAGCACTGTTAAAAAGATTGCCAAGTGCCCATCTGCTCGCAATTTATCAACTGAAGAAGAGGAAAGCAATAGAGAATTTTCACTTTCTCCAACGTTCAGTTACAGAGTTGCTATTGCCAATGGACTGCAAAGGCATATTTTTGTAGCAAACACTAATAATGAAGATATAGTTCCAGACCTGTCTTCAAATGATAGCTCATGTTCTGAGTCCTTAAGTGAAGTAAAAACTAATACCAAGAAAAACGAATACTTATCCCACACAATGCCTGTGAGACGCAACAGGAAAAGCTTAAGCAGCCTCGCAGCCTCCGATGGAAGTTCGGATGGAGAACGCACTTTACACACACTGAAGCTGGGAGCCTTACGGAAACTAAGGAAATGGAAAAAGAGCCAAGAATGTGTCTCATCAGACTCGGAGCTAAGTTCATGGAAGAAAACATGGGGATTAAGAAGTAAATCTCTGGACAGAACTGGCCGTCACCAGAAATCAAATACTCTTGAACCTGGCTTTAGTTCAACAGGTTGTATTAGCCAAACCCATGATGTTATGGAAATGATCTTTAAAGAGCTTCAGGGAATAAGTCAAATTGAAACAGAACTCTCTGAATTAAGAGGGCATGTTAATGCTCTGAAACAATCAATTGATGAAATTTCTAGTAGTGTAGAAGTTGTGCAAAATGAAATTGAACAATTGCGAACTGGATTTGTACAGTCCAGAAGAGAAACTCGGGACATACATGACTACATTAAGCAGATAGGCCATCCAGGAAACAAAGCAAGTCTTAGGTTTCTAAATGTGCCTGAAGAGCGGCTTGAAAAAGCTGAAAGCATAGTTTACAAAATATTAGTGGAAAAAATGGGGTTCTCAGAGGCCCAAAGCACTATTAAAATTGAGTTTGCCCAAAGGCTGGGGCAGCAAAGAGACTGTCCAAATGCAAAGCCAAGACCCATTCTTGTTTACTTTGAGTCATCACAACAGAGAGATTTGATTTTAAAAAAGTCTTATAAACTTAAGGGAACTGGCATTGGAATTTCTACAGATATATTTTCCCATGAAATAAAAGACAGAAAAGAAAGAGGACTGCCTTCTTCTCAGACATATGAAAGCATGGATATGAAACTTTTAACTGTGGAGACAAAATCTAAAATGCATGACTGGGAGTCACCTGACAGTGATAAAGACTTGGAATCAGATATAAATAAGAACAGTTATGCAAAGATATCTAAATCAGCACATCAAATAAAAACAAGTGCTACAAAGGAGACTACTGAGTCCCCAAACACTAAAGACCTTGACAGAACTGCTGACAAGAGCACCTTTTCACACAGAAGTTATGACAATCAGTCACCAGAATTTGACACTATGGAAAAACAATCAAAGACCTATTATTCAGATGTGACTCCTTTATGGCATTTACAGAATGACTTTGCTACACCAAAGCTTAGCCGTTCAGAATCAGATTTCTCAAAATTGTGTCAGTCTTACTCTGAGGATTTTTCAGAAAACCAGTATTTTAGCAGAACAAATGGCAGTTCACTGTTGTCTTCCTCTGATCGAGAACTTTGGCAACGAAGGCAAGATGATTCTCTAAACTGGTATGGCAGTTCCCAGGAACAGACTTTTGCCCAAGACATGCAACAGTATCCAGAGCAAAATGAAGTAGGGAACGTAGAAACTGTTGATAGTGGAGTAAGCAATGCAATAATCTGTGCATCTGGAGACATAAACCACTATGATGATAGTCAGCTTTCTTTACAGGATGATCTTTCCCCATGGAAAAACTGGAATCAGTTGGAACAAGGGGCAGATTTGGGCCTAGACTCATCCACGCAGGAGGTTTTTGTGTATGATATGAGCAGCCCTTCAGACCAACAGACAGATTTTGGGAAGGGCCAAAGCTCTGACCTCCAGTATGATACTGAAAGCTATGATTTCACTCTAGATGGTACTTCTCCATCGTGTCCAGGGCTTGACAGCGAAACACAAAGTCAGTGGACTGGTCAATATGATGATTATCAGGAAACAAATTCTATCTCCTCTTATCAGAATCAAAACAGATTGCCTATGATGTACCGAAGTCAAAGTGAGCTACCAAGTGATGACTCAGAGGAAACCGCCCCTAAATCATGGCATAGCCGATTAAGCATAGATCTTTCTGATAAGACTTTCAGCTTTCCTAAGTTTGGATCTACGCTTCAGCGTGCTAAGTCAGCTTTAGAAGTAGTCTGGAATAAAAGCACACAAAGTTTAAGTGGGTATGAAGACAGTGGATCATCTTTTATGGGAAGGTTTAGAACTTTATCTCAGTCTACTGCAAATGAGTCAAGTACAACACTTGATTCTGATGTTTATGCTGAGCCTTATTGCTACAAAGCAGAGTATGAGGAAGACTTAATTGAACCATCTGGTGAGAATGAAACAGACTATGTAGAAGTAATGGAACAAGTCCTTGCTAAACTAGAAAATAGAACTAATAGTAGTGAAACTAGTGAGCAGGTCCAAGAGTATGAACTGGACCAGTCTTTGTATGAAACTCCATATGCAATGCTACCAGAGGAGCAATATGACCCACAGTTTGACAGTGTGATCAGTGAAGAGATACTGGAAGTTGAAAGTGACATGGCTCTTGAAGTAGAAATAAGAGAAGATGAAAATCAGAATGTCCCAGAGCTGATTACTGAAGTTACTGAAATTCCAAAGAAAAAAAGAATACGACCATCATTTAAAGAAGCTGCTTTAAAAGCATACAAGAAACAAATGAATGATTTGGAGGAGAAGATCCTTGCTGGAGGTAATAGTATTTTAATACTGTCTTTTAAGTAAAATATTGTTCTCACTGGAGTTGGACATTAATTTTTGTATAGTACCTGATCTTGCTCCCATTGAATTCAGTGGCAAAAATTCTGCTTATGTCTGGTTTTGTTTAGAGGGTGAAATAGTTTCATAGAAATCAAAAGGTTAAATTTAAATAAAAGTGTTTGCTTTGAAACAGTTTTCTGAATATGTTTAGCCAGGCATGCTTGTAAGTAACTGTATTTCTTTGAATTTCAGTGACTTGAAAACTAAATTTCACAGGATTTAAGTCTTAAAAAAAGAACTAAATAGTACACTGTTCTTGGTTTTCTCATAGTTTTACAAATATATTTACAGGAATAATACAGAGCGTTCAGATATTACACTCTTGCTTTCCTTAGCAGCTTTCAAGGCATGGTTGAGTCTACATTCAACCTGATGAATCCCTTATGCTACCTGTAATTTGTTACGTACTTACAAGTGTGAACGTCTAAACTGATTTTGTGTCTGTTCTTATTTCGTTTCTGTCCTTACGTGTACTCCCAGAAAGCTCTCAGAGAAGTAGTCAGTCCACAAAACGGGATGAGAAGGGTGTAGGGTGTGGAAGAAAGACAAGAGTGTAAATGGTAGCATCCATGTATGAAGAAGCTTTAGTAAGGGACTAATTTTACAGAGGGTGTTGACACTGATTTATTCTGATTTTTATCTTTTGTATTATCAGACTTCAAAGCAGACATATATATATATAACTTTAATACCTCTAGTAGCATACAGATATGATGATATTCAGTGTAAACATTCCTTATAATACTGTATGTGCATTTAATTGGGAACATCATAATGGCTGTAGCTAGCCAGATGGTAATTGTCACCTTGACTGAATCTTTCCTTTATTTGCCTTGGAAAAATGATCATCTGATACGTTCATTTTAAAGATAAAAAACTTTAGCCAAAGGTTGTATTCAGTAGTAATGAGCTTGAGCTACTATAGCCTTTTTTTTGTACATGAACAGCTACTTTTACAATAAATTTATAGTCATCTTGAAATTATGTTACAAAAGCATTTAAATATTGATAGTTGTAGAGTTTACTTTAAAGTCTGTTTTTACATTTAAATTAAATAATGACACTCGATTGTGTACTTGTATTTTGCAGATAATTTTCTACAGTACTCTGTTAGATATTAGATGGTGTATATATGAAGGAACAGCTATCAATAAATAGTATTTTCATGACTTTTTTCCTGATTTTATGAGGTATGAGAGAGGGGAACTGCATTCATTTTACCTAGTCGTTGTACAGGAATGTAATGGTCTGAGGACTTAATTAAAGAAAACACATAAGGAAGACCCAAAATTTTGAAACCCAAATTGATTCCACTATTTGAAGTCTGTGCATTTATGTACATTGGTAGATAACAGGTTGTTAGAAAATGAGAACTAACTTTGAAGCATCCCAAGCAATTGTTTCTAGGAATTAAATGTATGTTCTTCTTTTAACCCAGCAGGTGAAAGACTTCTTTTAGTCTCTTAATCTATGGACATTTTTTCTTCTGAATAGCTGAAACATTTTTTATATTTACAGAGAATCCGTCCAACACCAAGACCAGTTTATGAAAGCGTATTATTGGGTGTAGTCTATGGGGCAGAGAGTCTGCATGGTTATAAGACATCATACTGGGACCTCCACTTTTGTTTCCACAAATAAAACAATATAGAATATTATAAAAGAGAGGGGAAATAAAGGAGAACAGGAATACAGCAGGAGGTTAAGGGGAATTTACAAATGAACCACTACAACCCAGTACATCTTATCTCACTCTGAGAACAGCGTGCATTCACTCTTGAATAACAGGTCTGCTTCCTCTTTACACTGTTTTCCATGCTGTCAAGGAAGACACACGTTTCAGTCAGGGATTCTGCCTCAGCAGTCACCAACTGGTTTGTTACAAACGTATCTTCAGGTCCTGTAGCACACTAGCAATACCTATTAGCAATACAGTCTTTCATGTTTTGTATCTAATGGATGGATATGATATTCTTACCTTTATGTCTGCAGAACACTTAACAGTTCTTCAGAATTTAAAACCTGCAAAATAAATTTTCTAGCTGGAGTAGTCTACTCAAAGAATATATTACCTGAAAACTATTTCTGCTGAGTGACATGTAGTATTATTGGAGCCAAACCTTTATTTTAATTTCCACTTACTCTCAGTGAGCTGGATAATGGATGCTACAGACAGTCTATTCACAGATAATGAAATCCACAGGTAGAATGTCTGTCTTTGGAGATAGTCAAAATCTATCTGGGCATGGTCCTGGGCAATCTGCTCTGGGTGGCCCGATTTGAGCAGGGTTCTTAGACAATGCCTCCAGAGGTCCCTTCCAGTCTCAGCTGTTCTGTGATATGGAAATGCATTTTTGAATGCTTTGTATGCAGACTTTGAAGAAGGATGTCTTGTTAGTGTCAGTTTGTCTGCTAAGACAAAACACCTTCAACTTCTGTTTATTACTTGAGTGGCACATAGTCTAGGAAAAAACATTTTGTAAATCAGTTCTTAAAGGAGTTCTACAAAACTCGCAAAACATATTTTGTAACTTCTCAGTTTTGACAACCTGCCTCCTCTTCTTTGTGTGTAATTAGGCATGTTCAGAGAATACTTAATCATTTAAGCAAACAGTAGTTTAAGGTATTCTGTCTTCATTTTAATATTTGCAGGAGCAATAATAACTTCTTTAAAAGTGCCTAATAGCTGTTCTAGGGTTTACGTGACTTTTATGAATGCTTTTTGGGTTTTTTACTCTCTTATCCCTGTAACTGATTCACAGTCAGCTTCTGATTTCTTACTTTTGGATGGAAAAGTACTAGAAAGAAAACAAGTTCTTGCAATTAATCTTCATTATATAACCAAAACATAACCTATTCTTTAATTAATTGTTTCATCCCTCCACATAGGCAGGAGCAGGTAGACAACAATCTGTCCAAGCAGAGATTTAACCATATAATGCAGTAGTGTTAGTTCTCCAATTTAATACAGAAGAAGGGTTTAGAATGATATGATTTTCATTCTAGTAATGCATAAGGTAAGGTCAATAAATCTTTGGTACATAAATAATTTATTAGTGCACAAGAAGCCCATAAGATAGTCCTATTCTCTGTCACTAGCTGGAGGAAAAAATACACTCTGGGCTGATTGCTTATGTATTATTTATTACAAAATGTTTTTGGAGACATACTGGAATGGCTAGGTTATATGAATGAGAGGAGACATGAGCAGTACATGAGTAATCCTCAGATTTAAAGTTCTGTAAGGATATAGAGACATTGCGAGGATGCATGTATATTAATGGAGGGATTGATGGCTTGAAAAAATCAAAGAAATGCTAACCAGTTGTTTGTTTCTTTGTACACTGTAATTGAGAATGACTTACACTTTTATTCGTTGTTCTAGTTCTCACTTGTTATTTTCTAGCTTTCTTTTTCCCTAATGTCTTCTTCCATTCCATCCCTATCTTATCTTTTACAGGTGCCTTAGCATAAACAGGATTTTCTGTCCTGATGAAACTAAGCCTCTGGGAAAGATTCCAGAGTTGCATGCACTCTTCTGAGTTGCTTTTAATGGTAACATAGACTTTTTCTACAAATGGTAGTTTGAGCAGTAGCTTCGTGATCCAGTTGTTATAGATCTTGGTTATCATTTAGTATGTCAGATTTTAAAAATCATTCCAATTTTAAAATGTCTTTGGTCTGAATTTTCAGGCAAAGACTAACTTGTCAATTGTTTTTGATGTCAAGATGGGTGAACTCATCTAACTATACACACATGCAGTGGCAGTTCAGGAGGACGGGGCACAGGAATTGGATTTGCCTCTTTAACAGTGGAGGGAAGTGTTTCTGTTGTTTTATAGGAAGGATTTGTATTACGCTTCATGGTGTCTGACTGAAGAACAGAACTTAGAGATGAGTGTGAATACACTCTTATTTTGTTTGTGCTAATATCTGAAACCGAAGGAACCAGTAATGTATTACCTCACTGCCCTGGTGGTGTGGTCATTTGGTTCCATGTTAAGAAAAGATGCCACTAAAATAAGTAAGCTTATTTAAATGCATATTTCAAACTCTGCCTATTCAAACTATGGGTTTTTTGAAACAAGTAGGTATTTTCTTATTTGGACAGCTTCTCTGGCCTTTTTATAAAAACTGTTTGCTGGAATTGCCTGAGTCAGCTGTATTTTCTAAAAGAGTAAAGGTTTTAGAAGTTAACCTAACCTTGTCTTGCGGTACTTGGACTTTTTTTTCCTATATCTTACCTCCATCATGTCTGGTTTTAATACACTTGCGTAGGTGCACAGTTACTTGTAACTAATAGCTATAGTTAATAGTGTTGTGCTGGTTTTGTTATGTGAATGTAAGTCTTGGATTTGGACTTGAATGATCAGTGCTGTGGGCCAGATGAAAATCAGTTGATCTGGTACTGTTTAGTAAATTAATCAGTCATTTTATAGGCATTCAGATGGAAATAGGATAAATAAAAACGTTACCTTGGTCATGAAAATTCCTTACTTGTTGGTGGTGACTGTAATGGAGAAATAAAAAGCCTGTTAGACATTAAATTGCTTTTTTATACTAAGGAGCTCTTCTGCATGCAATCTACATTAACTGTGTTGGGAGGTGGGCTTTAAGAAAGGACCACTGTTTGTACAAAGAGAAATTAAAAGTAAGTATATATCCCATTTTATTTCTAAATTGTTTGAGGTGATTACATTGACTGATAAAATAGGGTGAGTTGCGTTTGTGGTTGGGTGGGGGGGAGTTTCTGTAAAAATAAAGTTCCTTCTCAGACTGGTGGTGCAGACTGGGGGGAGGGAAGGATGTCCTAGGCAGATGGTAGAATTTTAGTTTAGTGTCTAAATACTGAAGCAAGTAATAAAGATAGAACATGTATATTTGCATCTGTTATGCCAAACTGAGATGCCTCTTCTTTCACTGACCAGTACTAACAGCTAATGCCAGTCAGTCTTGTTCACAAGCTAGTATAAAAGATGTTGTTGGTAAGTCATCTTTTGCCCTTTTTAATCAATCTGCTTTTGTTACAATGAAAGGTACAGTTTGTCATGTTTTGGGAATTCTTTGAAATGTAAGCTCATTCTGTCCTCATTACACCTTATTTCTTCAAGTATTTTGTTGTTAAAAATTAAAAATTATAAGTAGGAAGTTCAGGTTTTTCTTATCCTTTAACATATAATGTTGGTGTCGTGGCACTATTCCAAGCTTTGGCATAATTAAATCTCAACTGTCTTGAACTAATGCAGCTATAAGTTGATACAGCATGGACACACTTTATACAGTTGAGGTGTATGTTACTGTAAAACCAGACTCCCCACAATCCCCCCAAAAAGGCTTGAAGCTGAGTTGTGCTCACACTTTTAAGTTTCCTGTAAGTTTAGCATCACCTTGTTCAAAGTAAGGAATGAAACTTTTTTTCATACGATCTCTTTCCCTGCACTCAGCCCAATGGCATTTTGCATCTTTCTAGTCTCAGGTACAGTCTGATGGGGGGAAAAAGTGAATGAATGAGCATACAACAATTATTCTTTGCATCATTGGGAAAGAATAGCTCAGGCAGAAACACTTACAGTTAATAAAAGGTAACAGCAGTACCAAGCCCCAAGATTTTCTGTTCTGTTTCAAAGCACTGGAGCCACAGTATTCAGTGATACAAGGTTTTGTTTGTTTTTCCCACATCTTATTTATTTATGGTTTGTTTGTGTTTTTTCACAAGAGAGATAAATTACTTCACTAATACAAGGACTGATTGTATTCCGTGTGGCTGATACAGTTCATCCGCAACGTTTAAGGAAAATGAATATATATCCACCTAATGTATCATTTATAAAGAGATGGATTTGGGGACAAAATACTTTTCAACAGAAGGTGATTAATCTATTGCTCTTCTCTTCATATGTAAATAATGTAAACAGGCAGAGTCCAGAGATTTTTCATCAGTCTAAATTCCCTTCTCTGTTCCTATCAGGTGGTCACAGTGGAACAGGTGCATTGTGCAGGCAGGCTGGGGAAGAAATGGTTATTCTTGGTATACATTTTAATAGATGTGTGGTACTGAGGAAACAAGATTACTGCAAGTTAAGGAATCTATTTTGGTGCTGTATTGGGAATGATAATGAACCACAGGAATTTACTCATCCAGCTTTTTCAACTGTCTTTGTTTTCTTTCTCAACACCATGTTTGTGTCTGTGTTTTGTTCAGGTAAACAAAATGATGGGTGTCTTTAACTCTTTTTTTGTGGGGGGGAGGTGGTGCAATAAGAAGCTGTAGTTGTGCAGGGTTCAGATGATGTGGGTAGAAACTGATAAATACTATATATTCCTGCACCCAAACTGGTTAGCCAAAATTTTGGAGTATCATTTTTCACGTATGTATGTGTGCACTCTGAAAATCCTCCACTAATATTACAGGAGGTAAAATAGTGTTCTAAAGAATTATTAACCACTCCGTGAATTCTGTCGGGATGGTGCTGATGAACCAGTGTATATTGATTTGTCTGAGCTGAGCTTCATATGCTTGTTTCATGCACAGGAGTGTATGCATTATTTTCTTGCTACTGGTTTCACTGGAGTCAGGCATAAGTCTTTATACCCTTCCCCTTCTATTTCTCTTCTGTCCTTCAATGGAGAAAGGGGATATCAAAGACTTAAAACAGAAAATGGCAGTTTTTCCAGCTGGAGATTAAGAGATTAGTACAAAGGTTGCTTTTGAAAAATTATGGGAGGAAATCTAATCAGTTAGTGATAAAGATGATACATCCATCTTTTGTATATGAAGGAAAAGCAAGTAATTATATTCACCACCTACTCTAAAGTTGGGGCTTTGTGAAAGGATACTCTGTATCAGTTGCTTGCTGCACATTCAATCTGTACTTTTTTTCTACTGGTCAAATGAGTGAAAGAGTTATTTAAAAAGCCGTTTAATATATCTTCCAGGAAGCATAATAGGGTTCTTCTGGATTATTGTGTTTTAATTCTGTAGTTAAAGCATTCATTCTTATCAGAAAATCTTAGATTATAATACTGCATCTCTTTGTAAACAGGATAGTAACCAAACAGATTGAAGATCAACAGTTTAATTTAGCATAGTAACTCCTGCTAAATCAGTGTGCATTACATCAGGGAAATGTGTGTCACAACTACATTTGTGTGACAGTCTCAGAATCAAAAAATTCTACTGTTGTCAGATGCCCTTTCCTAGAATAGCTACATCTATTCTTTAGTCATAAAAAACCAAATAAACCAACCAGGCCAACAAACCCATACAAAACCCCAAACAAAACCAAAAACCCAACCAAACAACAAACCAAAAAAAACCCCCACAACAAACCACTAACCCCCCAACATCCTTAATTAGGAAGGTTTATCAGAAATATGTATTTTGGCCGTTAACAAAAACAAGTAGACAAACAGAAAAACCCAACAAAGCAGACCACCCCAAGCCTCTTCTGTTTAGAGAATGACTCCTGTTTTTAGCAAAAGTGATTTGTTAGAACTGCTAGTTTCCTTTGTAGAACAAGAAAGTCTCTGCTACTCTACTCCTTATGAAAACAGAAGACCATTAAACACTATTTTCACTGACTTTAGAATTAATGTTGATGGATAAATATTCATGCCATTTGTCTGCTCTTTTTGTCCTTAAGCAGATTTAGAGCTGCTAGAGCTAAGAGGAAAGCTGACCATGAATGTCAGTTCCAAGGGGCTTTTTATACTGGTTTTGCTGGGAAAATGAACACGGTATTGTATCATGAAGATTAAAAATTTTTTTTTATTGTTGTTTCCAAAATATTTAAGCATTTTCTTTAGATTGTTGTGTTTTAGAAGTAGAAATAACACTGCATAATTTTTGAATGCAGCTTCAGGGTAAAAGGAACCTTGTTAAAGCATCAGGCTGAAAAAATACCTAGACATTAATTTAAAAAATGTAATGACTTGGAAAACATGAGTTCATAAATAGGCTCAAGTCTTCCTCTGGTGTATTGTTGAAGTAGAATATTACAAGAGAGTAGGAAAGAGGTTCTCTTGATTTTCTGCCAAAGGGAAGTTCTGTCTACTTTCATGGGACAGGTACCAGATTTTTTCCTTGTGCGTATTTTCCAGGTGGTCAGTGGAGCACCTTAAGAGTTGTCTCACAGGAACTCTAAATAGGAGGAAATACCTGAAACCTCTCCAGTTATTGCTGATGCAAAATTGTTGTTGATACTGACAGAACTTTGTTAACCATGAGGATCGTTTCCTGGAGAAGTTGAGATTACAAGCAATAACTTATATATTATATGTATAAGAATATGGTGTGTTAAAGATACAAGGATACAAGTTAGCTAGAAAAAAATAAAACCCCAGAAAATACTGTAATCTGTTTTCTCTAAATAAGTAGTGGCAAAGAGCAATCTGCTGACTGACACTCAAGTAACTTCTCTGGAGTAGATTACTGGAGCACCAGCAAGTGATTCGTCAATGCTGTCACAGACCCATAAACTATGAATAGCTCTGGGTATCACCAGTGCATCTGCAGCCTCACCAAAGGAATTCTTGTCCTTCAGCTGCATGTATACCAAGATGGAATAAGGGCAGACAGATGTGAGGGATGAATGTAAAAACAAACTAGGAGAGAAGAATATTTATAAAATGGATGAGTATGAACTAAAGCACATTTAAGATTATTCTGTGGGTCTTCCTGTTTCATTTAGCACAAACAGGACAGAGCTGATGCTCCTCTGCATCCATAAGGCAAGGAGGGTACTGCAAACATAAAGTACCCTCCAAAAAGTGGAATTTTCCTTGGGAACTTTAAAAGGCATGTTGGGTGAAATTTTCTTTTTCTAAAAAACCATAAAAATAAAGGAGAAGGAGACATGCCTTTTTCTATTAACTATAAAAAGGGATTGAGGAATTCAGAAGGATTTATGTGTGTCCTATCAAGCAAAAAAAGTCCCATAGTACCAAAAGTCATCCTTTGAATTCCAGTGTACCAGTCTATAGCTCTTAATATCTGTGTCTCTCTTTGGTGTTTAGGCATAATTATTCCAACTTCCTATTTTAAGCAGAGCCAAAACAAACTGTAATTTGATTTTGAGTTTACCTATAGCATAAAAGATAACAGTAAATAACTTTTTTAATGTTTTAATGCTAATCATATTATTTCGAGTCTTTTTCTTCTTTTGTATCTGGTAAGCCTGTTTGCTTATCAGCAGAAGATAATCTGGTATCTTTGTCTTATCTCAGTAAGTGATACTGGTTTGATGTCATCCTTTTATTTTGTATGTGATCATACGTTGACTCCTTTTTTTCTTCCACTACCGTAAGTCTTGAAATTAGTATGGCTTACCTAAATTTTTTAGCTTCCTAGTCTGGGGGTTCTGAAGGTAACGTTTAAAGTGTTTGGGACTATTTTAGATAGTTCCTAAATCTTATCTTGGAAGTGGAAGCAATTCCCCAGGAGAAGAAACAACTTTGTACCAACAGCAGCTCTGAATATCATACCCTGTGAAATATGTGACTGTTGCCCAGACACTGCGTTCTGATCCTAGGTGTACATGTTATTCTTGCTCCTTAACAGTAGTGTGTTTATATGACTTATGGGTGTGCCACCATTAACATTTTATTTTACAACAGGGGTGCACTTTTGAAGCAAATCTTTGTCTTCCCAATTCACCCCATTCGGTTTGATCACTGGAATGGCTGAGTGGGATCAATGTGTTTTAGTGATGCAACCAAGCCCGATGTTGCTCTTCAAGATCACATCTGATGTGCTCAGCAGCTAATGGGCTTTCAGTCATCAGGGCCAAAAATAGAACTGGTATGAAGTAAATGCCCCCGAAACATTTTTGCTGTGAGCACTTGTGTCTTCGTCACCAACTGCTCTGACCTTCTGATGCGCTCTTACGGCACTCGGCTATCTGCTGTTGCGCGCGTGTTCTTTGCAGCCCAAGGCAGCTCCCCCCTCTGTCCCAGGCTGCCGCTGAACGGTCCTGCCCTGCCGTCACTTCTGTCTGTGCTGTCAGGGTAAACCAGTTTGCGTGTCTCAGTGCAATCCTCGTGTTCAGTGCAAGAACCAAGGAATATGTTATTGTTTGTTAGAGTCCAGAAGAAATATCCTCACATTTGTGGTCAAACCAAAGGGCTGTTTGCTTGGATTTCTTTGGAAGTAATCCAAATGGACTTCAGCTTGCAAGTGAGACCATGATATAGCGATGCAAGTCAAGCGCTTTGTGGCATTGTTACCCGTGTGATGCAGAAAGATTTGCAATAATCAATATTCTGTTTGCTTTCACAGGAAATAATTAATTAGTTACTTGGTTGCATGTACTGTTATCATATGTATTTAGGGAGATAAAATATGCCTTTTCATCCTTTTTGGATAATGTATGCCCTATCATTTTAATGCTTTCTGGGGTCAGAAGAGAGTGCTTAAAATGCACGCTGTCTAACTTCCTACCTTGCTACCATCATGCTGACAAGCCAGAGACTGTCAAGAGAGCCCAGTGTTCAAGAGGATGGTAGTTTTTTGAGCCCACCACATTCTGTAATCCAATAGTTCTCTTGACAGTCAATAACTTACCCTTTTAGAGATAAGTTCTAGAATTTGCTAGAAGTATCTACTAGGTGTTGAAAAACAATAGAAAACAAAGCCATTAGAGGTCTTACGGGACTCAATTTCTAAGCACCAGAGACGTTTTTAAAGTATGTCCTTTTGTTTCAGATTTGCAGACCACTTTATTGATAGAGACACAAATGCAGTTTTCATCTTCACCAAACTGACCTCCTGTTTTGGCTCTCCATGTATCCGCTAGTAATTTTTCTACATCAGTGCTAGTAAAGTGCTAGCAGCAATTCTTCTATTTCTCCTGTCAACCAAGCTTTTATTCAAGTTTGACCTTCTCTTTGTCAGACAAGCATCACTCATCTCTTATGATGTGCTAGCTTTAATATTATCTTTCAAGCGTTATACACTATCTCCCTAGAATAAGCTTCAGGAATACAGCATCCTCTGGGCTTACAGAGTGTAATCTTCTGTTCTGTAGTGGCAATAATAGCTTCTGGGTGCAGCACTTATTATTTTGGCATGGCCTAATTTGTGTCATTGTTTTGGACAATCTACTTTCTAATGTCCTGCTTCTATTCAAACCTGGTTTTCATCTGTTATTTCCCTTTCTTGGCAATACATGCTAATTAAAATTGTCCACCTCAGACTACAAACTACTCCTGACTGTGGTACTTTACACATGTTATTTTCATGGAACAGCTGTATTGTTATCTAATTCTGGCAAGTATTTTGTCTGAAGGCTTTGCTTCCAGGAACAACGTAATTATCAGTCAGTTTGACATGCTTGCAGCCATTTTGAAGAATTAAATATTGAAATGATACTTTGAGAGAATAATGAACTTTAATTCTTTTTCCTATTTGGTATTATGCAATAATGCACACTTACAAGAGTGGAAAATCAATGTTTTGATTAATTTCGATCCTAGGGTTTCCTAACAGTTTAGATTTTTAGAACCTTGTTACAGTTCTTGTGCTATGGCAGGGAGTGGAGAACTGAATTTTTGCAGTCATTAAAGAAAGAGGAGTGTATTGGGACGATGTGCTGCTGCTCAGAAAAGTGCAGAAGTGAAATAATGACACAAGACTTTTGAAGGAAGGTTATGACTGGGGGGCAGAATCACCTGAACCTCTTTTATGTGAATACCTCTACTTGACTGATAGAGCCAGTTGTATTTCTGATGGTGTCACAAGCTACAAAAGCAAAGGTCTGTCTTGACTTCCATATCTGTATTGCTGATATACCTTCCATGCTGGAAGACTCTGCCTTCTCAGCATTCTTCATAGATTTTTTTTTTTTTTTTCCTCTCAGAAATTTGGGTATAGAAACTGGTTGTCTTGTATGATTAATTTCTGGTTTGTGTGAGAAGTTACAGATGGCAACATTGCTAATAGAATGAATAAACTGGACTATGACAATTTGAAAACAGTTGATAACAATGTAAAGTTAAACTTTTCTAAGATCTGTTAGTTTTCATACCAAGTTTGAATAGTAATTATGCAGCATTAATAAACACTTGCTGGAAATTTTACTTAGCCTACATTTAAACTGATAGATGGATAGAAAATAGCCAGGGGGTTTATTTGAGGGTACTGAAAAAATGACAAGCCCCTCTCACTTCACTCCCCAGCCATCCCCATATGTAAACCACTTTCACCAGAAGTCAGGATTTAGTGACTGTGCTGAATATTATACAGCTTTTTAATACCTGGAACTTATTAAAGGAAACTGAGAGACTAATTTTATCGAATTTCATGCTTACTTACCTAATTAAATATAATTGACTGCCTTAAAAAATAAAAAGGGCTGGTGAGCATTTTCCTTTTGCCTTTGATATTTGACATTAGTAAATATAATTTTCAGTAGTATGTAACTAGATGACCACCCTGCTCTTGATCATTCTGCTACACAGGTTTGTAAATATCTATATGGACTGCACTGAGTTGAAATAGCAACAATTAAGGAGCAATAGGATTTTTCCTATAATCGTAGTAAAAAACACTTTCCTCTTATCTAAAATGGCCTGTGGTATAAAGGCATGATATGAAGGCTGTTACTGGTATTTCATAATGTAGTGAATTTTCAACTAAAATAAAAATTTAAGGAGAAACAACTAATTAAAGTAAGAAGGGTTAACTATATGAACCAGTGTTTCCACTGCTCCTAGGTGCACTCATGACTTTTTTAGGTTAGTGTTGTGAATGTGTGGATGACAGAAATGAGTTATATGAAGATAAGCTCTTTCAAGTAAATCATTGTCATTCAGCAGTATAATCTGAGATGTCTAGCCTTGAATCCTTGATTTGAAAATACATTCAGTGGTCTCTTACATAATCACAATTCATTTCTTATCTACATCAACGAATGTTGCTGTCTATTCTGGTAGCCTAACGACCACTAAAGTGAATTGCTTGGTGACTCTGTACACTTCCTGATTTGGTGCTCTCATACATGCAGAGAACACTTCCACAGCTCAGTTTATTTCACTCATGGTGAGTTCAGAAGAAGCTGTAAACAGTGAAGTTTTCAAACTAATTTTGTCTCTGAAGATGCACTCATTTGTTACCAAGAAGATAGGTTCTTAAGATCTCTTTTCTGGGAAATCTGTGTCAGTTGTCCACTTTATGCAATTTCTATTGAGAAAAGAGACCATTTGATAGGTGCATTTTTTTATACATGGAGATTGCAAAGAAAAGCAAGTGAAACCAAAACCGTACCTGTTTTCCTTCCTAATTTTTGATTGTCACTCTCCTCTGTAAATTTAGGCAAAATTAGGAAATATGGTGAAATTAGATAAAATTGGCTGAAACTCAAGAGAGGCAAAGAAAATCTTATATATCTGTCTCTCATGCTCTGAAAAATTCTATTTTTTGTGGAAGACAAGACTCAACAATTTTTAATATATTTAAACAACTGAAGTGAATGTAGAATTCATGTGATTCTTTAGGCATCTGATAGCAAAGTATCTGCAAACTGTTTAAGAACTGCATTCCACATAAGTAATACTGTGATTTATTCTGCGCCTTTATGTGGTAGTATTACCAATACTGTTATGATTAGATATTCTAGAAAGAAGGTGCAGGTTGCATGAACAGATTTCATTGAGGCTTCTTAAATTACAAGTAGTGTCTTGCTTAAAACTTCCCCCAGTCCCCAGATTTCTCTTCACCTTTTGGACTCTTCTTCCATTTTTACAAGGTTGAGAACTGATGCTTCTGTCTCTCCTACGCAGAGCCCTGTTGGTACACACTCTCATGCCTTTCCTCTCACTGATGTCCAGGTGCTGCTCCAGCCCTCTGGTTTTAACTGTTCCTCATCTTTTCTTTAGGCCTCGTAAAAGCACATCCCAGCCTGTTTCCATGGCCAGCCCAGCTTACAGTCACCAGTTTTCTCCTGGCTCTGCTCTCACCCTGCTTGTGAAGTTCTGCAGCAATTTGGGGGTGGGGAAATTAGATCGTATGGTTGTCCAAATACATGCTTGAAAGAATAGCCAATAGTATCTGATGTTGTGAGACAAATACATTTCACTAATAAATAAAAATAAAGGATCTTTAAAGAGTAAGCTCATTTTCATAAATCTAGTCAGTCAAACGCTTTGATCATGTGAGTAGCCTCTAAAATTAGTGGCACAATAGAGCCTTTTAGTTCCCTGATTGTCACTACTGTACGCTATGCAGCTTTACAGTTGCCAGTATATTTTGGATTTATGTGTTTGAATGTGATTTTTCCTGATATAAACTGGTTTAAAAATTAAATAGGGCACATGTTTAAGCTTACTTTGTTACTTTGTAATGTTAAATTGTTACTTTGTAATGTATGTAACCTGAGAAATCTCCAAACATCTCGAGAGTACCTAAGCTATTTAAAGGGTCTGTAGAATGCACACTCCCTTTGGGGAAGTGGGAAGATCAGTAAGGTGACAATTAAAACAATGCTGTTTTATGTATGTGCTGTACTATGAAGTGCAAATGTGACAAGACAATAAAATAAGGGTAGCTTTTTCTGTCACCAAATATTTTCTGTCTGATTGTAAACGTTCACATTGTGGTTTTGCATTAAGCAATTCAGAATGAGATATATATATGAAATAACTTACACTTTCACAGTTGTAGTTCTATTGGCATTTGGGGGGTAATTTCTGTCATTTTATGAGTAGCTGTGATAGAATAGTTACAGTTCAGGAGTTGGGATGTGGGGTGGGGTGTGGTGTTTATATCCTTAGTAGAAACACTTTCCTTTTCCTTGATAATGAAGTATAATTTTTTGAACACTGGAACTTTATTTAATATATATTCATTATTATTAAAAATATTTTTTTAAAAAGCAATAAAATTTAAAATCACAGAGAGGTGTGATATAGTATGTGAATGATATGCTATCCACAGTCCTTCATAAGCGACAGGGGTTCTTATCTACCAAGAACATCTTTTTGCTTGTTTAAAATGTAGTGACAGTGATCTGGTGAGAATTGCACAGCTAAGCACAGGTGTTACGTGGATTCTGGTCTATGTTAACAGATTAAAACACTGACAGGTCTTTTTATAGCGTAAGATTTTTCTCAGAGACTGTTTTGTCTAACCTATATTCCCCTTCTTCCCAATTCTCTTTCAGATAGCGGTTCTGTGGATGAAAAGGTTTAAAATCACCTATTTGCTATAGGGATCATGTATTTTGTTGATGTTTGTTTGTGACTTATTTGACCTGTTTTGTTCCTTCATTTTGGTTGTGAAATCTGCATGGTTTTTTTCCCAGCTTTCCACTCTTTTGTTCTCCTTTGAATGTATTGCAAATGTGTTGCATTTATATACAGGGTAACCCTCACTGTTGTGCTTACCATAACTGCCAACACAGGGGTCTGCTACTGTCAAACATGATATCTGATTTTTGCCTCTAATTATCACCTACCCTGCCTACACTATAGGATTTAAAGGGCAACAGTATTGGGAAGCAATACCTTACCTTCCCACGGGTTCTTCCAGTGCGTGTCACTAAATGCTGAATGCTACCAAAATGTTTCCTAAAGGAACAGCTAGTCTAGCTTTGGCCTGGAGCTGACCCTGCTAAACATTTTCATATGTCTTACGTGTTTGATGCAGTTAAATTCTGTCCAAAACTTACTAAAAGCAATCAAGTAACTGTACTTTTTTGGTCTCTATTAAAGGCTCGGATAGTAAGTGCAAGTTCTTTGGATGCTTCCAAGCTTTATGCAGTCCAGGCATTTGCTGGGTAAGTAAAAATATAACTGAGAATTTTGTTATTTAGATCTGCAAATTAGTCTTATAGCATTATAGTATTTTTTTCTTAAGTATTTTTGGTTTAAGAAATTGCATTATTTTAAAAGGAAGATAATTTCATTGTGTATGTCTTTTTATTTTTCTTAATTCCTTATTTTTTGAGAAATTAATACAACAATTCAGATGCTGAGGTCAATTAGATAAGGGAATTTTTCTTTACCTCTTTGCATATAAAATAAGTGTCCTTTGAAGCTGTAGCACAATTTTGCCTTCATTCTGGTAAATGTGTAGTAATGTAATGCTAACATTAGTGTATCCCTCTAGTACTTGAAGTCTAAAAAGTCAAGGGAAAAGAACTTCCAGTGGCTGAGAGTGAATGTGGTAGAAACCTGTACATTTTCTTTTGTTGCCTCCCAATGAAGTTATCTTGCCGCCAGTTCTAGGGATTCCTTCCTATTTTGAATACTTTTTTATTATTCAGTCTGGAAAGGTAAAGAAGTAAAAGCCTTTGGTAAAATTTATCAGTTATACTAGTTACCTAACTAAAAGGGTTATTATCCTCTTGCTGGTGCACTGTGTAAGTAATTTTTACTATAATTACAATGTATTGCAAAGACAGGTGGATGAGATTAATTTTGTGGGTTGCACACAAAAAGCAATCTCATAGGTGTAAGGAGAACTTTTGCCACTGACAAGGACTATACAGACTGAAGCTGCTCTTTTTATGCCCTCTCTTCCATTCACAGGTGAATAAATTCAGATGTTGAATCCTCTGAGAATAAGCTGTTTCAATCCCTTGTGCAGACATCCGGTAACCACTTCGTAGGGCTACTTCAGATGGCTGACAGTAGCTCAATAACAGCTCACGTTTTTAGATTAGACCTTACTTCTCTTGCTGACAAAGTTTAGACCTGTTCTCTCCTCTCTTTGCTGTCCACAGTATCTTTATTCAAATCTCTGTTTCACTAGGCCTCCCTGAAAAAAGTTACGTAATTTTCACTTAACTGCTCATTTAGGCAAAGAATGCTGTCATTTCAAAGACTTTTGTGGTTGTGTTTTAATCACGCTTCCCACTCTACTCCTTTGTGCAAAAAAGTGATGCTAATTTCTAGGATCTCTCAGTCTTTTCACTGCCAGCACAACCAACTGCAGTTAGCTGTGGCTCCTTCTCCCTCTTACTCTCTCCAAAAGGTGTTGTCATGTGAGGGAGATTCCTTCCCTCACAACCATTGTTGCTTTGTCTATACAAAAATATCTCAATTGCCTCTCTTCTGCCCTGCTCTTCCCTCTCTGTCCTTGCACAATGCTGTGAACCCACTTCATGCACCAGCACATCCCAGGTCCGTGGCAGGGACTGCCACTCTCCATTCTCTGCAATGATCTTCACTTGGTTGCGTGAAATGAGTGAAAAGCCCAGGACAAGAAAGTAAAGGCAAAGACCAAAGGCAGCTTTTCTGGGACTTCTCCTGCAACTTCTCTGTTAAAAGGCAGAAACACCACCTTTCCTGGCTTTTCCATACCAATATCATGTAATATCATCTTCATTCTATTTTTTCTTCACTTTCTTGAAGATGAGACACTTCAGAGCTCATTATTTCCATATTTTTAAAAAGTGAAGGTAGGTCAGCTGGAGTTCTCATCATGTATATGAATCCTGGGTAGTACCATTTTACTTTTTCCAGAGACTTGCTGTTGTATTAATTTACTGCTTGCCTAATGGTGAGTCAGAGACTGATAATTTTACCACATGGCCTAATCTATTCTGAAATTTGCTAAAGATACACAGATGGTGCTGCGTGCAGATGATTACTCCTTTCCTTCAGTGGCATGTTCTCTATGGTAAAACAAATTTATTTTTCTTGGACTCTCTGATAAATTCAAATAGATTACTGTTAGGCAGAATGTTTCCAGAAGCACCAAAAAATAGTCAACAGGTTTTTTTCTTTGCCTTGAATGATAACTTCCATCAAATTATTATGATTCTACTTCATCATCTTCTATGTCAAGTTATTGCTGGGTTATAATTGGAAGTAGGGAGGGGAGTAGAGAATTCAATGTATAACCTACATTAACATGAAAAGTCTTTTCCTTGCTATGTTATTTCTTAATGATCAGTAAATGGAGTTTAGTAAGAACCTCCATTTTAGTCATATTTTTATGTTACAGAGCAAAATAATAGATGGAAATAATTTTACAGATATTGCCTCTTTGTGAGCATAAGAATGCCTTAAGTTTATTTACTGCTGATGGAACTGCTCCTGAGTAGCAAAAAGCCCTGAGTTTATTTCTTGGTCTCTGTACATTTACTTTTCACAACCTCAGAAATGTTATTTTATTTCTATCACGCTTTTGCTGGGTTTGTAAGTATGTCTGGAAGTTGCAGTTTGGGTCTACCTTGATCTTTATTTCTTGAAAAAAAAATTCCAGTATCACAACCCTGCATGGAAAAATGTTTATGTGAAAATATAAAGGAATTGCATAAATAGACTATGCATTCTTTTCCCTCTCTTAGAGAATGGTGCAGGTGCATCAGAAGGAAGTGAAAATTTTTCACTGATTTTAGTTACATCTCTTTTCACACAATAATTGTAAGATGTATAAATAAAGTTAGGGCTTTCAGATGATAAACTCTTTGTTGTGAATGTAGTTTTTATATACACGGAGACAGAAATATAAGAACTGAAAAGGGTATTTGAGGCAGTGCCAAACAGAAGGACCATGGAAAGGAAAATGTTGCATCTTGAAAAACATGGCATCCCAGCTTCTCTGAGAATTTCCAAGTATCTCTTAAATTAGAACTGACAAGGAATATAGCAATCTTCCAAAATCCTCTGTGGAAGAATTCAGGAGGATACCTGTGTTAGTTGTTTGAACGAGTCAGAGAGAATGAGGCAAATTTGTTATCCAGATCAATATGTACTCTTTTAAATTCTGTTGGTGTGTCAGACTTTTATTCTTTGAAGTGACTCCAAGTTGCTCTTTGTTGTTGTTTCCAAGTTATGTGTGAGATCTATCTGGGGTTTAATTGTGTGCTCAGTGAAAAAGCTCAAACCAGGCAAGAGAAAATAATGATGGTCACCATGGAATTATTTTACAATGGGACAAGTTCTGTTTTCCACAGTCACATGGAGTTATTTGAGATGTGATTATGTATTTAGCTAGATCTTTTAAACTTTATATCAAATTTAATACAATAATATTCCCTGACATCCATGATATTCAATATGCAATGTTGAGCTGCATCTCAACTACCAGATATACAAGAATTTATGATGGAAAGCTATTCTCATAATTTCTACATCAATGGTAAAAAGTTCTAGGAGGTATTAAGCAACCTTTCAGCTACCCTGCTTTGCGTGAATGCCAGAAGAAAAAGCACCAAGAACACTCACTGGTTTTTCATAAGAATTGGGGCACTTGCCTTTAGTTGATAACTGCTAATTTTGATTTTTAACTGTAAATAGAGATATTATAGGCAGTTCTTAAGGATGTAGTCTTGTAAGCTCTGTGTCTTTATTTTCTTCTTTGCCTTTTTATCTTCTGCAGTCGTGGACTGTATGGAATTGACAGCATGCCAGACCTGCGAAGAAAGAAATCTTTTCCCATTGTTCGAGATGTGGTGAGTAACTTCTGAAACTGTTGATGCGTTTGCCAGTTGTGTAGGTCTTTCTTGTAGTTACTATTGTGCATCTGAATGACAGTTTGCAACAATTTTTATGGAAAAAAGGTGTCTTGAGAGAACGGATTGAGGCCAGTAAAAGTCAATGAGGCAGCTGTTGAAATGTACTAGATGTCTGAATATCTCACTGGATATTTAGGTATTACTTGTGCAATCAAGTTATGGGCATTTCATGCAATAATAATTACTCATTTTCTCAAAGATAGCTGCTATTGAGTGTTTGGGATACTGATTCACTTGATTTATTTTGATACTGAAAGAGAGATCCTTTTAAAAAGCAGCCCTTTTTCACTATGAATATTTTAAAGATTTATGCATACTTTTGGTACAAGATGAGGTATCAGCGTTTTTAACAGTCATTGTAAACAATAATAATATAGGAAAATAAATTTCAAAGTGGAAAAGAAGGGCAGTTCGTTTGAGATTTATTCTGACTTCTAAGCACGATTAAGTAGAGTCTCTCTGCTCTGAAGAATTTCAAGTGCTATTCACATTTCTCTTTTCCAGTAGTATAGAATTCATAATTCAATAAAATACATATTTTGTCTCTGATGGTGGTGAGCCCCCAAACCAATTTCTCACTGTAAAGTAATGATGGGGTGTTAGGCTAAGTAAATGAGTACTATAGTTGCCATTAAAAGATCAGCCTGGCCAAATTAGTGCTCCGTGTTTTCTCAGTTACTGTGTTCAGTTACTTCTGTGGTGATCCACCACGCTGGGCAGTCAAAAAGAGAAAGCACAGCAACCATTTTAGAGTAGAATTCCTTCTGAAATTGATGAAAGTTACAATGTACAACATAGTAGAGCCTGCAGTCATTAAAACCATATTTTTGACAGCAGCCACTCCAGTATTAGTGGTATTAAACATGAATGTAATCTATTGTCCTGCTATGACACTTTCATGCATGTTAAATGACACTCTGCTTTATTCTTAATTGTTGGAGCTGCTTACAGAAAGGTATAGCTCAGAATACATTAAGGCATCAAAATAAATGTAAAGGATCCTTTTTTGTGCTTGCTTATGACTCTTTCAGAAGAATAGAAATAATATTGCTAGAAGTCAGTGCTAGACTATTGAGCTGACTAAAATAAATATAATTTCTTTGTTGCAATAAATCTGACAAGTTATTAATATTCTTTATAATTTCTTTCCTATCTTGTCTGGATTTTTCAGGCTATGGTGAGTACTTTTGCTAAATGTTCTGAAATGATCGTAATAACTCTTACGGATTCCATTGACATCATATTTTATTATGACCTTGTATTTGGAAGTTAAAAAATTATTTTATGACCAAGAATTTAGCCATAAGGGAAGTGGTGCCTTACGTGAATGTGTTGTCCTCTGCATCATGTGTACCAATATTATTAGAAAAAGTATAAGTTAGAAAGTTATTAGTGTATTCCAAATCTCTTTTCTAATGATACAAGCACAATGTTTAGGACTCAAGCATGGAGCTTCCCCTGTGATACTGGAAAGTCTTAGACACCTAGAGAAAGAGAAGCTGAAAGGCCTTGAGCATAAAGGAGACTAATTTATTTTAAATCCTGTATCAGGGAATTGCGAAACACATTAAAAATTAAATAGACAATGATCTGCTTTATCATCTTCTCTTATTGTTTAGGGGTTTTGCTAGGTTTTTTGGTTTTTATAAATTTGTTCGTATATTCATGATTCGACAGTACTTAAGGTCTTTACACTCTGCAGGTCAAATTTTCACATAATGAAAGACATGAGGCCTTTTGGGTTAGTTAGAGCTTGAGCTGAGGTGGGACTACAACCAGGGAGGGAAATATCAATACTTACAGGGGAGGTTAGAAGTTTTTAACTCACAGTGGCCAAATAGGTGTGGTGAACTGCCCAGCCACAACCAAAGGTAGTTCTATTTTACTGTCTTTCCTTCTCTTAACACTCAAAATGATGGCAGGCATTATGAAGACTCTAGAAAATTCCTGTGGTTATTCAATTTAGTGGTGACTTTATACTGTGTAATCACTGTAATCAGGCAAATTTCTTCTTTTGATCATTCAAGAATGTATTGCTCCTTAGCTTTATTATTCGGTTATAAGAACACAAGAATAGTTTGTGAATCTGCTGCTGTTGTAAAACAGTTTGTTGAAGTGAACACACCAGATGAAACAACTGCCTGTTTCAGCTAAAATGATAATGCACTGAGTCTTTTTTTCTGTGTCTCCGCAACAAAAATATTTACAGAGGCTGGAATTCAAATATGGTAATTTAAAGATTCATATAAAGAAGAGATTCATTTAAATTGCAGATGTCATACTGTCTGCTTTTGTATGTTGTCAGCTAAATACGTGGACTATTTTACATTAATTCTGCTATCAGCAGTCCATTTTCTTAACTCCTTTAATCACCGATAGGCAAATTCAGTTATATTCATAATAAAAATGTTCATACGTTAAGTAGATAAATCATAAAATAGTAAGTATTTGTATATTTGTGAGGGCTTTTTAAAATCTATGAAGTGGAAATCATAACAATAGAATTGTCTTTGAGGCTGGACAGATCATGCTTTTGTGTCTGTGCTTCAAATATGAAGAAAAAGCAAATGATATTACAGTTACGTCCAGTAATGATTGTGTAGTGGAGCTGAATTGTCATTTTTTCTAAATCTGTTTTCTGGGCTTAATACTGCAGTTCTGTTGAATATTTCAGGATTAGACATCAACTCTTTTAATAGAAAAATTATGGGACAGGGCTAAGTAATTTCACTCAGTATCTTACTTCCTTGCAAGTTATTTTTTTCCTCCTTCCTACCCCCTCCCCAAGAAACAGATGACAAATCTGTCTTCCAAAATAATAAAGTTGAGATCCCTAGGGTGATATTCTTGTAGTTGCTCAAAAAGAAACAGTTCTGAAATTGTGCAGGTTTTAAATGCTGAAAACAGTGAAATTTTTGTCACATTCACCTCTAGTGGGTAACTTTTAGATCACATTAAAAATATTAGCATTTGTAAAGTGATAAGAAATGTTTTGTCTTCAACTCTTTTTTTCCTGCTGATAGCAGTCTGTAGATATTTTTAAAGGAAACAAGCAAAGATGATCAAGAAAACTGAAACCCTCTGTAAAAGCAGAGGAATGAGCATTGCATGGCACAGCCAGCAGTCATGAGCAGTTACATTAGCCTGACTGTTCCTCTGTGCTATTTCAGCTGTGCAAGACACAGCTTGCTTATTTTGTTGTGATAGAGGACCTCTCTTCTTTTTTTCTTCCCCAACACAGTTGATCAGTTAACATGTAATTGTAGCTTGAATCCAATTTGCTTTTACTTACAGTTACCATTTTTCAATGTTTTTGCTAGAATGACTTCTAATTATATTAATTTATTTATTTAAGCTGCTAAGGCAAATTTGGAGGTAATAGATTAAACAGTGTAGATACAAGTTATTAGGTAATCTAGAAGGCCTTGAGCATAAAAGAAACTAATTTATTTTAAGTCCTGTATCAGGGAGTTGCAAAACAAATTAAAAATTAAATAGATAATCGTCTGCTTTATCATCTTGTCTTATTGTTCGGGGGGTTTGCTAGGTTTTTTGGTTTTTTTAAATTTGCTCATATATTCATGATTCAACAGTACTTAAAGTCTTTACGCTCTGCAGGTCAAATTTTACGTAAGGAAAGATGAGGAAGTATCTGGACATCAGTTTGAGAGGGTAAACGAGTGCAAACTGCTGACAGCTCTGGGTCATGTTAAAGGAGAAGTGTGAAACACTTCAGGGTCCTGTTGCTCTCCCTATTCTTTTGATGCTCTGGCAGTTTGGGCTTCCTGCGGGGTCCAGCTGATCAGCTGCACTCACCTTTCTTTCTTGTTGCCGCTTAAAAACAGAGGCAACGGGGGGAGAAGTTTTCTCCTTACATCCATACCCTGTCATCTTGTTCCCGCAGATGAATCTGGCAGCTTTTCCCCCTTTCTCTTTCCAAAATGCTCACTCCTCCTTGTTTCATTCCATACTTAAGAAGTGACACTGCTATGTGTTCAGTGCTTCATGCTGTTGAATTATCACCAACTTCAGTGTTTCAGAACAGAAGCATTTTATGGGCTTTCTCTTGTAGATACCATTTGTTCTGACAGTAATACATAAATGGAAATAATCCTTGTGTGGTTTTTTTTACTAAAATCCCTGTAAATTTAATCCATATGACTTAAATTTACTGGTTTATCACAAATCCCTCTAGGTAGCACTTTCTTGCAACATGACAAACACTTTATTAGGAGCAGCCTAATATTATGTGTTTCCTATCAGGTTTTGTTATTTTATTTAGGGCACTGTACTATAATTTTAGGCACATTTCTGATTAAGGAGCAAAATAGTAAAGCTCCATGGTTCCAAGGGCACCCCTTGGGAGAACTGGGCTTGAAGGACACTTGAGAGGGTCAAAATTGCTTCCCTATTTTCTTTTTTCTCACAGGAAATAGTATCTGTTTATTGACTTACAGTGATAGCATGAAACTGCAGTTCTGCTGGCTCATTTTCTTTGGTGTATTGCTGGAGGACAGAACACAGCAGCTGTCACTGCCCTATGTTTGAGGTTAATGTTCTTATGCCCTTTGTGCTCCCGTCCTGACAAGTCGTTCACATTGCTCTATTGCTTGGAATGGCTGGGATTGTGCAGTTGAGACTTAAAAGGGTCAAATCCCTTCCTAAGTGTAAAGGACATGAAGACTAGAGGTCAAAACTATAAAACCAGCATAGTGCAGGCAAGTAAATGTACACGGGTACTTGGCAAGACTTTGAGAACAAACCTATGCTTCAAGAGGGATCAAAAGATCAATGCTTTTAAAGTACGTTGTTTTAAAACCCAAAATTCTACTGATTATGAAAATTGTTTCTTTTCCTCTTAATGATATAGAAGCATTTTTACTTGCCATTTTTAACTTGGATATGTGGGTCCTATAATGTTGGGTTTTGTCACAAAAAGTATGAAAAACAAAGTCTGAACACTGTTTAAGCTTTCCTGTGACTTTGTCAATCTCACTGGCACACACCCATGGAATTTCCCATATTCATAGAAATAGAATGAAAGGATGGTCACAGAGAAGTAAACAGAATTATTTACTTAATAATAACAGAATGGAAAATCTGATAGCATAGAGTTGGTAAATGGCTGAGTTTAAAAGAGGAAAATAAAGGGAGGGTTCTTTGTAATAGGAGAGAGTTAATCAAATACTACTAAGCCAAGGATGATTTCTTACCCTATAATTGGTTTCACAAGATTAATAATTCTGTGTCAGTCTGCAAGTTTAATTATTATCAAGAGAAACTTATTGAAAATTGGTTCAGGGAAAGTGAACGTTTAAAATTAAAATTGAACAGTCTTATAAATAAATAAATAGAAATCCATTTTAAATATGTCAGTGATTAAAATGATATAATTGGAAGAAATTGGAATTGTCTCTTCATCCAGAGATTAATGATGCAGTTCCTTTGCTGATGTAAGCCTAAATTGCTTCCAGCCCAGTATGTATTTCACAAAAATAAGAATGTCACGTACAAAGTATCATTTAAACTTTTGCTGTAATATTTCTCTAAGGATGGACTACAGAGACCCACTTCACAGTTAGGTGAAAATCTGTGTCCTCACAACAAAGGCAACAACAGACTTACGTTTAGTGGGTGGTATAATTGATCCACACACTGCTAGACTGCAAGGGCAGCAAAGCATGACAAAGCAGATAGTGGATGACAGAAGAACAGAGATAAAGCACAAGTGTACAAACACACTTGGAATGATTTAGAATAGGAGGAAGGAAGAATGAAAACAACACTGCAGGTGAAGTACAGTAATGTAACAGTGTTATGGTTGATATTTTGCACAGTGGAATAAATCTTATCTGTTTCTGTCAGTCCAAAAGGATTACTGATAGCAGAAGTGATATTCAGATTTGAAGTACTATATGTAAAACACGCAGAACTCATTTCCCATGGGGCATTTTGATCCTTATACTTGCTAGTTAATTCTCAATGACCTACTTAAATTTCTGAGGTGTTGCAATAAGGAATATAAAACTTCCTTGTTTATTGTATATTAAAATTACTTTATTTTCAGTCCCTTTGTATGTACCGTGCTAGAGCAAAAGAGTTTATCCCTACAACGAAGTGCCTTGTTTTCAGAACCAGAAGCTGTCCATATACCAATACCATTATGTGGCTAAATGAGGACATACAGACACAGAGTTCTGGTTTCTTTTCCTGTCTCAAATAACCAGCGTATTTCTCCATACATATCCATAGTATTAAATTAATACTGTCTTTAAGGAAAATAATAGTTTAAGGTTTCTCAAGGTCTTTTTTTTTTAAGACAAGTAGCATTTTATGTACATGCACGCAGTTTAAAAATGCTCAGTGAGTTACGAAAATTATCCAGACTGACAACTTGAACTGTAAGACTACTGCAAAATGATCTCCCATGTTGCTGCAGGCATAGTCAGCTTCCAAATTAGGGCAGGATGCCTATCCTTGTACCACATTAATATGGTTGGCAAAGTGGAAAAACAGTGACAGCCTGTGGTTTAAAAAAACTGAGTCACAAACCTCTAAGTAACAGGTTTTGTATTAGAAATGGCAGTTCAGCTGGGCACTGCTAAAAGAAACAGGAATGATGATGGAAAAGTGTACTTGCATTGTGTACTGAAACCTTAAAAATTCTGAGCTGCAAACATTAACTAAAAGTTTTTATATCTTCTACTGTTTTGTTTACATCCAGTAGCATAATTAAGTACTATTTGCCTTCCATTAGATTCAGCAGCTGGTGTTACTTGTATAATTGGTAACTCTTTTGCATTTGCCTTTAACAGACACTTGCAGCTCGAAAATCTGGTATTTCCATGGCCATGCTCATCCGGACCTCCATAAACACTGATGAAATGGTAAGTGTTTTCAGTGACAGCTTTAAGTCTTTTAAATAACAGAGCAATTTTTGTTCAAAGATCTCTAAAAATTATTTCAGCCTTACAAATTCCAAACTGGATGAAATTGAGTGCATTCCATTTATTGTGTAGGAACTTCCAGGGAACTTGAGCAGAATTGCTGCCTGATCCACAGTAGCAAGACCAGGTTTGCATCTGCTGACTCACATTCATGATGATCAGAAGGGTCTAAGCAAGAAATCTCTGCTTTACAAAACAGTTATCTGGGGAAGCCTTTTATTTTTAATTGTCCAACTGTACCATGTTTACCTGCAGTCTTTCATCATCTTTCTTTTCTCATCACACTGTGAGTGCAGTTAGAATGACAGGACTCTGCAAGATGGGTTTTTTGTGATCATTTTTTCCCAGTCCTTATAGGTGGCTGGAATACCATTTGATTTTTTTTAAGTGTAGCTCATGCTAATAACATATGTGATTCTAGAAGAAACATTTAATTCATACAAGAAGTGGCCACAAGGATCTTTTGAAAAAACATATTGTCATAGCTAGTAAAACGTGTGAGTTGTGGTTTTCCATTACTGATTTCACTTAGATTTAGCAAAAGAAATTTTTTTGCAAAACACAACAGGTGCTTTCCTTCAGGAATACTTAGTGTGATCTGAGAAGATTTATATGACTGAACTAAGCAAAAGCAATAATTTGAAGAAATACAGACCCAATTTTTGTTCCTCAGATTGCTAGTGCGTACATAGCCTTCTACAATACATTCTATTCTGAAGAAAAAAGAAGAGGAGTTGAATTTTTCTTACACTGTTGTTGAGGTCCATAGCAGGAGAATGGGAGAACAGAAAATACTGACAGGTGTTCTGGGAATTGGAACATATAGCAAATCTTACGTGGTTTATTGTGAACTTTCTGTGCTTATATGGTAATCATAAAGTTACAATTTGGTGGTGCTCAGGGATGGATTGCTGAGGTAGAAAACAGCTGGTGTTTGAAATGTCCTTCCAGTACGGGTGGTAGTTATTTTATTCTGCCATCTCAAAATAGCAGCAAAGGTTGATAGAATGGAGAACTATGGGATCTTAAGAAGAAGTTCAAGGCTGAGGGAAAATTATAGAGAAGAACTTATGGGCATCCAAGTGGTACAAAATAAAGACTTTTTTCATCTTTGTTATAGTTTGTACAAAAAACCTGCGTTCAGTAAAAGACCCTAAAAAATTCCATATACTTCACTAAAAGATGTTTACTAAACAAACAACATTATGTATTACTACCTTTTCTAGCACAAAATACAGGATCAACTATTTATTTAAATGCCTTTTCTCACATGAAAACTACCAGGCTCTGACTTCGAAGGGCTAAAGTTCTGGAGATAATACTAATTGCCAACAAATGCAGGACAAGAAATAATTTGGACCGCACGTACAGATTCTTACATAAATGGTCCTGTTCCGGAAGGAAAAAAGAAGGCAGCAAATCCCAGCAAACAGCTCTGTGCAAACATGTCTCCAGTGCTTGCCATCAACCAGATAAACTACTGAACTCTGGTTCAGGAGAAGCAGAAAGGAAAAATTAATTTGAATGTATTTTTATGCTTACATACTCTTTGGCCTCCATTTGAACCATGCCATGTGAAAAACTGTGTACCAGAACTAGTTTTTTCTAGAGAAATCTTGAAATAAAAATACAAGTCCAAAGGCAGACAGCAAATGTCATTTAGACACATGAAAGCTCATTTGATGAGAAAATGTAAAAAGCTAATTCAGAGAAGAGGTGAATAAGAGAAGCCAGACCTATGCCAGCCCTCACTACACATACCAAAGGTTAGGGAGTGCTCTTGCACAGATACATCTAAGGGTACAGCCAGTAAAGCCTCTTGCGAGATATTTAAAACAAGGAAAAGGCACTACTTTTCTGCTTGGTCTCTGAGTAGCCAGCCAAGCTTAATAACCTAGGGCATCATTACACTGGGTAGAGCAAGGTTTGAAAACAAAAAGGACAGACATTTTCAGGCATAAAAGAATTCTCCAGATACTTTCCACAAAATGAAGATGTGAAATGCAGATGAAGAAATGGAGTCACCAATAAGAGTTAAGGAAAAAAATCCCCTTTGGGCAAGTTTTCCTCTGATTAAGGCTTTTCCTAGTTTTTACCCTCCCTCAGCTTTTTCTGGAGGGAGTATTAGTGACTCTGGTGGGTGTGGGTTATTTGGCTGATTAGATTCAGTATGAAAATTCTTTGAACTAACGCTTTTTATTAAAACTCAAGTGCTACCTACTCAAAAAATTACACCCTGAGGTTAAGGCTTTGAGCTTTGCCACCTGTCACTGCTATCCTGGTACAACACACACGACACAGTGAGTTTGTATGTTCTCAAGCACAGATCCAAAGACAATTTAAGCAGTGTAATACTTAGATATATGCTTTCAGTTGAGCAACCATTTAATTGCTTTGTTGAACAAAGAGCTGCAAGTTTTTGAAAATAATACATCAATGACATGGAAAAGGATCTTAAGTGGTGTATGAAAGAAGTAAATTTCCCTTCAGAGGATAAGCAGATAACTAAATACTATATATTAGTAGTGCTAAATGTTGCCAAACCAGTTACTAGTTTTGTAGTTAGACTGGAAGTTATTAGTGCCGTCTTGTTATGGTCTGTAATTCATATAACAGAAACATTTAAACAGAGAAGAGTAATAGGAATGAAAGCCTCTAAACAGTAAGAGAAATAAAATTCTCCTTTGCCATTTGCCTTATTAACAACAGGGGAAAGAACACGTTCAGCAGCAAAACCAATCTACAAATTGTGTCTTTCAGCTGAAAATTTCATTTACCTTCAAATGTTTATTTTAAGGCCTGTTGAGCTCTGCCATTTCATTTCTTACTGACATTTCAGAAAGAGATAAAAGTTACTGGCAAAATTCTAAAAGTATTTATAATGCAAAAAAACATTGAAGCTGAACAGGGTGAAAGGGCAGGATTTGTACTGAGGCTACATGAGCTCAGGAGAGGGAGAATGTAATAGGTGTTTCTGAGAAACATGATTTCTCAGCAAGATGTATAAATTCACTTTAGGTTGTTTTGAAGTTTTCTTTCTGGTCCCTGTAAAATGGAAGGTAAAAGTGGAGAAATGTACAAAAATGAGTTCTCCAGAGTTAGGTGGCCATTACTATCACAGTCCTCTAGGGTCTGCCAAATCAAACTGGTGCACACCTTTGCTTGCTTTCAGGGAAGTTGTTGGGATAGGCTGAGAAGCACGCTGGAGAACAGTTCAGTATTTGTTTTAGTCTTTTCTGCTGTGTCAGGATTTTTTCTTTGTTTCTACAGTGTTCTCAGAAGGGCTCGGATCAAATGTCCGTGAAATGTCTCACCATATATCTCTGGCCAGGCTTCACCGGATAGATATTGTTTTCAGCAGTAACTTAACTTCAATAAGAGCTGTTGCAGCCTAAGCTACCTAAGGTTTGGGTTTGTTATTTTTAGTGCTTGACCCTGTGAATCAGTGGATTTATGGCTACATGGTACTGGTTTTCCCACGGTAGCAAGAGTCCTTTAATTGATGACTCTGTGCAACATTATGCAGATATGCACACAAGAGTATTTGACTTTAGTCAGACAATCTATTAGTAGCAGAATATCTCACAAGTTTGAGTAGAGATGCAGGTACATAAAACCAAGAATATGTCAGCATATTTTTAGGCAGGTTAATATCTTGCATTTGGCCTACAATTACCATAGCTGAATATTAAAGATAAGGGAGTGTTAACAAATGCTTAACTGAGTAAGTCTGCCTTGCTTCCTATACTGTCAGAACTGCGGTGATGTTAAAGCACAAACAGACAAACCACAGAAATTCCAAAATGTTGTTTCTTTGCTACAGCTGTATAGCCAGCATTAGAGCTGCCTTGTATTAATTCCAAACCGGAGGAAAACATGGTAAGACAAACAGACTTTCAGAAATATCCCACTGTGATACTGTTTTTAATATGGTTTTTTCTTTCTAAAAGAAACAATTATTCATTTATAAGGGAATGGATCTAGAACTTCCACTCCATGCATGGCAGTCACGTGTGCGTTTAGTGAACACCCACCCCCGAAAAAACCACAACCAACCTAAGCTCATATTTTTGTGTGGTGCCAAGTTATGCCCTACAGGCTGCTGAGCTCTTCTTATTCCCAATAAATTGCCCGGACCTAGAAATCCTGGGTGCCTGAATAAGAGAGCAAATAAAGAAACCAGACCATTGCGCCCGTATAAGGCAATGTCTTATATGCAAAACTACGGGGACTGCTTTTTCATCTTACTGACCACTAAGGAGCTGAGACTGAGGTTGTTACAATACTAATCAATAAATAGCCAATAATTGTTCTTGTAGTAGAACCTAGTCATGGGTCTTAAGCTGAAACAGCCCAATAATGGGTTTGGATTTTTGAGAGTATGGGTCATTCT
Organism: Gymnorhina tibicen; assembly: GCA_013399875.1. NCBI lineage: Eukaryota > Metazoa > Chordata > Aves > Passeriformes > Artamidae > Gymnorhina > Gymnorhina tibicen. The sequence goes on along the minus strand of VXAZ01002106.1, from coordinate 308,672 downwards.
TGTCTATAGTAAAAAGCAACTTGATGCTTAAAAATGAAGTAGTGAGATGCTATCATAGGAATACAGATAAAATGGAACCCTGCAATTGGCTTGCTTTTATTTGATGAGATTATATAGACACCAAGTAATAAAGGATGGTGTTGTATATAACCAAAAGGCATTTTGTGCAGCGTGTCTAAGTTCCTATAGGAAGTATTTAATATTCAGAATTAATGTTAGGTAGCTACTTAAAATGCCCCAATAAATGTAATGCTGATGATTTTTCTTATTTTTGCCTTAAAATATATATAAGATATATATAAGACTTTGTGTTGACTAACTTGATTCCAGCTTAACTCCGCTGTTTGTGTAATCAGACAAAACAGTCATCCAGAGTTCCTTTGTCTTCAAAGTGTAAAGCAAAACAAGTAAATCAGCATTTTGCAAATTAGTTCGTACTTCTGTGTATATTCTGATATTTTGTAACATTTTGAGTGTAAATGGCATATAGTTTAGAAAGAGTTCACTTGTGTTAAACAACACACCTGAAGTATTTATTTTTGCTTACCCAACAGAAAATACATGTCTTCAGGAAGACACTGCAAGCTTTGATCTACCCAATATCATCAACTACACCTCATAACTTCGAAGTCTGGACAGCTACAACTCCCACATACTGTTATGAATGTGAAGGCCTCCTTTGGGGCATAGCCAGACAAGGCATGAGATGCACTGAATGTGGTGTCAAATGCCATGAGAAGTGCCAAGACCTCCTAAATGCTGACTGTTTGCAGAGTGAGTATTTCATGACAGCTGAAGTGTTGTATTAGTTCACATCTTTTGATTTTGTGTGTAGGCTCAGCTGTATCCTGAAATGAAGGACCAGATCACCCAAAATCAGTAAAGGAGCGTTGATGTTCATCAGTTGAGAAGCTAGCCAGAAACTTTATGGAATACCTACTGTTAGTTTTGCTTTTGTCCTTGAAACCTGTTAAATGTTGCTGGGCATTTACAAAATAATGCTTGGTAACATCAGTGAATTATTTACTTTCCACTGCCTATGGCAATATCTGGAGCAATCTATTACTTGATGTAATCCCTCTTTGTTTTACTTAAGTCAAAACACAAAAAATGTCAAAGGAAATATTAAAAAATTCCTGCTACTTACTGTAGTCATATTGACGTGCTATATAATAGACAAAATTACGGAACAGTGAGTAGGATCTTTTCCCTTCAAAATACTAAACCCTATCTGCAAAAGGGGAAAAAAAATTTAATCAGTAAGCTATTTGGCACTAAAAGTAAGGCAAAACAACCTTTGCTTTGCTTTTTCCTTGCCCTTGCCCAGCTTAGTTCCGGCCGCCATGCATTCTCCTGCAGAACTTTATCAGGTGTATTTAAATGATTCTTAAATTCAAACACAATTATTATATGAGATTCTAAGCAATAGAAAATCAAGAGCTGCAGATTTTCTGATATTCTGATTTTGGAATGGAATGGGCTTCCATTACTCTGGAATTACACAACACTGTTCACTGTTGATATGTTCCAGAGCTTCTACAGATAGGAAAACTACACAGATATTTCACTCAGTTCTTCCTTCTTCTCACTGTGTTCTCTGTGTGAGGAGCTGTCATGAGGGATGGATGCTCAAGGTTCGTACTGTTCAGGAACTAATTAAAATTTCCCAGAGCAACTGACCCCATGGAGAATAAATCAGTGATGAACTGTGCTTAATTGTGATTCTGCACTGTGGTTGAAATTGGGCTGTTGTCTCCTGGCCCATATCACCAGCCCAAGAAAAAAAAACCTGTAAAAAATGGTTCAGAGCACCATGATGCCTTTGATGAATTTTTAGAGATATATATGAATGATAAGTCTGAGAAGATGCAGAAAATGAATAGGATTGGCAGTCATCTGTGGTATGAACAGTTTGAAAACATTGAACAGCTGAGTCTTGAAAGAGCAAAACCTCTAGAAGGCAAATTGCAGATAAAATATTTAACATGCCTAAGGGATCCCACTCTTCTCATTAGTATGCGAATGTTTCTGAGCATCCTGTCGTATTTTTTGTAACAGGTTAATTGTTCAGTGTTCATAGTATACTACTTTGAAAATGAAGTTCCTGTTCTTTGTTTTCCATTGAAAAAATGGATTGACCAACTGGTTAAATCTCTATTTCTGAGAAAGCTGTTGATGCTAACAGTGTCATAAAGTGAAATGTAGTTATTTTTATCACAGTCATCCTTTTGCCTATCTCATAATCACTAGGATGTATCGGTCTCCAAACTTCTGTGATTTTTTTTTTTTTTAATGTATAATGATTGCTAATGTAGATTGTAGAAATGAATTCACATCTCAAGATCTTTAAGGTCAATATATAAACTTGCTCTAAATTAGATTTAGAAAGAAACCAGTAACACTTTCATTAGATCTCTCATCTTCAATAAGATATCCCTTTCTAGTACTAGGTGCAATATTACATTAGAATTGATTTCAATCATGTCGAGTTTGAATCAGTCCCTAGAGCAAAAGGAGCTTGTTAACTTCCTGTGCAATGTAAGTTACGCTATTGTCTTAATTAGTTTGATCAATACTGCATGAAAAGAGTTGTTGATAGACAGCAGAGGAGGTTGTCAGCAATAGAGGATGTAAAACTAGTTGCAATAAATGAGTATGAGGAGAAAGATATTTACTTAAAGGAAGCTGTATTTTAACACATCTTTCAGTTTTATCTGTGCTGTCTCAAAAATCAGCAAGGTTTCTAACAGGAATATGTTATTGCTATCCGGATTGCGCCCATGGTTTATCATTTGGTTATGATGTTGCATTTCTACCTTTTAAGGAAGGGCAGAAAATAAGAGAAAATGAAAAAAAGTTCCCTCCTGCATCTTCTAAGAATTACCTGTCATGCTTTCCAGGCAGCTCAGCAATCATCTCTTTTGTAATAAAATAACTAGGGAATTTTTTAGCTGGTATTTTTTTTCATGGTAGCACATAATTCTATTTCTACTTATTCCTAATTTTTCAGTCTGGAGAACCTTTAATCACTAGAATTTTGGTCTTCCACATTCAAAAAGATTAGGTGCTCTGACCAAAGGATTTTCAAGATTTCTCAAGATTTATTAGCCATGGAAAACACCTTGAAGAAGCCATTTAATTCAGCCTTTTGGCAGTCTGGGATCACTGATATCTGGTATTTCAACCCTCACTTCTCCAATCTTATAACATTATGCCTTCCCACTTTACATTGCTCTCTATATATAGGTATCAGTTGCCCTCCAGTGTGCTAAGAAACTTTCAGACACATTGAAAACTGAAGAAAACAAAGCATGTGCTATTTGATTTGTAAGGCTTCACTGAAATCTTATGCTGAAAGATGACCCTTTCCAGCTCTATAGAGTTGATAATTTCTTCTTTAGCCATTGCAAACTGAATGCCTCAACAAAAACTCCTTCAAAGGGACATATTGATGTTTGATAGTTTTGTAAAGAAGGAACTCTGCGCTTCTTCAGTGTTGAAATATCTGAATTATAATGGCATAGCAAATTGTTCAACATTATTTTGTTTTAATTTTGCTATTCCTTTAAAAGGAAAAGTAGTAACTTCAATCCTCCCAGGACTTAGAGTGGCTAGTTGGATGGTGTTTTCATAACTTTTTAGAAGAGTGAAGTACTTACTGCTGCTAATGGTAATGATAGTGACATTCAGTGCCACAAGCCTCTTAGTAGTGTTTAACAATATGAGCCAAAATTCAGCAATGTCTGTAGCAAGTGGCAGTGTGTCATTGATTATAAATCTTTTAGTATTTTTTATCTTGCTTTATATGTTAATCTCGTCAAGAGTTGAAATAGCCTGTTTAGCACTGCAGGAATTTAAACTTTTGCTTCCTACATTTGTAATGCCGTTCTGATCATCAACTGCGAGATTGGTGCTTGGGCTTTTTTCAAGAGTGTATTGAGAGACATTGATCAGAAACCTTTTCCTCTGACAGACAAAGGACATTTTTTAAGGTGAATTTCACTTTGTTTTTTAAAGGGCCTCTGAGATCAGTTACAATTGTTAGAGAGAGAAATCTTTCCAGAGCACTTCTGAAAAGAATTGTGAATAAAATATGCAACAACTTGGTCTCCTTAAAATCTTTTTTTTTTTATTTAAACCAATAAACGTTGTAGTGATTTTGATGTCCCAAACAAATTGCTTGAGTATTTTCTGCCTGAGGTGCCACCACAGGCTACCACAGTCTAGAAGTATTCTCACATAGATAATAGCCCTTGATCTCTTCTACCATTCATGAAATTTCCTACTGAAATTATCAGTAATGACCATTTTACTGGAGAGGGGAACCTGTCTGTTCCATACCTGTGATACATTGTTTTCTTTGGTGCTGTTTCTTTTCCAAAAAGTCTATAAGTTTAATACCACCCAAGCACAGGTGTGGTATCTAATAATTGCATTTTGAGATCACAAATTTGTGCCTTACTGCCCAGTTCACATGTTGAGATGTTTTCACAGTACTGATTGGCACTGAATAGTATTGATTTAACTAATATTTTTAGGTATAACACATAACATTGCTGGAAGCTGAATATTAAACCCTCATGTTAAACTAAATCAACTGATAATTTTAGATATCACAAAGAATATATATATAAGGTATTATTCAGGTGAAGCAAAGATCCTCCTTCAAGTCCTGCTGTACCAAGAGTTGACTGGAGACCCTAGAGAGGAAAAAGAACAAAGTTAATTTGCAATAACAGTGGTGACCTTTTCTCTCATTTCAGGAGCAGCTGAGAAAAGTTCCAAACATGGTGCAGAGGACAAAACACAGAATATTATTAGTGCTATGAAGGAAAGAATGAAGATTAGAGAGAAAAATAGACCAGAGGTGTTTGAAGTGATTCAGGAAATGTTTAATATTTCTAAAGAAGATTTTGTACAATATACAAAAGCAGCGAAACAAAGTGTTTTGGATGGAACATCCAAATGGTCAGCAAAAATAACTATCACAGGTAATTTTCTTTTGTTCTAAGAGCTCTTTCTTTCCTATTCCCCTGGTTTAGGAACAAGATTTTTTTATAAGTAGGGCTGGACTGTGTGTTCAATTGCATACTTGGTATATCTACAAAGAGTTGAATTTATAGGATGCCACCTGCAAGAGTTGAGTTCTAAGTTGCCAAGCTACTTTATATTCTACTGCTCTAGGAAGGAAGACAAGTAAAAATAATTTATCTTCTCTACCTCTTACCAGTATCTCCTGTGCTAAGGAATAGCATTTTGCCACTGACTGCAAGAGTTAAAGTTCACCAAAAAATAGGCTTTGAGTGACTAAAAAACCACTTGAGCTCGCAATTCCAGATCCCATTGGTTTGAAACTTATTATCCATTCTTGTTGCTTGACTAAGGGTGTGTTCCATTTTAGTGATGCTGATGTTGCATAATTCTGCTTACTCCAAACATATTCCAGATGGCTTCCAATTGCATTAACCTGGTTGCTCATGAAGATTTCCAGATCCTCTGACTTCGACATTTCAGTTTTTGAATTAAAACCTCAGCATGAATGGAGGCTGTTGTGAAGGTTGAGGGGTGGTGCATGAAACTCAGAAGAATAATTGTGGAATTTTGGGACTGTCACCAAGCACTAGGGACATATTTAATTCATATGTTTACTTTCAGTTCTACCTCTAGAGGATACTGAAGGCTGCCTTGTGTTCAGGCCAGTATAATACATACAGTTTAATCCTTGAAGACTTTTTCTAGGCTCTCCCTTAAATCCACTGCATAAATAGGAGAGGGATACTTCTTTGCCTTCTAAAAGTTTCCCTGTGGATTTAGAGTGAATGGGGAAGACAAAATAAGTTATTTCATTCCTAAGAGTGTTTTCAGAAATTGGATGTGTCAAAGAATAGCAGAATTTTACTTCTTTCACTGAAGTCAGCACATATGACTGAACCCACACTGAGAGCTGATCTGCTGAGCAAGGTGCCATTTTTAGGTAATCATTTTTCTGAGCGCACCAAGGGAGCTTCATTATCCAAAATGATTGACATTAGAGAATGTTAACTAAATGTTACCACTGAGATGATTTAAATAATATGTGCAAAATAACAAAGCCAAGTGCTGCTGAATGGTAAGAGCCAGAGCAAGCATTTTAGCTGCAGTTCTCCGGCTTTGGTAGGCTGCTCTTTGACAGTTCAGCTTTCTCCTGAGATTTCCACTTTCATAAATTATGATGGAAAATCAAATTGTATGTATTTATATTTGCCACTAAATTCGTATCCATTAACTATACACCCACATTAACTGTCAGAAAGGATAGCAAATACATAAATAATTTATAATAATTGATCTGAACTGTCACCCTCTCTGTGATAGCATGGAAAGTATTCTAAAAATCACAGTTCATCTCTTAGGAGAACAAATGACAAATAATAGCCACGCCTCGCATGTTCAGTTCCATAATCCACAGGGCATATTTTTTATATTCTTGAAGGTTTTAGTTTGGAAATGTTAGTTTGGATCTTTGGAGAAATTTTGGGAACTTTTATTTATTTACTGGGGGGCAGGGAACTTTAGGGAACTATCAGCCTCAAGACAAGTTATACAGCATTATATTCCTTGCCATTCTGATTAAACCAAAGTTTGAGAAAAGTTTTTGAATTATGTGTGAAAAGTATTTGTTTGGTGCTCAGTAGTGAATCTTCATATTTATTACTCTATTAAACTATATTTTAAAATCTGATACAGTCCAGAAGGGTAGTTAGACGAACTTTGTCAGTCTCCAGAGTTACAGACACTGGGAAAATAATGCAAAAATCTTTCCTTCAGGAGCCCTCACTTTGAGGGCTTCGTTTCCTGTTGCTGTTGTCGTTGTCATTCTCATTTCCTTCTTGGCAATAAAGGCTATGAGGGCTAAAGCAAATTATCTCTCCTTTTGTCGCAGTTCTTTGTGCTCAGGGCTTACAGGCTAAGGACAAAACTGGCTCAAGTGACCCATATGTTACTGTGCAAGTTGGCAAAAACAAGCGAAGAACAAAAACTATTTTTGGAAACTTGAATCCAGTATGGGATGAAAAATTCTATTTGTAAGTATAGAAAATGCCGTTGATACTGCTTTTTTAATCTACATTTAGGTAATATAACTCTGCCAAGCAAAATGCTGGCTTAATTTGAAAATGTCTTGTCTATACATGTTCATAGCATTATGAAATTAGCAAATTCTGAATGGAGAGAGCATCAAAGTTTATTGTGGTTTTATCTTATAATGATCACGCGGCTTATAATGAAGTCTTTTTGGGGATCTGTTGGTAGTGTCTAATTATTCTAATCTTTAAGGGAACTTATGTAACAGTTTTCATACTTCAACCTCACATACCAACTATTGTCGTTAGAAATGCCTTCCTGTGTGCCAGGTATTGGCCATGCAAGGTAAATGTGTTTGTATTTGACACTGTGATTGTCCGAGGTGTAACTGGCGAATTTGGTAGCAACTGGTGTGCTCCAGGCTCTGGGTTGGTGTGTTTGTAATGTCCACACTTTTAGCAGACTGAGTATTGTCCAAAAGTCTGATGTGGAGAGTATGGTACGATAGCATTGTTTAGTTTATTCTCATATTCCCTTCCTCCTATAAAGAGGGCATAAATTTTCACTATTCCTATCTACATAAACTGTGGAAACAGTTTCTTTGAGGGTTCAGACATTTGAAATAGAGCCCTGTTTCCTTCGAGAAGCTGCAATGTCATAACATGACAGGTTACCTTCTTATTATCTAGCACTTCCCTGGTTTTTGACCAAAATCTGCTACCTTATTGAGGAGGAGGTTGTTTCAGTAGTGAGTTTGAAAGAGTTTTGCTCCAAGATGCTTCTTTTCTTTGTCTGGAAAAGGTATTAGGGAATCCAGCTGTGTTAAACAACGTATGCCCATTCCTTTCACAGTTGCAGACACTTGTATTAGAAATGAATAGTTAATTCAGAGAAAACAGACACCTAGAAACTTTTTTACGAGCTTCTTCTCTACAGAAAATCTTTTCTTCTTGATTTGCATTACTCTGGTAACAGCTGAAGTGTCATACCTCATTGAATGACTTTCAGGGACCAAAAATAGGAGATTAATTACTTTCTTGCATTTAATTGTAGGAGTTGCATAATATCAAAAATGGGATGAGCAATTCAGCAAATTTGGTAGGAAGTTTTGAATGTATTTTCTCAAAGGCATGAGCAGGGCTACAATAAAATCCCTGAAAACTTGAAAATATTCTATACTTTTTTCTCCCAGCACTAAGTGTTACTATCATCTGCTGCCCTAGCAATAACATTTATGCCCCCCTCCCCCAAAACTGACTATAGCATGAACTTCCCGAGTAACTGCTTTGAACTGAATACATTTTCCAACATTTTTGTAGCACTTGTGCTTTCTAAAATAATCTCCCTGACTTATTTAATGCTTTGGATTTCAACTGAAAGTATGTGAGAATTTTTAAATTGTATTAAATAAATGTTTAACCAGAAGATTAAAGGAAATCAATATAACTATTTAATTGACTCAGGAAGCATTATTTAAATTAGGCTCTATTGGTGATATTTGATATTCCTGTTTAAAATCTAATATTAATCATCATTATAACTTTTAAATGATGAAATGCAGAAATACGATGTCTCAAAAATCTTACAATCTTATACTTACTTATTATACCAAAACATGCATTTAAGTCTTCCCATCTGTTTCAAAACAAGGACTTGGAAAAAACATTGGCTCCCTGCTGTGCATTTGCTCTGTCATAGCAAAAGGAGTGAGGGCAGTGCTGTAGTTCTTAGAACCACAAGTAACCCAGATATGATTGTATGGTAACAGTGAGGGAATGTTTCTAACAAAATGTAGTCTGACACTGCTGAATGACCATGGCATACTGGCTTAGATTTTAACAGGGGACCTCAAAAACCGTAACTAAAATTGAGCTTCTGGTGCACGAGGTAAAGAAGTAAACAGGCCAGCAGATGTTCATTTAATGAATGTAATATAGGTGCTAAGGGCTTTGATCCTTTCTCCTGGCATTATGAGAAATGAGGTAACAGAGATGGTTTGAGGTTTTTTTCAATAAAACATCAGTGATAGGAGAGCTTTTTTCAACGCCAGAGCAAAGGAAGAGTTCTGCAGCTGTCACCTTCTCTTTCTGGTTGAGTGTGGCATCTCATACAGGAAAAGGGACTGCATTTTCATTGTTTTAGTTACAGAAAGATGTATTTTGACTGTATAGTTTTCAGCTTTGTAGAAAGCTTTAGATTGATACACTATAATAAAAGTATATTTTCAACAGTTAATTACTGAACTATAGAAATCTGTTTTTTCTGACAGTGTTGTCTAGGCAAGCACACATCTCCAAATTGCCCTGCTGACTGTGCAGGTACCACATTTCCTCTGACCGTTCATAAAAACCTCAGATACCATTGTATAATACAGAAGTATTTTTAATAACTGGATGATTATTTTACATTATTTATTCTTCCTATTTTGGCTGTCACCAAGACACCATAAGGGCTCTAATGAATATCTTCACTGGATGTATATTGCTGCCTTCAGTGCATGAAAACATTTGCTCCAACTGATTTCAGTCATCCAGCTGTGGATGTTCTTTCCTTACAATTATTTTAAACCATAGCCCTCGCACATTATTTATTCTGAAAGAAATGATTAGTGGATTCATTTAAAGCATATTTACTATCAGTGGCCAAGAGGACTTCACCAAAGTCCCTTTGTACTGTTACTTTATACATTCTTGATCAGCTGAACTGACTTGTAAAAAATATGGTCTTCTCTGTACCTGAAGATAACATGATTGGTTAACTGCTTAAATGGTGCTCCAGTTTCCAGTGATATCTAAACTCAGTTTTGCCAGAATTGTTGAAATAGCTCAAGGATTGCCTCATAAGCAAGAGTATATAACAGAGAATTATAATACATAAAACCAATTGAGTAATAAAACCTGCACGTTAGTTTACTAGATTCATCCATTCTAAAAATTCTTCAATAATCAGCCAAGTTTGAGACATTCTGCTAATGAAAATAACTGTATCTCACAGCCTCAGCCCAAATCAAGAGAGAAGAACACTCTAAGAAACAATTCCAGTGATAAATTGTTTGTTCAGTGATAATGTTTTTCAGTTTCACGGTACAGCATGCATGGTCCGAGTCTTTTTTTCAAACTGTTGTCAATCCAGATTAATTTTATACAACTCTCTTTTTGTTATGACAGAGTAAAATAATGCAAGAAAAAGCATAATTAGTCTCATTCTACTTTATCAGAAAGCATGGCCCGTGACAACACTGCTAACGAACTGGGACTGTCCAGACTAGAGAAGAGACAAGTAGTGGAGGTAAGGATGTCTTTAAACACATCCTTTCTCCTGCAAAGAGGAAAGGAATAGTCTATTTTCCATGCTTACTGTTATAGTAGAACAAGAAGTAATAGCCAAAAATTCCATTTAAAGGGGTTTAAATCAGACTTCAGAAAAAGTCTGGGTCTAATGAAGTTCCGGAAGAGACTTCCTGAGGGACCATGGAACTCTGAACACCTAAGAACAAAGTGGACAGACTTCTCATAGCAACGGTATGGATCTGGTTCTGGTTTGCAGTAGTGGCAATATTAATAAACATGAGGGTAATAATAGCAATAAATGGCTTCTTGAACTTACTGAAGGTAGCAGAGTATCGCTTAGTTGTCATTCTGCCACTGGGTGCAGGTCTCTTAGAGATGTACAATCAGGTCATGCCAGTGCATCTAATATTAAATTTACATTGGGGTACGATTGTAAAGGTACTTTCTTCTTAAAATTTCATTACTCTAGCCACTAGAGTAATGTAATATAATATAATATAAGCTGGAGTTCTGTGAGGATTATTTCATGTCTGTGTGGCATTCTGGAAATGCAAAAGTAATGTAGTGTCACCAGATTGTTGGTAAATTATTAAAACTGTCCCTTCTATCTTGCGTCTGTGAATATAGTGCAACTTTTCTAGTTTTCAGAAGCATCAGTACCTTCATTCTCCGTGTGCTAGAGAACAATTCATTTCTCATCTTCCTGTATCACACTTCTGTGAATGCTTTCACTGAGCATATAAAGCATAGTGGCTAGAAGAGGAACACTGAAAATAGCATATGTTGTCTAGCCTTTAATCTCCTGGGCTGATTTTCCTGGAGTAAACAGAAGTAGGAATTCCACTCAGAGCTCCTGCACAGGTGTAACCAGTGACTAAAGCAGAAGGTGCGTGGCATTACATAGGGCTGTTTCTGCGAGTCTGGGCAGGTAAGTAGAATCATTCAGAGACAGCTCTGTAACTTTAGCAGTAAAGCTCCCTGCAGTCACACTGCCACAGAGCAGGCCAGGAGAAATATTTGTACATCCACTCCTCGGTTTTTGAATCACAAATCCATGCTATTTTTGTGGTCTTGCACAGGAACATTACAAACACAGCAGAGCTGACTTCGTGCTAAAGTTTTGACATGAAGATGAACGTGAGTTAACACGTTGGTTCTGCCAGGTTTTACTAACCTAAGATTAAAGGAGAAAAGGATTTTGAAGACAACTGAGGATATCAGGGAATAGTACAGTCATCCTGACTATCTGAATAAATATTTCTTAATCAGCTAAGTGATTTCAGAGGGAAATTCGTGTTGTCTCAGGAGAATAAAATATGGTGTTGGTGCTGAAGTACACAATGATTTTTATATGCAGCATCTGCCAGAGAATTAAAACAGGAATAAGATTTCTGTTAAAAGCACAGGTATGGTGATGAGGGTCACATAAATACCTTATCAGGGACAGATCTCCCTATGTCACTATAGAAATCCTTTTGTCAAATATTTCTGTTGGGTACATAGCTAAATGCAATTCAGGACTCTAGCAATGTTAAGCAGTAACTCAGAGCTACATTTCAGGAAAATTAAATGGTTTCTGTGTTTAACCTAGTTCCTTAAGGCAGCAATGTTTATTTGATCCATCTGTATCTTCCTATATTTTGTATGTCCCTACTGATAGCTTTTGAATTTTGTGATCAGTCAGAGAAATTTCATGGATTGCCTAATAGTATGTCTGTCATGTTCTATGAAAGTATGTGGTCAGAGAGAGATGAGATCCTAACAGTGTCCTCAGTATGAGCTCACCCCATAACAGACACCAGGACTTCACCTGAAGTGGTAATTTGTGAAAACCCCAACTATGGGAGAAGGTTCAGTAGGTGATTGTGGTTTGTTGGGTGTCAGGGAAGCCAGTCATAGGACAAAAAGAAACTGCACTTTATTAGTTTTGCTTATCACAGAACAATGTGCATTTTAATTACCAGAATTATCTGCAAAGTTAAAATCTGGGATACAGACAGACACAAGGATTTCTGTGATACTGAATGATGTCACAGTGTGGCAGAGTAAAAGCTGTGAATGCCATTTTTACTGTCTGATTGGCCTTGACAGTAATAATACCATTTACAGCACTTTATACTTCCAAAGCCCATTACCAGCACTAATTAATTCTTAGAATACCCCTGAGGGGTGCTGGTTGGAAGATAAGTTGGAGTATTACTGTTTTAACACTGGAAACAGAGACAGATCACTGAGCAGCGATAGTGCTTGGAATAGAATTCAAGTAAAAACTCTTAATCAAGTGTCAAACTAAGGCCCTGCTGAAGATGAAAATTTGCTGCTACAAAGATAAGCCATTTTTAAAGATAAAGATATGTAATATATAAAATATTTCTGTAGCATTAGTGAATGGATATTAAAAAACATACTTAGTATGGATGCATGAGTATGGCATGGATTTAACTGATGCCAGCTCTGTACTAGTCAAATGTCAGCAGAAAGTTTTTCAGTAACACAAACCTCTGCAGGCAGTGTTGGGATACTCCAATCAAGTCATCAAAAGCCATCGCTGAGGAATAGTAAACAGTCCTCATTGTGCCTTACAGGAATAAGCAGTAGTAGAGTTTCTTTTTCCATTTCTGTGCAAATACATGCAGGATGCAGCTGGGAGTAAAAATTTTTATCCACTCTGTACTGTGCAGATTGCAAGTGAAGCCACCTCATTCCCTCATACATCCAGCTGTTTCTCAAATCCACTCAACTCAGAAGGGGTTAGTAAGCCACTTATATTTGCAAGAAATTTTTTAGAACATGGCATGTCCCCTGCTCTTTCTCCTTACCAGGGAATGGAGCTCTTGAAGAACATCAGTGTTATCTCTTAAAAAAAGCAGCTACTTAATTTCATGGGTTTTTCTGATGGCCTTTCTTGTCTTGCTGGGGTGCTTGTGCATACTTCTTGGATTTTAACAAAAGCTTCCTGACACACACTGGAAATATTCTTTAATTTTTTTTCTTGCTTTTTGTATTATTCCAGACTGCTACTTCAGTAGTTTACTGTATGTACTACATTGCATTCCTAAACAAATAAACCTGACCTAACTGTAGCTTTCCTAAGATATTTGTTAAATTATAGCATCAAGACGTATGCCTCTTAATTTAATAGTTTTAATGAACAGTTAGTGACATTCCTAAATACAATCTCTAAGTAAATATAATTCAATCAAGTTATTCTCTTTGTATATATACTAATTCTCATATATATAGTAATTGTAGTTTTGTCCCTGGCAGTCTGGGATGGCCTTTTCTCTGGATGTTGCAGGTTGTTTGTGCTTTGACATTTGATGCAGTCAAGCAAGTGTGTGGAAATGGAGTTCAGTGAATTAGAGAGCAGTACAGAGTAATACAGTTTATATATCACTCACAGTGTGTGTTTTGTTTTTGTTTTTCCAGTGAATGTCATAACTCTACAGATAGAATAAAAGTGAGAGTATGGGATGAAGATGATGATATCAAATCCAGAGTAAAACAGCATTTCAAAAAGGAATCAGATGACTTCCTTGGGCAAACAATCATTGAAGTAAGAACACTGAGTGGAGAAATGGATGTATGGTATAATTTAGGTATGATTCTTACTGATTTTTCAAAACAAATTCAAGTAGAATCTTACTGTCTTTAACTTTGTGCCTTCAAAATAATTTAGCTTTGGTACCAGTATATGACTTTTAAAGTACTAAACATTACAGGCTGATTTGAAAATGAAAGATACAACCCCCAATCCCTGTCCCCCTGTGCCACTGGCAGGGAAGAGGTAGAGAAAATCAGGAGAGAAGTAAACCTGTGAAGAAAGAAGGGGTGAGGGGAAGGTGTGTTTTAAGATTTGGGTTTATTTTTCATTATCCTACTCTGATTTCGCTGGTAACAAATTTATCTTTCCCCAAGTCGAGTTCGTGGTTTTGGCCATGGAAGTAATTGGTGAGTGATCTCTCCACTGTCCTCCTCTCGACCCATGAGTCTTTCATTAGATTTTCTGTCGCCTGTCCAGCAGAGGAAGGGCAGTGACCGAGCAGCTTTGGTGGGCACCTACCACAATCAGCCCATCACACTCAGACAGAGGAGTAGTCCAGGTTGTTGCTAAAGTCTTCATAACTAAAGGAAAATAACAGATACTAGGTAGAAAATTAAAGTTATTTCAATTGAAAAGGGGAAAGTAGTAAATAAATTCTGTGCAGCCTTATTTGAATATGGGAGATAAAATAAGAAAGATTCTTTACTTCAAGGTTAGATATTCTATTTCTTGGCCTGAACCATGTGTGAGGTACCAAAAAACATTCTCGTTTTCAACAGTAGGACTCCCTGGCTTTAAGAACATTAAATTAGAATGATTTATGAAAGCTTTTCATATAACATACATATGTTCTTCATAGTTACTAATGTATTACTTTTCCACTCTTCAGAAAAGCGAACAGATAAATCGGCTGTCTCTGGTGCCATTAGACTGAAAATCAATGTTGAAATTGAAGGAGAGGAGAAAGTTGCTCCCTATCATGTGCAGTACACCTGTCTACATGAGGTATGTTGGAGAAGTTCTAGTATACAGTATAGAAATTACTACTCAGTTGTGACATGGATAAGGAAAAAAGGCTTCAGAACGTTAGAACACACTGAAACAAATAACTGCTACTGTGCTTCAGCACAAGTTTATTTTAGATTTCCCGTTCTGTATTGCTGATGAAATATCAGGTTCAGAGGCAAAGGCAAAATAACATAAGACCAACAGATCATTCCTGCCAGGGGGTGTTAGAGAGAGAGGTTGAGCTGGATAAACTCTCCGTGTACTGTTTTTTGATTTAACACTTTGATGCTCCATACAGGATTGCTAACATCAGGAATGTACAAACATTTCTATTTGTTACAGAGATACGCTGGAAAGGATTTCTGTTCTTTTACAGTAATTCATATTTGGAGAGTGAGAAAAAGAAGAAGCACAGGCAGAAAATTTAATTGTCCTTTCATCTAGTTTGCTTTTGTCAACATTGAAAAAAAATCATCACTGATAAATCAGTGTGTCTTCTGAGAGATTTTCTTTGTAGTTGATTGCTCTTCCTTCAAATTGTGATCCATGTAGAAATACAAGTAGTTTCTGAAAGCTGATAGCTAATATAAGGCTGAAAGTTCACCACTAGCATGTAGCCACAAAATCCCATTGTTCACCATTTGTAAAATCGGATATTTAAGGCATTTGTTCTGATAGGTTTTGAGCTGAAATTGCAAATGTTGGACCTATGAAGTAAATGACAACATTCAAATGCTTGAAGATGGTCCAAGAGACAGTTATGGGCTAATTAGCAAAACCAAGTATTTTGAAGTTTTGGGGTTTTATTCAATCATTGAAAATAGGAAATAAAATCTGCTGTTAATTTGTGGATACATAGGGAGCTAGGCAGTCTGAGAAGCATTCTATGCCATGAATGTCAAATCCTACCTTTGCTCCCAAGGTTACTAAACCTGAACTTTATTGCACACCTTGCACAACCTGAGAGGCACCTGCAGTATTGCTGTTTGCTCCCTGGAACATAAGGACTTAAATAATGAATTTGAAATTTATTGGTCACAGATCCAATTAAAATTGAAACACTGTGTAATAAGTATTACAACATCACAATTTCATTCATTCATAAGGGCACATAAAAGAGAAGTCTCTGCACTATTTAATGTTGCAGTCTTTCTGTGCCAGTTAACTGACAGGACTTGATATCAAGGAGATACGATGTGCTGAATCACAAGCCTGCTGACTAGTTTGAGCCAGTCTTCAGAAAAACAATTAATATATTGATGACCATATGTAGGATGTATTTTCAGAATGCTACTTAAAGGCCAAAATTTACTATTTGATACGTTTCTTACCTTTAGAATCTCTTCCATTACTTGACGGAAGTTAAATCTAACGGTGTGGTGAAAATCCCCGACGTGAAAGGCGATGAGGCCTGGAAGGTGTACTTTGATGATGCTGCACAAGAAATTGTGGATGAATTTGCAATGCGCTATGGAATTGAATATATTTATCAAGCTATGACGTAAGTATTACTATGGCTGGCTTTCTGCTTTGCTGTCAACCATGTGTTTGAGGACAATAACGAATTTCAAGCCTTCATGATTTCCTTTGCTGTTTCTCTTCCATTCCTTACTTTAAGTTCTTGTTATCATTTTTGTCCATCTGATTCTAATTGAAGTGCTTCTCATCTGCAGGGGAATTAAGATACCAGTATTTTATAAGCTGTTACTGGTATTACTGCTAATGCATTCCTTAATCCTTATGATACTGATATGTAGCAAGGTTCAGAAAGACTTCCAGTGTTCCAGATGTGACTGGGATGCTAGAACAGGGTTTCACAAGCTCTGTACTCTTTTCCAGGACTACAGAAATTATGGAACAACAGCAATGGCTATAGTGAGCTTCTATAGTATATGTAAATAATTTGTGGAAGTAATTTTTAACAGTATTGAGACTTATTAGTACGCTGTCCAGTCTGAATTAGCTGTCTGAACACCTTAGAGCAGAGCACCGTATAGCTCAGAGGCCTGGAGACATGAGAGATCCATTGTGTATTCTCAATTTGTCCAGCAAAAAACCTTATCTGGTGAAAAGTACTATATTCTGCTGGCGCTGTAGAAAAGCAGGGGACTCCAAATGAGTCTTCTAAATAAAAAATAAAGACTTTTTTTTCTTATAGAAACCTGATATTATGGAATTTTGAATGAGAACATCTCTCTTTTTTTTTCATCTTTTTACCTCGTAAGAAGAAAAATCTTACAATAAGTTGAAGTTACATAAAAATGTGAAGTTTTCTTTTTATTGCAGGATATAATGACACCACCTGCTATTGCAACGAGCTTGTCTTTCACTTTATACAGCTGTCTGTGAATTATTGTATTGTTCATCTAATAGAAGGGTAGAGGTTGTATTTTGTAATATACACATGTTTAATGGTCTTCCTTCAAGGAATTTAAACAGCATTGCACAGAATAATGAGTGAAACTTGCGAGTTTCTCTGTTGTATACCTAAACTACATACGGAGGAATTCATGTGTTGGCTTTCAGGAATATTTGTGGTTTTGTGTTTAGTTTCTCTTTAGCCCTGTGTGATTAAGTTATGTCACTTACTAACTTAGCCTGGTATTGTAGTTTTGTAAGTTGATTTAAAGTGGTATGGCATATTTACCAAAACGTTAGTGATAGAGTTGTTCATGCTGTGTGTATCAAAATGAATTCAGGGTTTGACCAGAAATGAATTCTAAAGAACTACTAATGCCAAAGGAGGGCTGTTATTAGCAATTTGCATAAGAAATAAAGGGCTGATTTAAAATTAGGTTTCTCCTAACTATAGCCCCAATACAACATGGCTGCATTTTTGACAGACAACCTTAACTGTAAAATTATTTTGAAGTTTGTTTTCCTTCATCATTTGATGTATTCAAGTACTGCAAAATTTTCCAGAAAAAGTTTGAAACTGGTTTTAGAAATTCAGATGTTGCCAAAGTCAGCATTGCAAAAATAGCAGTATAACTGATGTGAGTGTATAAAGTATTTTTTACTTAAAAGTGGCAGAAATTGTTAGCTTATATTTTTATATAAAGAAGATGCTTTATTTTTATCTCAGTAAATAACATAATGTACAGATATTCATGAAAAGGAAGTAACATGGAACTGGGCAAGTACTCCAACACATTTTTCAGGAGTCCTTACTCAAAAATTCTGATCAAGCCATTTTAAGTTAAATGACCTACTTTGCCTTGTCCTCTTTTTGTTCTTGCTTTCTTCTATACCTTTTCCCCTAAATTTCCTTGATGCTGATGACTGCAAACCAGGTGTATGAAGGTAGATGTAATAAGAAAGTGAATTCAATATTGGTAGTTACACAAAATAAAAGCTAAGATTTCATTGTCCCCATACCCGGACCCTTTTATATTTTGAAATGTTGCATGTCAATAATGAGCACTGCCTGTTTGAGGGGAAGGCCCCAGTCTGTTTAAGTTAGGAATAAAATCAGGGATAAATGTAATCTCAAGTAATACTTGGGGAAGAATATATATTCACGTACGTTGTTTTGCTGATTCATCTGCAGACACGTCTCTGAGCATTCAGACTTTGGGAAGAAGAGTAGTGAAGACACTAAGTCTATTTGTCATGAGGAATTTTCTTTTGGACTATTATCTGTTGGTTTTATTTCTTTTTATGAGATTACCTTTTTCTTCTGGAACAATTTTAGTGGCTGGAAGAAAATGTACAGCTTCTTGATGTAGGAAATAGAATTATCAGATTGCATTTGGTAACAAAGGTCTCATACTAAAACAAAAGCAATTTTCTACTGTACGACAGAGGGAGAATTTGAATGTAATCACTTTGCCCAGAGGAATATTGTGTAAGCGATTTTTGCTTGAGAATGTAGTTGCAGAGTACTTCTACTGCATGTCTCATGATAACATTGCAAATTAAAATGTTTGTGTTTGTAAATGCAAAACTGACTATGCCTTAATACCCCATGATCCAGAACCCAGAGAGCATCTGCACTTCATCAGGCTACGTGGGTTTCAGGATTCTGCTAATGAGGGGCTCATTTTGCCTGAATGTAATTGTTAGTGTTCATATTTGTTTGAAAGTTAGCTATTATGTAAAGTTTCAGTGCCAGTTAGTGATAGTCAGTCTTGACCCTTTTAACTATGGATAGATGGCATATGCTGGAGTAGGAACATATGCCTTTCTGCATTTCTACACAACATAAACCTGATTAAGTTCCCTAAAGTACCCTTGTCTAAAACGACTTGGCATCCTGTTCCACTACAGCAATAAACAATCCCACTTGTCTATCATTTCTGGTTCGTGATGGTGGCTTTGTCATCTATGATCCCCTTGATAAACCCTGAAGATTTCTTTCTGGCTCTCAGTATTTATTTATATCTATTCCTCTAGAGCACAGAAATAATTTTTCTAAAATATAGTCTTGATTTTCTAAATACAGTGAGTATACTGATACTGGAATGTGGGTGTCAGCCCAGAAGATATCACACAGGTGGTTACCTGTCTGCTCTAGTCATTGTCCCCAGTGAGACCTTTCTCAGCAAACTTAGAAAGAGAATGAATTCAGGTGTGATTGCACCTCTTGATGGAGATAGAAGCATCCAAGTTTTTGTGAGATAAATGTAGACACTTTTTCCCTAAAGATGCTGACTTAGCAGGGGTGTCTTACTCTTAAGGTACAGATTACAACTGCACAGTTCCTGAGCAAGGAAATCTGCTTCAAGTTACCAGATGTGGAATTCTGTGGTAAATGTGAATAGAAAAACAGCTATCGACCCAAACCAAAACACAACAAAAAGACTGCTTCTGTTGCAGTAATTGCAGCTCTTTGAAGGTTTGACTGTATAGGTTACATAATCCACTCTTCTTTCTTATGATTATTTTATTCTTCCATTCCTCATGGAGTCTGTATTAGGAAAAGAAAAGCAAGACAATTACAGCCATTCTTACATGGTTCAGATGAGAATTTTTTTTTTTTGTGATGGATAGCAGCCAGATAGACATTGTTAGCCACGTGAATGGGACGTGTAACTCCCAGAAGTACGAGCACAGATGTGTGAGACAATAGGGAAGAAAATAGGCATCACAGAAAACAGGAAGAAAAAGTAGAAAAACAGCACAATGATCCAGCTGGCCTTTATTTTGATGACTGTGGTGATTGATGTTGTAAATTCAACATCTAGAAGGAATAATACTGGAACGTTATTTACCTGCATATATTAAGCCACCACTCTGCCATCAAGAAAAAGTAACTTTTTTCCTCTCATTCATCTTTCGACATAATTTATTTCTCTTTAGAAGGCAAAAATCTGAGCACGTATTGAAACAGTGTTTGATTAGACACTGAAATTACACATAATATCAGCAACCTGAATTTACTGTGTAATAGAGTCAAGTGCAATAAAAGCTCTACTAAGATCTTTGCTTCTTACTGGCAAGAGTCACCACAGGTAGAACCTAATGATTTTCAATCAGCAGCATAGCTCTCATTCCAGCAGGTTAATGGGCACTAACTATGTCATCTTGTTCTCCTGCTAGTTTTCAATTAATGTGGTAGCACTGCAAAAAGCACTCAAATTGCCCATTAAACTAATTTTTTATTGATAGCATTTGCTTACTAATGAGTACAGCACATCAATTAGACTTCTTTCTTCGCTAATTCACGCTAGCAGAAATATTGGAAGAATCCCAGGCACTGCCTGTTGGTCAGAAAATTGCATAGTAAGAAGGCTGGAGCAAGCAGGCCTGGTTTCAGACACCGCTGTAGCTTAAGCAGTGCAGTATTGCTCTAAAATGTGTGAGAATTAGCAGTGGGTGCTGTGACATCATGTGCCCACTAGAAATTAAGAACCCATGCTACTGGCTTCTGTTTTCAAAGACCTGCAAAAACAAGGATAGGTTTACTTTGATGTATTCATTTTAGCAAGCAGACGAAGCCAGGTAGCTTGCAGGTGGCTGATAACCTGAGTTATCAGCACTCTCAGAATCATGACCCGTATTGTGTACTTAATAGGTTCTGTGAACATTAGAGATTTTAATTAAATGATGGAGAGAAACAAAAATCTGTCACAGATGCTTTATCATAATTTTCACTAACCACATTACAAATGAAAGAGTGCAGTGACACAATACGGGCATAAATTATACCAATAGGTTTACATTTTCCGTGTGAGAAATTGGTACAATTTGGTTCTATTTTCAAGATAAGAGCTCAGTACAGATCATGGGTAGCTCATTGTGAAATGGTCAGAAGAACCTGCAGAAGACACCTTAAAATGTTGACCCAGACAATTTTTCCATTGTCTGTCATGTTCCCTGAAGGCAGTTGAGACAATCCCAATGATTTCCCTGCTGCTGACTGCTCCTTTTGCCTGCCTCCTCCCTCAGCAGAGTGTATGTTACAGGTATGACTCTAAGGCCAGTGGGATTATTAGTGCCTTTTAATCTCCAGATTGATATTACTCATGCAGTAAGGACCTTTAGGTCCACTAAAAGATTTTTGGAAATTAAAGATCATCAGTAAAAGTATTAATTATTTTGTTGTCAATTTTTTGAAAACTAGTTCTGATCATCCCTACATATATTTCTCAAACTTATTCTTAGATAAGGAGATATTTCTATTAGCTTTAAATATTACCTTATTGGTGAGAACCACCTGGCATCACTGATGTTTTTTATTACAAAGGAAAGTATTATTCTTCTACTTGACAGAAAACATGTGACATATAATAAAAGATTTTCTAAGGGGTAGAGAACTGTGTTATTCTTTTGTTGAATTCACATTGCAGTATTCAAAAGCACTTCTTGATAACACTGGCAAGGAATTAAAGGTTTGGTAACACTATTCCATGAGCACATAGCTGGGAATGCTGGGTTCCTGTCCTGGCCCATTTGATTGGTTTGCTGTGTAGTTTTGAGCAGTTTCTCTCAAACATTTTATATAACAGCAGTTATATAAAATGCAGATAATAGCACTTAATGATTGCCCTTACAGGAAAATAATCTTGAATGATGTCTTGAAAGATGATTTGGGCAGTGACAACAGTTAAGGGTACTTGGCTAAAGTTCAGCAGGAGAGTTCAATTGTACCTCATGTTAATTTTTTTCTTGGAAGGGCATTAGTGCCCAGGTGGTTCAGGCCCAGCACACTGCTCTGCCTTATGCTCCTGAGGAGGAACAGGAGAGAGGAGCCAGAGACTCCAGCTGAGAAGAGCATGTGGCCAAATCAGGACCTTCAGTCGTACAGAGACTGATTGGAGTTTCTTAATCCTCTTCTGTTTGACTGTACACCCATTTTCACCACCATCTTTTCCTAATCCCCCTCATTCTCTTTCCTATTTGTGTACATTTAGTCTTTATCCCTTTATCTCCTTCCTGGTCCTGCCTAACTATAAATCTTGAAATTAGGAATTTATGTTTGCAATGATGATTTTCACTCTCCTCATGTGTCAGGTCTTTCATTCATTTGCACCTCTCACATTTTGTTGTAAGATCTTTCTATGCTACCAGCAGGCACCTCCTGTTTCGTTAAACAAGTAAACAGTGCTGCTGCATTTGCACCTCTGGTTTTGGCTGCTTTGGGCTTAACAGACTGATTACCTAAATTTTACTGGCCTGGGTCGAAGTGGAACAGTTTCAGTTATGGCCTAATTCAAATCAAGGTGAACCCAGAAGCTGCTTGATGCCTCACCTTTCATTAATAATGTAGCCTAAAGTAAAAGCCACACTAAAATGCTGGGTTGAGCCATTTTGTTGGCAACAGTTAAATCTTTTTCCACTATCGCTGTCTGGGACTTTCTATGATGATGAGTTGGTTTTTAGGGTTTCTTTAGTATACTGAATGTTTTGCTTAATAGCAATTAAAATAGTTAAGTCATGGTTTTGTGTTTAAAATTAACAGAACAAGAACTGAGTGTGAATATAATGTGGCCAGTTTGAAAATATCAGTGTGCAACAAGTGGCAATTATATCAAACATGTCCGGATTTTTCTCATATGCATCTGCACAATTTTCCATGAGGTAGCTTGAAAGTTACATCATTGGAATTAAAAAGAAATTATAATGGGAGAAGCAGCAGATTCCTTGCCATCTTTAATAACTGTTGCTTTGTTTGAATTGCAGGCACTTTTCCTGTCTATCTTCTAAATACATGTGCCCTGGTGTTCCAGCAGTTATGAGTACATTGTTGGCCAATATAAATGCTTTCTATGCTCATACAACAGCAGCAACTAATGTATCTGCTTCAGATCGCTTTGCTGCTACTAACTTTGGGGTAAGTAGATTTTCTTTTTTAATCCTCTTTTTTCACTTCTTATTCTTCTGATTTCTTCACCTACTCTCCCAGGAAATTGAGAGCAGGAAGGCAGAGCAATAATGCAAAGAGGTTACCTTCATAGCTCTGGTATTACTCATGATACAGAGAGTACAAATGCAACCTTATGCTGAAAAATGCCTTTATTCTTTGCTCTTTTTTCTTTTTATAGTAGGACTTTTATTTGTAGGTCTGATATCAAAGGTATATTTAATGTAACAGTTTTCATAAAATACCATGTATTGACATGAAATAAAATATTAATCATAATTAAAATTTATTAAATACAAATTAAAATTTCAAATTTCAGATTTTATTTGAAGTAGTGTTAGAGGCACTGGTACTCTTTTCCAGTATTAGAATAATAGAGGCATTATGAATTTTAGATTTTCAAGACAAAATATGAAATTATACATTTGGACAAGTAAACCAAGAATGACTTAATATCTTTGTTGAAACAAGTCTTCTCTTTCAGTGTTCCAGCTTTATTAGACTTTGACCTTTGACTTCGATGCAACTTTTGAAATTTAGAATGGTTTTGCTGGGGTTTTATCCTTTTTTTCCATTTTTCTAATGATCAGAACGACGCTTGTCCTCAGACTGAGTGGAGATTAAGTCCTTTCTCTGATGTTAATGCCAGTTTGTCTTTTACGCAATTCCAATCCAATTCATAGTTCAACAGATGGATGGAAAAAGGGTAGTAGGCATCACTAACAGAGATTTGGAGCTCTTCATTCAGACAATTGACTTATGGGAAAAATATTAGATTATTCTTCTCTCCTGGGTCAAAAGGCATTTTTTAGTGAATAGCTGCACATCATTCATCAAAAAGAACATCTCAAATTCAAGTCCTCAGGCTACAGCTGGGAATGATTTGGCTGACTGAATATTTCAGTACAGATTTATAACATGACAAAAACTTCTCTTTTGATTGATCCCTTAAGGGAACTGTGCCAAATTAGTGGGGTTTGGTGTAGGTTAGAACTCCATCAATGAGAGACAGTGCACAAAGACTATTTTCAAATTACTGATCATCACATTTCAGGGATGGTGCAGGTACAATCAGTGCATCCTGAGAGCTATCAGGTCCTGCTTCTTCCAGAAGTCTGCTGCTTTCACATAGGCTGAGAATATTTTGCACAGTTTTGTGCAGTAGACTGTGGAATATTTTCTAACATGGTAATTAGAAACTCTCATTAGTATTACTTGAGAATGGCACTACTCAGCTGGAAATCTCACAGCAAAATACTTTCACTGCTCTTTCATCTATCAAGATAACAAGTTCATCTTCACATTTGAAAGGAAAAAATAAAATTGCATAGTATTAGTAATACTTAACGTATTCCTACAGAAGCCACTGTTTCAGAAGTATAATTTTCAATCATACCTTTGCACCAAATTCTGTTGTAAATGAGTATCATTTCTTACTTATTGAAGGGAGGGGGGAGATGCTTTCTTCAAGAGTTTAATCAGTTGCAAGGCAAATATGAGACAGGAAAATGTTGCATTGCAAAATCTTTGTGACCTCACTAATGTATTGCATAGTGTTTATGCTGCACAGTGTTTAATGCATATCAAGTAAATCACAATATAGGACAGAAAGGAAAAATAAAGTGGAAGAAGATGCATTGCCTGTCCCTGAAACACAGGTATTTCAAACCATCACTTGTATACAAAATAATGGAAAACAAATTGATCTTCAAGTAAGTTAAGAGTGGAAAGAAGCAGCCTAAAACCCTAGCAATTACAGGAACCTGCAAATTCTGATGCAATATATTCTTGTTTTCTTTTTACAGAGAGAAAAGTTCATAAAGCTGCTGGATCAATTGCACAATTCTCTGAGGATTGATTTATCTAAATACAGGGTATGTACAACATATTCTATCTAGAGTCATCATGAACCCCAAATCCTTTGGAACAAAAATTTACAGAATTTAAGCTGTTTAACACCAATATTTTTCCAGTTTGACAAAGTGAAAAAACTTAGTATTTTCTTTCCAAAAGCTAAGAATGGATCAAGGGATTGGTACATATTCAAGAAAGAGTAGTATTCAACAAGTTTGACCAAATTGGTCTATAACTAGTCTTAAGTTGATTAAGTTAATTCATCTGGGAATTACCTTCGCAGATTCAGGTAGTGCAAAGTGCAGATACATTTTTTCTGAGAGACTGACATCTTTGCTACAACTCGCATGCTAAGATCCTGGTAGTGTTGAAAGAGTCTTGTCTCCTCGTTTTTCTGTGTGGTAGGAATTCCAGTTTCACTTTGCCTCATGGAATCTCCTTCCACTGAGGTATGCTCCAAATCCAGCCTTTCAGGAAAGCGTGCACTGGATACCTGCCAGTTACCATATGGTTCTGAACTCCCTCTCCTTCTCCAGTCCACGGGATCATGAAACTTTTAGACAATACCTAAGTTAGGGCTCCATCACCTGTGGCTCTCCTTTCAGCTTCTAGAAATGGCAGTCTCCAAATCAAGGATTTCTCTGTTCATCTGGCCTGCTCTCTAAAACTGGAGGAGAAGGGGAATATTTAAAAGAACCCAAGGCATTAGAGGGAGCAGAAGTTGCAAATACTTAGTTTTTAAGACCGTATCCTTTGTGCAGCAGATATGTTCATCCTAAGATCTTCTAATTTTGAAGAATGCTATCTAGATAGTATGGTAGTATGAGGCTGATGTTTCATTAGTAGGAAGTTATTTCAATAACACTACTTCACATCAGTCTCTTAAGCCAGAGATCATAGAAAAATGTATTATTTCTACATTAAGCTTACTACGGCATTTATGCTTACAAGTGATGTATGTGCCATGAAAAACCCGTAAATTATTTTCATTAGCAACAGTTTCCAGAATTTTTGTAGTATTTGTTACTCCATTCATGTTTTGGAAATATCACAAGATTTTAAATTATTCATATTACAAGTGCAGGAGCATTATTAAAGGTGTTCCTACTCATGTCCAAGGGATACTCACTAACTGCCTCACAGGCAGAATTCAGGTAACATGAACATCTCTAATCCTTCCAAGCAGCACCTTACGTTTTCTTAGAGGGTTTTTGACTTGTTCTTCGAGGATTTACTTGTAACTCAGACTTTTCATGATTCCTCTTTCCCTGATTCACCAGGATAATTTTCCTGCCAGCAATTCTGAAAGACTTCAAGATCTGAAATCAACTGTGGACCTGCTTACCAGCATCACTTTTTTTCGGATGAAGGTATTGTCCTTTACTTGCACAAATACATTTCCTGAAAGAGACAAAAAATTTACTAATTTTTAATTAGTTTAAAGTCAAGTCATGTAAAGCAAACTTAGCTGAACCCCTTAGGACTCATATAGAATAATGGTTTCCTACTGATATAATAAAATCACAAGTCAAACAGCAAAATAGGTCTGATAACTATTTGCCTCAGTGACTCCAAAGGTTGAGATCTAAGTGGTCAAGCATGGAAATGTTTTTTGAATTGAAGGGTACACATTAATATTACTGAATGAAAACAGAGAAACACAAAGCAACCTTTGTCATAATAGCATGTGATTCCATTGCATTAGGCACTACATAAAGAGAATTAAAATAATCCATTAATCAAAAAACTTCTAAGATGTAAGCCCTAAGATGTAAAGATGCAAACTCTTGGGCACGCATGCCTCTTTCATCATATAAATATTTTAATTCAAATAAAACTTAGTGATAAAATCTACTTGCTTAAGCATGTGTTTTAATGTATCTTTGAGCTAAGTCCACCTTAATGCAACACAATTTAAATTATTTTTATCATTGCTTTATTTCAAAACTCTTCATCCTGTATAACAGAACTGCATTCAACACTTGGATTTTTCTGTTCAATCTAATTCTGACATTCTACCATTTATGAAATATTTTATTAGGTCCTGGAATTGCAGAGCCCACCTCGAGCCAGTACTGTGGTGAAAGACTGTGTAAGAGCCTGCCTGGACTCAACTTACAAATACATTTTTGATAACTGCTATGATCTCTACTCCCAGTTGGTGGATCAGGTAAGGTCAATATGAACTTATGCTGCTGCTCATTCATAGTTTGCCTTAAGTAAACAGAAAGCCTTCCAGTGCTCCTTCATGTCAAAGCACTCAGATTTTCATTTTGTTTATGCACAAAGGAGCAATATACCGTAAATACACCCACAGACAACTATGTACTCCTAAGTGTTTAACAAGGTGATTTTCAAAATGGATTTGTTAACTCCTAACATAGTCATCATGTTGGACATGACTGTAAAATTGTCCAGTCATTTCTGGGAAAGATGACATTCGGTTGATTACTGTTCATTTAAGATCTGTAATAGGGAAATAGTTATTTAAAATCTAACATTTCACTTTTGTAGCTTTAGAAAAAAAAAAATTAGTTTGCTGAAAGTGATATAGGCTTTCCAGCCTTGTATTTTAGCACCTGTGATGCATACTTGGATCCAAGCTTTAGTAACTGCTTTAAGAAGGCAGAGGATAATTCTGAAACGTTTCTTGATATTGATCTGTCAGGTTGAACTGTCAATGCAAAATAATTATAGCATTTGTTGTGTTCCAAATGTCAGGCAAAATCCTTGAGAATGCTGTTTATTTTTTCCTATAATATGGTCATTCTGTAAGTAATGTTAGAATTAAGTACTGTCTTAAAGGAGCATCCCTGCCTTATCATGTAACGTCCCATACCTTGTATTTGCTTTCTGGATGGTACACTGTAATGGTAGTTCTGTGACTATTCCAGCCTTGAATAGGATTAATTAAGTTCTTCAGCAAATGCACACTTTTTGTGTAGTATATAATTAATAAGAACACTCATACTAATGATATAAGACGTCAAATTTCATTTGAAAGCATATTTCACTTAAATCCAGAATATGAATTCCTGTATTTCAGGAAAGGTGACATTTGCTATATATTCAGCATTTCTGAAACGAGAATTTATTTTCTCATGTTGGATTCCTGTCATGTGAGAAAACTTATCTGTAGTTTCGAATGTAAGAATTTCTCACCAGCACCAGTAAGCATGCCACACTTAGTGCTGAGGTGTGCTTATCCTACAACAGATCATATTGCAAGCTGAGTAGGAGTATAAATTAGCGGAAGGAGCAGCTTCAGGCATCGCATCTATTTACGTCATAAACTGTTCTGTTTTCTTGCTAACGTTTACTCTGCAGCAATTTGATCTTGTCTCTTAAATATAATATGAAGTGCTGCTAGGCTGGGTATTACATAAGTCTGCAGTTTATCAGCAGATTCTAGTCTTCAGTAAACAGCTAAAAGTGATGAAGTCTTACCTCTGCAAAGCATTGTGACAACTGCAAAAGCTTAGCTGTATTCAAAAAATTCACAGCTTTTAATGTGAATCCATACAGTGGTTTAGCCTGTCTATTTTAAAAAATGGTTTTAAAGCGCAGGGATATTACAGCCTTTCTGCTTGGTAGAGAATGTAAAACTTGCTTAAGTGATGGTTCTCTTCAAATTATATTTGAGGCAGAACAGGCAATGTAGTTATTATATTTTTCTGTCACACAACTCTACTTAATGGTGGGGAAATAAGAAGTCCTAAAATTTAAAAAAAAAAAAAAAACACAAGTATTCACTCAGTTGAAAAACTGAGTTAAATGCATTTCACTGTATTTCTGCACCTCTTGAGTTCTGTTTCACAAGTTTTCCAGCAGGGGCAGTTTCATGTGGAAACTTTCAGCAGACAATTGTCTGTACAGTTACAATTACCAAGCGGTGCAAGAAACTTCAGTGAAGATGTGTAAAAAGCAAAATTTAAAATAAATAGATTGCATTCAAAATAATTTATTTCTAACAACAAATCACATAAACAATCAAAAAAATCAAGCAACAATCACATATAATCTTAATGCCAGACAGTAAAACTTTGTTTCACGGAACGTGAGAGACAATTCTGGGAAGTATCACTAGTCTAGCCTTAATAGAGAGATGAGTAAAATTAATTCAAAAGACTACCTAAATTCTGCATCAGCTCTTCAGTTGTACAAGGAGACTGTGTTCAGCAGTATCGTCTTAGTTTCCCATCAATATATCCATGCTTGCATTTGGTTTTAGGAACGCAGAAGTATGCAGCTTGTTTGAACCTATAGATCTGGAGGCTTTCCAGTGAATCCAGGTGACTGGCTTGTGGTAGCACTGTTATTATAATGAAGCAGTAACCAGTATTGTAATTTACATTCCATTAGCTTTGTGTCCAAGCCCCTGGATTACCCCAGATTCTGCCCTTAAGCCTTCTTCAGTACCCATTCCCTTATCTCTGCTCACCTCCCCATCAGGTGAGGTCTCTTCCCCTCCAAGGGAGGAAGGGAGTTCATTGCTAGCGTGGTGTGCTGCAGCACAGGAGGTTCATGTTTTAGCTGCACAGCTGAGTTTTGAGCTGTGACTACTGAGAACTGAAATCGATGAACCCCAAAGCAACAAGAAATGGTTCTTATGTAGGTCACCACCTGCTCTCACTCAGGGGAAGGACTGGCAGCTGTTGTCCTGCTGAGGCCCCTGCACGCTCAGGGCGTGTATCCGTGTGTAACTCAGGGTAACCACCTTCTGCAGTTGCTTTGGGCTGCCGCCTAAATTCTCAGAGATGCCTGCCACAGTATTTCTAGAAAATATGATTCATGTCTGAATGCGTGGGATTGTTTAAGTTTGGAGTGAAAATAAAACAATGACTGTTAAAATTGAGGGTGCTCGAGCTGGAGTTTTTGGAAATGTGCCACTATCAACACAACAAGTAAATCACAAAATATGCTCAGCAGTCTCCATTTTCTCTTTTTATTGCTCTCTACCTTTGTGTCAGACAGACAATCACTGTTAAAAAGCTGATGTCCTGCAGCAAAATATCACCCCTGAAGATATTTCCTGGGGCAAAATGCTAACAGTATGCAAAAATGTCACACTCTGGTTCCACACCAGAATACAAAGAACAGCTGATGACAAAGACCAAATGACTACTACAGGTAGTAACCATGATAGCTTGACAATCTTACTGACATGCATATTACCATCCTCGTTACTGGAGACAAAGCCCTCTGATGAAAAACTATCTAGTACCTTAGGCAGCACATGCAGTATTTTCTCTTTTTAATTAACAGTGACCTGAGTGAAGTGCTTAGCTGCCCTATATTTGAAAAAAAATGTCTTGGAGAAGTAGTTTAGGAAGCACTGTGATAGCTTTCTGACTCAATTTACAGATATGTCGCTCTTTCTGTTTTCTTCAGAAAATGAATTTTGAAATCCTGGCTGGTGCTCGCAGTGACTGAAGTCCCTTCAGTAATTCTTTTTGCAGCCTTCTCCACTGAGTGACACCAATAAAATGCAGACCGTGCTCTTCTTGTTATCTGAAGAGCTCTTGATCAGTACAAATAATTTCAGGACTGATAGCACCAATATACTGTAATAAAACACTGGAGTACTTTATATTTGACACCAGTTCACCAGAACAGTGCTGGTATTCTACCTGATGTTAGAAACCTTTACCTGAGTCTTTGCTCAGCTCTGCATGTTGTCACAGCACAAAATGGTGCAGACAGGAGGTAACAAAGAACAATTGCCTCATTCAGGAGCCAGGTGTTGTTCAGCTGCAGCAGCACAGTACTCTGCCCTTGCAATTTATCTCTCCTAGGGGTGCAGCACCTTAGGTTGGGTTGATAATGTACTAAAAACATCCCAGCTACTGGGAATCAGAGCTGTAGATGAGCACGTGGATGGGCCTGTGCTTTGAGAGCTGGCTCAGTTTTGCTTTACTCAGCTGTGAGTCCCTGGTCACTTTTCCATTTGGGATTTGGGAATTCAAGCCTCACAGTTGTTTTTGAAGGTGTACTTTTTTTTTTCTTTAGTATAAATGACCAAAAAAATTAATTATTAGTTTCTAGTACAATACTGCAAGAATTGGAGCATGACATGTGATTTGTGATCTTCAATCCCATTCAAAAGTATGAAGTGGGAAATAAAGTGCAGTAGCAAAAACTGTTCACTACAGGCAGTCCTTTCTCTCAGGCATGCATATTTCAGTGTCAAGTAATACTTCTTGTGAGGCACTTTTGTTATATTTACATATTGCTTTAGATGCACTGAAAAGGTTCTGACTTCTTCAAATCTGGCATGCAGAGGGTACTTAGAGATCTCTCCCTGTGTTGCAGCATTGTGTTTGATGGGCAGCGTGTTAACCACAGTAATAGAAAAGCATTTGGTAAATTACCTCAGAGCAACAGAAGGGATGCATTTTGTGCTGTGGTATTTCCAACCCCATTCTGAGAATTCTCTGTCAGAGGAAGACTAAATCTTACAGATAAAATTGCTTCTTAGCAGCTTGTCTGAGAACACTGGTTAGAAAGTCAAAGACCTTGCAGTCAGTGAGTTGGGTCTTCCTCCACTCTGCAGAAGCAGAACACTTTTGGGTCGGTGGGGCAGATCAAAACCACAGTATCACTTGGCCACCCCTCCAGAGGAGCTATGCATGTTACACTGCCCTGAACAGATAGACCAGTTAAACCAGCTCCTTTCACATGCCTGTCCTTGAAGAAAAAGGCTGAACATTCTTAATGAGAACTTAGCCAAAAGAATTGTGTTCCACTTCAGTTGGTACTGGAGAATACATAAAATATAGTTGCCGGGAGAGGGTGTGGATGCCCCATCCCTGGAAGTGTTCAAGGCCGGTTTGAATGGGACTCTCAGCAACCTTGTCTAGTGGAAGATGTCCCTGGCCACAGCAGGAGGATGGAAAAGGTGGTCTTTGACATCACTTCCAACCCAAACCATTCTGTAATTCTACGATGATTCTGTGAATAGGGTTTCAGTTTCAAATAAGAGAATGGTTTAGGAGTTAGTGTGCAACAGCACTGCACAGGCAAATCCCTCACAGGTTTTGAATGCCTGTCTGCAAGTGGTTTCTGACTTTAGGCTCTCTAAAGTAAATTCTGTAAAGCCAAATTTTCATTCTTTTAGATATAAAAAAAAACCCATAAAAAATCACATAAAATTCTAAAAATAGGCAGGTGTAATATGTAAATGTCTACGTATGTCTATATTTTATATATAGTGCATATTGTATATTCCCTGGTGATTCTATATGAAGTAATACTATATGTAATACAAGTAATAAATATGCAGTTTAAAATACAGAAGAATTGCTAAAATTAATATTTCATTATCTAAGACTGGTCTGTAAAGTTGCCCTCTGTAGCCTTGTGCTGATCAAGGCTGCTGTGTTGGTTTGCATTGAGTTTCCACTCTATCATTATTTATATAGATAATATTGTATTCTGAAACCTGGCTTGGGGCTTGCAGCAGACAGCAATATATAACTTTCTGATATCATAGGATTCAATTTATCAAAGTCACACAGATACTAATGGGTATTGATTGCACAGAACATAACAAAATAAAAAGAAAGAAAGAAAAATAAAACCAGACATTCATCCTACAATCTGGTAATATCAGTGATGAGAGAAGTTGAAAGCTCTGTTCCTCAGACCAGGCTTTACGGATTTGTCTCAGGGTAATATAGATGTAGATTTTAATCTTGCTTCACACTGTGCCTGAGATTGCTTTCTCCACTCTCAGCCTCTTTTCTAGAGTACAAAACGTTTGCTTGTCAAGAGTTTAGCCTTTTTTTCTTTCTATTAAACTCAGAAATCTTCCTCTACATTTTATTTTTTTTTTTTAGGAGAATATCAAAATACCAGTAATGATTTTGGAGGCTCTGTGCTGCACGATCCATTGTTTGCATATGAATTCAGGTGACTAGGAAATTGATAGTAAAAGGGAATTGAGAAAAACATGATTCAGTGCAAAGAATTTATTCCAATTCATATCCTATGAAAAATTGCTCTTAGCCACTTCCTCTTTCTGATTTTGATGTTTTCTGTGGCAAAAGACAAAGAATTATACATCACCTCATTTGGATGTTGCATTAAAAAAAACCCACAGAGAATCTCTAGTACTGACAGTATTTGTGAATCTTGAGTAATATGACTTCTCTTTAAAGACACTTTTCTTATAAGGTGTTTGCTACAACTCTATGGTGATCCTAAAGACATGAAGTACCCAAGTCAATTAATATGAGACTATAAAAATCTGTATTTTCATGTCTTCTTGGTGAGACGTTATCTGCTGTTATGGCTGGTTTGCTGTGCCAGCAGAAGCCCCTTAGGAATATCACTGTTGTGCCTTTGGCCAGACACTTATTGAGCTTTTAATTACAGGACATCTTATGGCATTCCATGGTTCTGTGCATGTGGGCAGCATTACCACCCAAAGTGATGTTACAGGAGGTCAAGATGTTTTAAGTAGCCTTTTCTGTGTGAAAAGGCTCATGGAAAAGAAAGTGATTCTGCTAATTGGCAAACTTCCATTCATATCAGTATTTGGAAAGGTCTCTTGGTTACTGGAAGAGGCGTCTGTGATTTGAGCTTGTTCAGGGTTGTATCAAACAAAAACGGAAGACAGAAAACTTCAGAAAATCATTCATTTTAAAATTAAGAACCACTAATAGCATCTGTTTAATTAATCATTTTGTCATCTTGTAATATCAAGAGTTTATGTTCCTCTTGATCTTTTCAGTTGTATTTTTAAAAAATTCTCATTATTGTTATCCTCTACAATAATAGGTGGTATTTAGGGTCTCCTTTATCTTCTCACTGTATCTGCGCCAGCGTGGCACTAATTAGATATATCAGCTATTTGGTTCATGCTTTTACACTGACAGTTTCTTTTGAATGGATATAACGAGAGTGAAAAAAAATCTACAGAAAAATTAATGGTGAAATCAAATTTCCACCACTGTTTTATCTCATTATAGTAGCACTGCACCAAGCCTGCCAGAGTTGGGGAAGCATTTGGACAATACTGTCAAACACACAGTGTGGTTTTGGGCATTGCTCTGTGCAGCAATCCAAGAGTTGGACTCTGATCCTTGTGAGTCCCTTCCAACTCAGAATATTCCATAATTCTATATTGCTTCTACAAAGGCATCTGTTGCACAAAAAGCGAAAAATAATGCTGACAGTAATAAGGTAAAAAGAGCTTCAATGATTCTGAGCATTTCTAACTCACTAGTTAGATTTTAGGATAAAGAATGGAAATAGTAACTAGGCATGGACAGAGTATGCACTTTCTTTTCAGGGCATAAAACTACATCTCTAATGTGAGACTATTTTAAAAATACCTTCTCTGGGACTTCTGAAAAGGTCATACTGATTTTCAAGAGATTTCTGTTCCAGAGAATTTTTGTAGAAAGGACTTCCTTGTGCGACTATTACTTTGTAAATTAGTTACTTTTTGCTGTCTGTGTTAAAGAACAGAATTTTGCATTCTGTGATTCACATTCACAGTCATGAAAAGCTGTCTCAGCTACATGTCACTTGCTGTGAAATACAGTTCTTGGATAAGATGCTCAGCTAAATAGGAGATGGCTTTGTCTTCTACAGCTACCTTTCAGTTGGTTTGATTTAACAAGCTTCTGAGAAAAAAAATGGTCTATTAGACATACATCTTCGATATAGAAATAAGGCCTTTTTAGTAAAAATATAATGTATACCAGGGAAAGCCCTTGTGAGGGACATTAATGCTCTAATGTTCATTTCTGTTTTGAGAAGCTCTCTTATTTGCTCGTACAGTTGTTAATTGTTGGTGACACCAGACCCACCATCCTTTGACCTGCTGCTGAGCTTTATTTCTGTTGCTTTAGACACTGAGGGGGTACCCTTTGTAGTTCGACTGAGTCTGTAGCAGTGTGATTAATGATACTTTTCTGAAATATTCCACGGTGGCCACAAAAACAATTTCAATGAGGGGTTGTTGAACATCCCTTTCTGCCATTCTAAATGCTCTTCATAGATAAAAGTTAATTGAGGTTAAAATAACATTTAATTAATTCACAGTGACACTAATACAGTGTTAGGCATATTCAGAAAGATACCAGGCCCATTGAAGTGGTCATACGTGGACAAGAAATGAGAAGTACAGGGAATATATGTTTAAATTTGCTGGATCACAGGCATGTTTATTTTCTGACTTG
Source organism: Gymnorhina tibicen (assembly GCA_013399875.1). Taxonomy (NCBI): domain Eukaryota; kingdom Metazoa; phylum Chordata; class Aves; order Passeriformes; family Artamidae; genus Gymnorhina; species Gymnorhina tibicen. The sequence goes on along the minus strand of VXAZ01002106.1, from coordinate 273,419 downwards.
CTAGTTGAGACCCTTTTCAATCTCAGACAGCTGTGTAGAAGAGCATATGTAGATCTAGCGTGTGCAGACATAGCTCTGTGTGGCAGAAATTATTTGTGTATGTATGTGTGTGCCCATACAGAATTAAAAATATTTCTTTCCATATTTGGGTCCCTACAATGAAGTTATTTATTGGACAGTGATAAGGAATCTGATCCTTTTGCCAAGAAAAGGAATGCAAAATACTTTAGTCTAGGCAATTGCAGACCAAGAGTTCATAAGTAAAAACTGTAGAGACAAAGCCTATCTGTAAATGCACATTTTAGTGAAATTAAAGAATATAAAGTTCTCAATAAAATAAAGGGAAATTCGTCTGCTTCTTCATTTAGAACATACATTATAGCAGCTGTTAGGCCGAATACCTTAAGTGAATAATTCAAACCAAAACATTAAACAGTCCTTAGCATTGATTTTTTTCAGTCTTTATTGTGTAGGGTATAAAAGTTCTGCCTCAACAGGCAATTCTACCTGCACTGAGTCTCAGCACAGCAAAAAATTTAATAATGTATCTGATTAAAGTGAGGGCATGCACTAAAAACCAAGTCTCTGTTGATCTTGTTTGCTGACCTAACAGTCTTTGCACTATGTTTCTTAATATTTGTGCACAGCCAAGTACAGTTTTTCGTACATTCTGCTCTGTTGCTTAGCCAGTCTTGGTCCAAAATTTCTAAATATTCTAAAGACAGATCACTCTTCCCAATCAAGTAATAATCTGTAGGTGGAAGCCCCATAGTATTTTCTCTAATAAAAATATTTTCAATCTTGTTTTAACAGAGTAAGAAACAAGAAGTTCCTAAAGAAGAACAGGGACCAACAACAAAGAATTTGGATTTCTGGGCACAGCTTATTACCCTGATGGTCACCATTATAGATGAAGATAAAACAGCATATACACCAGTCTTGAACCAGTAAGTAATTACTTTCCCCATAAAAATTAAGAATCATGGATTTATTAAAATAAGGGTAATACACCTGAATCAAAAGTTGTATTTTAAATAGAACCTAGCTAGAGATTTTTATACAGAATGTAACATTGACATAATTTGATAAAAACTTAGTGCTCTGATAATGGAAAGAGAATCTTTTGGTTTAGAAACATTAAAGACATGTGGTATATGAGTCATCCCAAAAATCTGAGTAGCAAAATATTATACAAGAGAGCTAAATGGATAGAAGGGAAATGCCAGTGAAGGGAATTTTCAGTGTGATCCTATTGATGATATGAGAGTATCTTGGCACACATGTCTCATGCTGAGACTCTTTTTAGGTATGATTTTTAGGCATGTAATGATAAAAAAATAATGAACCTCACAAAGAGACCCTCTCCAAATTTATGATTGGCTAGCCAGACTGACTTGAAAATGTATAAAGTGGAGAGCAGTATCCTGGAGATGGAAGTTGACTTCTCAGAATTGAAGATGTAGCAGATCAGGGAGGTAAAATCAATAATCAAGACAAGTCAAATAACTTAAGGTTGATACATGAGTAGAAAGGAGAGAAACAATCGATAAACACAGAAAAATAAGCAGTTCTGGGGTTTGAACATGAAAGATACAGAAGGAGTGCAAAGAAACATGTTTCACGTATTACAGCTGGAGAAACAGACCTCACACTAATTGAAATGTGACATGATGAGGCCCTAGGGAAATGTTTTAGCTCTTTGGAGCCATTCTACAAAGATTGCAGAAAATCTGGGTATAGTCTAGCTGTGATGACTTACGCAGAAGTTAACATTGAAACCTACATCTGTATTACAACTAAACAATTAATAGAGGTTTCTGCAGTTGCATTTAATTGAATGCTCTGAAGGGGAGCAGGAAGAGTCTGGTTTTTTCAGCCAAAATAGTGTAGATGCTAAAAGGCACTCTGCACATTGAGATGTGCTTGCCTGTTGATAAAAGGCACCATTCTATTTATGGCCCCAAAGTAAAAGTAACAATGAAACCTCCTGGTGATAACCAGAAGCTGAAGGATACTTCACTGACTTCTGACTCCTTCCTTTACCTGAAATAAATGAAGTATTATTTCAGTCCTGCATAATAAGCATCTCTTTGTTCAATCATGTGTTGCACTGACCTTATTAAGGAATAAGTTCTTATCCTATAGGGGAAAGAAAGCACTTTTCCTGTTTACTCCGTTTTTATAACGTAGTGTGAAGTTTCTCCATTAATGAAAGCTCAGCTTTTTGTCTGACAGGATGTATACGATCATTGTAAAATATCCAATTGAGACAAATACATATATGTGATTCATTTCAGTGTCTTAATTGAAATTTTAAAAGTGTAATTGCAGGTTAATTATCCTAAAAATTGTTCTAGCTGTATTTTTATACAAATGTGAGGGAGAAAGTAAAGGCATAAAGAACAGAGTTCTTCTAAGGGGCTTAGTAGGTTCCCTAAAGTACAGATGAATGATTGTGTAAGATGTGAAAAGAGAATCAGGAGTGGACGGAATTGGGACAGATTAAGGGAGAGAGCTTGTGTCTCTTGACTTCTCTCTCGGTTTTGCTGTTGTTCTGTAAGTGAAAGAGTGAACACAGGGAATAACATGTCTTTTAGAAGCAGGAGACATCAGAAGTAAAAGATGAAGAGGCTGTGGGTGAAAAAAAGACTTGAAAAACTGTTCAGATTTGCTTTGGATACATTTTTCTAAAAAGAAAAGCTCGTCCTTACACAAAAGCAGCATGTAAAAACTGTTGAGAAAAAATGAGACAGCCTCTTCCCCCCCCGCTTACCCCAGAAAAGAAAATGGGTTAAAATGCATTAATGGGAAATATAAGTTGAATACACAAGAATACTGCAAAAACATTACTCCTTGTCAGTAATATATAGTAATGCAATGTCTCAGTGGACTACTCAGGCCTGCATCCATTTGAATCTTATTTTAGAAACGAGGTAACCAAAGATGCCCAGGAGAGCATTCTGATATAAGTTTTCACATTTGTATAATATTGCTCAGAATTCTACTCCTCAACCAGTTTTGAAAACCCTATTTTTATATCTACCTTAGAGGCAAAAAGTATTCTGTGATAGAGTTGTTTGAACTGTATCAGATTATGAATCCAGATGAAACATGACATGATGGCCTCAGCAAGCATTGCAGCCACTGACAGACCATACCAGACCATCCAGTGGGAGTGTGGTGAACCTGCAGTTCTTAAATGACATGAGAAACTTGACAAGTTTGAGGGAAAAACATGGTCTGGTATTTAAGTTGTAAAATTCTCATTCTGATAGTTAAACAATGTAAAATGTGTTTGAAACCTGATTCACAAGCAGATCTAGGACTTCCTGGCACTTCTAAATATTCATTGTATGTGCTGTGAAACAGGAGAAACTGCTATCAAAATAAAATATCTATTCTAATATCAAAATAAAATATCTATTTTAATAAAAGGAACATCAAATCAAGGACAAAAATCTTCAAGTCAAATATGCTTCTGTGTTTTGGGTCTCTGCACCTTTTTTTTTTTTTGCACATTTACTCAGAACAGTCAAGTTTTCATTATAGTAAAAATTTAAGAAATGAGACAGCTCTAGTGGGACTTTTAAATTAGTTCTTTACTGATTCTTAGATTTTTGCAGTGTAAGGATCTGTTTTCTCTGTGATCACGTTGTGTTCCACACAGTTTGGAAAGGACGAACACGTGAAATCTGCAGGAGGAGATTTCCTCATGCTTCAGGCGCTAGGATGTTTAATATCTTTGAGAAGTTGGGGATAGTAACTTATATTGTAGAAACAGCGTAATTGTAACCTAGTGTCAGTGAGTTATGAAACATAGGTCAGTGGGGAAAAAAATTATGGAAGGAAGTGGAAAAATCAGAGTACACTGTACCATGGATTGGACTATATCAGCCTAACTTTAGAATGTTTCTTTGATGATGGGAAGTGTATCTGATGTGTTTTGTGTCTTGATCCAGTGATATTTCCCATTATCAATTACACTTTATTCTGTGGAAGTGTGTGAATATCACTTCTTTTATTGAACTTGCGAACATTGTGTGTAACAAAGCTGCTCTCCTTCTTTCACAATACCACTGTCACCTTGTCCTGGAACAATGTGTCATACACTGACAGACCAGATTAGTTATATAGACTATATAAAGTCTTGCCCATTATTTTTTCTTCAGGGAATGTTACTTTGGTTAAAAATAAAGCTTTGGATAGATGGAGGATAGAGTACAAAATGTAAGAATAAATGAACTCTTGGCTCACAGTTTTAATAGAATACATATTTTCCAAAATCAGAACTTGCGTCCTAAGGGTTAGGGAAGCAGTGGCCATGGGCAGCACTACACAGATGGTGTGATCTAAACTCTATTTTGTGAAAACATTCACAAAAATGAATGTATTCACCCCCTAGGACTGGTGAGATTTAGCACCTGGATGAGATTGAAGCCACCAAGTATGGAAAATGAGCTATTCTGAGAAAGTGCATCTGATGTTCAGAGACTTTGATATTCTCAAGATGTAGCAGAGTGGAGATTTGGCAGCACAGATTAAGAAAAAGCATTTTTAATTGTCAGGATAGAATTTTCTGAGTTTTGGGTTGAACTAGAAACATGCAGTACTGTCTGGGATAAATGCTTTGGGGGGTTATATATGTTTTGCTTATACATTGATTCTTTTCATTTTGTTTTAAGCTGAGTTCAATTTCATTCCATTGATCTGTGGTTTTACATATAGCCCTTTGTTAGAACTAGCCAGTGAGAACTGTTTTCACTAAATTTTTCCTTAATTAAAATCAATAGTGGGAAGACATTTATAAGTGGCTGTCTTGTATATGCAATTTAGTATTTTTGGAAATATGTGGATATGGTCCTGTATGGGCAACATAACTCCTCTGGATAAACTCAGATTTTATACAGTTCCAAGAACAACATGGAAATTGATAAAATTATGGCCTATGGGGCAGAAATAACTGTAGCAAGAGCAAGCTAAATGACTGACAGAGTGCTCTCCTGGTTGTCCTTTTGCTTCACTGAGAAATGTGAAAATACATGGCTTTTACAAAGATTAGAAAATGTAATCTGTAGAGATTTGCATGGGAAATTCCTCTGATATTCTGCTGCTTAGGAATCAAATTCTGAAGTAGTTTGAAAAGGTCTTTTTACCTAAAAATAAGGTGATAAAATACAAATAATACAAAATACTGTACTTATATAGATGCTTTAGTATTTGACCTTTGATTATCTCTTCCCTTTAATAAAACAGCTGCTTCTGTTACCATTTATCTTTAGCATGTGGGATGTGCTGTGTGCTTCTGTTGTGCATTAACTATGTCAGCTTCTCACACACAGTAAACTGCAAGGATACCTCTGGTAGTTGCATAATGCCCATGACTGACAGCTGTGCAATGCCCACCAGTCTGTTAGAAGTATAAAAACTATCATCAATTTTAGACTTCACCTAAGTGAAGCCAGGTGGGATATGTTGAACTACGGTAATTTAAACAACATTGATAATTGCAGTTTGTGTGTCCATGTGCTTTCCCAAGTTAAAAATGCACAGACATATATATTAATCACTAATCAATCACGTGTGTTTTTATCAGACCCAGCCTTGCCTTATGGCTGGGTTTGCAATATGGTCAAAAGAAAGTGTCAATATTAAATCAGCTGTTAAATACTTCCTCAGAGCAACATTATCAAAGCTCAAGTCTGGTGCTAAGAGAGAGCTCAGAGTGGACTGGAGGTAAAGAAATTAAGACAGCTGAAATGCATTTCAGCTTTTGAACAGAAATTAATTTTGTGTTAGCAGAATTAATACCAAGTTCTTTAATTGAGCATCCATTAGCATAAAGGAGGCTCAGTGAACTGAGCTAGCAACTGCTCACTATTAAAGTGGCAGAGCTAATGAGCTGTTTAAGTACTTTTTCATTGCAGATATGATCAGGGTCAAATAGGTCTCTAAAAGGAATACATTACTTAGATCGTACTGGTACCACTTTAAAGTTGCATGTAATTCTTATTCTTTCTATGTCAACAAGACCTTTAAAAATTCTTACATTTTTACAAAAATTATTACAGAATATTTTCTGAATTTGATTAGTGCTTTAATAAAAGGTCAAAACACTTTGGATCAAATTATCTGCTAGTATAAAGTGTAAAAACTTAACACAAAAGCCACACAGCTCTTTGTATTTCCTCATGAATATATTCCCTTATTTTCTGTATTCCTCGTGAACTGTGGGTGTATTTCTGTGGCTCTGACTGCACCCCTGTGCTATAAAGAACTGCTTTACCCCGCTGGGAGGTTCTGTGCTCTGCTTTCTGCTCTTCAGCGGCCTGACCTGCCTGGCTCTGCTTCTGTGCCCTGAGAATGGCTCATATTAATGTCAGTCCCACATCTGCATTAAAGACAGTCCTTTTTAAAAGACAAAATATGTGACATAAACACAGTGCCACTAAAATGCCAGCTTTTGCTAGTTGCTAACAGTGAAAATGGTAACTCAAAGATTAAAGCCTTTCTTCTACGTAGAATGAGAAACAGCTGGGATCTATGAAAAAGTTGTGTAAAAATACTGAACTGATAACAGCAGAAAGTATCTAAAAAGGACTGTTTTTCAAAGATGACATGAAGCATAAGACCAAAACTAAAATTTTGAATCAAAATCTGCATTTCACTACTTGTTATATTCTTTAATGTTTTATCCATATGTCAAGGTGGAAGTCCTCAGTGAATTGGATTCTATGAGTATATAAACCAATATAGCTTCACAAACAGTAGTGTCACAAGGGAATTAAGGAAAACCTGTAGCTGCTAAACAGCTGAGCCAACTGTTTAATATTCTTCATAAGCCGTCTGATTTATCTAAAACTAAGGCATCGTCTGCAAGCTAGGTGAATGTTTCTTGATTTAAAATGTCACATGAAGAAATTTGTGCAACATTTAACTAATTACTTGCCCACGTCCCCCACACTGGGGAAGTTTTTATTTGAAGGTTGGATGGTTTATATAATTGTTAGCAAATGTAAAATACAGTACGTGCATGCTAGGGGAATTATTTTGTGGAAATATTTGCCTTCTTGCTGTGCAGCTGTAAGCATAATTCCTAGCAGCAGGTGAACTGATGTAATGTGATTGATTGCAGGTTCCCTCAAGAGCTGAACATGGGAAAAATCAGTGCTGAAATCATGTGGACTCTGTTTGCCCAGGACATGAAATATGCTCTGGAAGGTAATTAGAACAAACTATTAATTACACTAGTGAGTTCACCAATTTTCGCTGCAAGTGATACCTGGCACCAGATTTCTGTGTGTGGTTAGAGCTTTCTGGTGTACTTCAAGATGCTTCGTAAGTTAGCAAAAAAAAAAGGGGTTATAAGGAATCAAGTCATTATACTGTGAATATATGAAGTTATCTGTGGAAGAAGGACACAAAAGAACTGTGACTTGAAATGCTGCTTCTTAGATCTGATAAAAATCTTCAGTGTCCAAAGAGGCACAGTTATGCTTGCTAGAGAGCATTGTAGACACTCTTAATTTTTCTCACTAGCTGAAAATTGCTAACTTGCCCATAAGGAGTATTTGCAGAATGAAATTATGGAGAAAGCACAGACTTTTAATTAAATCTTTTTGTGTTCAAAAGGCAGGATGTATTCATTCTAGTTCCCACAGAATCAAATGCAGTTTCATTTTATCTCTTAAGATATTGCTGTGGTTAACCATTGTTAAAATACACAGGGTTTTGCTGTATAGTAGATTGTCTCCAAGTAATGGCTTCAAACACACAATAAAATATGGTTATTGCAGCAAACCAAGTAAAAATAGCTGCATGAAACTGGCATTGTCTTTAGTCAAGTCTGCTACTAACTGCAGAGCAAGACTGAAAGGGAAAAAACGTATGAGGTTAGATTTAAATAATGATGCAATTCAGCAGGCATAAAGGATTAAAAAACCCAAATATTTGAAGATTCACTTCTGTATTATTCTCTCCAGAATGTCTAATGCCATAATATCAATCTGGTGGTGCTTTGATGGCGTAGTGGATTTTTATGATGACAAAGAAAGAGAAAAATGAGTGGCTAGAATGGCTATTGATGGAAAAACTGTTTTGTTCATCTGCTGTTGTGTTACTTTATTTTGTTAATTGTGTTATTTGAATGTGGAACTTCCGTACTAAGCACAGCAGAAAAAAAGAGGAGAAAGGAAGGTAATTAAAATATGTACAACAACAACAGAAGACATGAGGCATCTTAGATGTGGGTAGGAGAAGAGACTCAAACTATTGGTTCAAAGTGGTGTTCTGTAATCATGTCAGAGTGAATCAGAAGTACAAGTTTGAGAAGGGATGTCAGGCAGGAGATCATCCTTTAGGAGGGATCAGTGAAGGCAAAAGCTTCCAAGAGCTGAGAAATGCGAAGACCAAGTGAAAGCCACTGTTTTGGATTAAAGCATCTTCCTGGTTCCATCAGTGAAATAACCTTCTAGCTGGAGAGGCTGTCAGTCAGGAACAGCTATAGGAAAATTGCTCTTCAGTAACTCAGTGTTTTGATTCCCTTACAGATAGTTAGCACAGGTTACTGAGGATTTCTAATAGCCACCAATTGCCATGACTTCATAACCTTGAGTGTGTAGTTATCCTCCACACACAGACATCCCTGAGCACACAGAGCTTGTAGTGCTTTAGCCATTGAACTATAAACATTCTGTACTGCAACAAGATCACTCACAAAACATCACTTACTCCATTATAAGAGTGTTAAGTAGAGCACACTGATCACTCAAAAGGCAGCTTCAGATCAAGCCATGGTTTGTTTCTTGGTTGTAAAGAATAGAACAAGAAGCTCTTAAGAAAGAGTTAATTATACAATATATGAAGTGTGGATGGTTGGGCTGAGTCAGGACTTTAAAATAAATGTTAATATTAATCCTTATTCTGCAGAGAGAGATATAGAAGGCATTTGACTTTTTATGTTCCAGACCAGTCCCTGAATGTGGTCTCATTTCTGTGTTGCTGTGGATACTGACTTTCTGAGGAGAGGAAATGCCATTGCTGGCATTAGGAATTCTAAGCTGCTCCCAGAATCATTAGTGAAACAGTTCCTGCATATAAATAATAATTAAAGGAAATTGAAATTAGTATAAGTTATTATTTTGAAATTAGTTTAAATTACTATAAATATACACAATTTCACCTTCTATGATTTCATTCCTGAACAGGAACCTCAATAAATCTAGTCACAAAATATAGATCAGTATGCTGATCCTCTACCTAGCTTTGCTGGGATTTGAATTATTAATTCTTTCCATAGATATTCTACAACTCAGTTGTTGATGGCAATAACATTTTTTTCTTTAAATTCTATAAGATTAGAAGCAAGCCCTTAAAAATGTTCACAGTTGGTCCTCATGGTTTTAATGGAGTTCATTAAAATGCATTGCATTCTGCTATGCCGCTCTCGCCTTCCAAGTTATTAACATAGGCTGCCATCTGTTCATACCTAGTGTCCAGGGCTGTGATTGCAATCTTTCCCTACTCCAATTTAGGATTAATCTCCTGGAGCAGTATCTTTTGTGTTACGAAGTTGATCCCTTTCTGCATCCAATCAAGAAGCAATGAACTGGTCCAGCATTGTTTGCAAAAAGATTGCTCATGTGATATAAAAAGATTAGCTCATCCAAGATCCTGTTTCTGGTTTTACCCACTTCATGTATTCACAAATATGACCAGCCACACCCATCAGCTTAAATTCAGGAAATAAGAAGACAGCAAATACTGGAGCATTCACTTTCCATTCCTTCTCCCTTTTTCCTGAGTGCAATCCAGAATGGCTCAGGCTGTCTCCTGTGCCTGTGCAGCTGAATCCCTCCTGGGTCTGCCTGGGGGGGGGTGTGCACTGCAGAACTGCTGCTCTCCAGCAGTGCCCTCTGCCCACCTCCTCTTGCAGAACAACCCAGCAGCCCTGTGAGGGGCACCAGCAGGCACCACACACCCTCTGCCTTCTCCCTTGGTCCTCGCCAGGACATTCCATCTAGGAGGCTGCTGCTGTGACATGGAGAAGTCAGAGGGGGCAGCAGCTGCCATGGCAGTGGCCTTTGGCTAGAGAAGAGCAAAGCCATGTCTGTGAGTACCAAGGCAGCAAACTGGCACTGGGGAACAGCTTGGTTTTTTGGTGAGGGAGGAGAGGACGTCCCAAAGCACAGGTCAGGTCTCCACAGCTGCCAAGATCAGGGCTACACTGTGCCAAGCTGACATGCCTTGGAAACAAAACTGTACTAAAATCTGATAATGAGTTCATAATTTCATTCTAGATTTTCTTCCAATTTAAGTTAATTGAAATGTTTAGCTTTGCATAGCGTTAAAAGTTTTAGGCAAACTTTAACAAATTGAGTTCACACCAGTTATATATTTTTTTTCTGATCTAATGGGTTATTTTCATGTATAGATTTTGTATGAAGAAGGTATCACATGTTTCTCTTTGAGAACTGTCTTCATTAGATTTGGTCTCTTTGGGGTTTTTTTCTTCTTTGCGGGTCATTCATGAAGCATCAGTGGTTTGCATGATACATTATAGATTGTTGTTTGGCATTTAGTTTACACAAACATCTGATCTTACAGGATGGTAATATTTTTGTCCTGTCTGATCCCCCAATTATTCCATATTTATGCTGCAAACGAGTGAGAACAGAGAGAGAATTTCACCAGCAGTGCTTATGATTTATTACTGACTTCACATGGTAGGAAACCTTTTCCTTTACAAGTATGAAGATGCAAAGGTTAGAAGATGATGACAGAGTAATAAGCCAAAATTAGACGTGCAATTGCAAAGTATCTTTTTTTGGTCTTTATCCTCAAAAATGTCTTTTATCATATCTTTCAGATCTCCAACTTTTGAATAGATCAGATCAAATGTCTGAAGCTGTCCAGTCTGTTAGGAAGAGAACATCCAAATTGCTGTTACTTTAATCTAATTCTGGTAGTGGCTAGAAGTCAAGACCAGAATCAGGCCAGAAATTAGTTGTCTGCTGTGTAAATACAGCAATAGACAGTCTCCATGCTGCAGAGCTAAGATTCTGAAGGCCTTATAAAAACAGGAAAAGAATAGAGTCATTCCACCATTTTATGCATTTAATGTAGCTTTGCTTTTCAAGTTTGCTGTTGTCTTCAGTGCTTAAGCAGATAATATTTTCCTGTTTCTCTGACAGACACTTCTCCCATGACAGAAACTGATAAAGGGATTTGAAAGAGAAGAGGCAGGTCCGTGAGTTGATGCTGAGCACAGAGACAGCATAGAAAAAAACCGAAAAGGCTAATGCTGCCCAGAGAAAGGTCATGCCATTTGGTGGCAGATTTCAAGTCTATTTTCACTGCAAATTTACAATTTACAAAGCTCCCCTTAAAGATAGAATATAGTCTTGGCTTAGAGGGAGGCTGCAGACGTGGGGGAAGGTGAGACTGAGGTTTTGGAAAGGACAAGAAGGCAGCATCCACAAGAATGCAGGGTTTCATCACTATCAAAATATGAGTCATTTTTATTTTAGTTGGTCTCCTTTCTGCATTGGCGCTTTTCAACAAATGTATTCCATGCTTATCTTTTCAGACACCTGAGGAATTAAGAGTCCTCTATGGTCTCATGGCAATTCAGAGTCTGTAAAGGCAAAGACAAGGAGATTACAGTTGGAGTTAAACCTTCCTTTGGCAGATAAAACAGAATATTGACATGACTGCAGGAAGAGGGGAGTTAGAAAAGTTTTTTGGTCACCATAACAGACAGGGATGTTAATAACAGCAGCTACATGCTGTACGTCTGGAGGGGGTGAGCTTCGTGAGTGTGAGAATCCACCTCTAGAAGGCAAAGCAGTGATCTCCAGGCTTGCCTAAAAAGCACCATAGCCATGCCAAATGGCACTATTTTGTTGAAGTTAATTAGGCCCAGTAATTAAGACAGATGAAGTGGACAAAACTGCTCCCAAGGGCTGAGTTAGTACTTCTTCATGGCTTTGGATTGTACTGTAGCAATGTGTCATCTTACTTGGAACTACCTCAGAGATCTCTGGTATAGCACAACCTTGCACTTGGGACAGTTATATCTAGAATTTCCTTGTTCTCTAACCCATTTTCTTGGATTTTACATGTTGAACCATCATCAGAACAATGAGTAGTACTGCAGTACAAGTCTACAGAAATCTTAGTAAGTTAAAGCTCTATGTCTGACTGTAGGTGTATTCATGCTGCCAGATTTGCTAGAAAAAATGTAGTGCATCAGTGAATGCCTGACTTAATCGGTCAGTCTTAAACTTGTCACTCAATAATAGCAGTGTATACTGTCCCATGTATTTAATAATGATAGCTCTGTCCTTATTTTTTTTTTAACCAATGAATATTACTCTTGTTCTTAAACACTATTATTAGCTCTTATTCAGGCAATCACTTATTGTTAAAAACATGAGTGAGTATAAACTGTTCCTGAACATTGCCTAATTGTGACAAAGGCAATTTTTTGTTAGTCAACTTATACTAGTATCACCATGCTGGAGAGGTTATGAGTGTAAATGGTGCTTTAAATGAACCCTACATTGATTAATAGTTGTGGGTTATTTGCAGCTCACATGGCCCTGTCCTTTCCACACAGCAGTGAGTTGAAGGGAGAAGTGTTCTGTTCAGCTGGATGGGCTGTATATCACCTGTAGCAGCAGGGGCAAGCAAGACTTCCTCCAGAGTTTATAGGTATCACAACCTCAGAGGAATATTTTGCTGCTTCTTTCTTCTTGTCTTTGATTACAGTTCTTTACCACTAAGATGATACCACTTTATTCCATCTCACATTTTTACAAAAGCTGGAGTTATATCTTTTGTCTGAACTAATTTTATGGCTGGGGAAGAAAAACAAATAAAAACCCAAACAAACAAAACCTCTAAGCAAAAAAGTGACTTTGTCCCCTCAGACGGTCCCTTAAAGGACCTGCATTGTTTAGTGCAGTTCTTCATCTGCTGGCTGGGGAAAACTTGCATCCTTTTGTTTGCTTGAGGGGTTTCTTCCCCCTATCTCTGTCAGAGTGGAGCTTCATAATTCTCACACAGCAGCAGTGGAATTGTAGGTGCTGCACCTCTTCCTGCATTCTGTGAGTTAATCACACAATGAATCCAGTTACATTTTGGACTTCTTTTATTGAGAAACAGTAACTAATAACAGCTTTCTTGAAATGAAATATCTTTCTTTATCAACTAGAATAAAATATTTGAGTTAAAGAAAATTAAAAATAACAAGCAACCTGTATGCTATTTTTAGTCTTGCCCATTTTTACTAAGACACTCCTTTAAAGCTTTCCTCACACAGCAGCTGTTCTCCTAGTCTCTGTTTTCTTAGGTTTAAGACTCAGTCTTTTACTTTCAGGGCTGTTCCACTTACGGACATTCACTTGTGTCTTTTTTTCCTGTAGTTGATGATGAAGTAAATTTCCTGTTATGGTCAAGTGCATTAGTTCTAAACTAAACATTTGCTACTGCTTCGCCTCCAGGAGAATAGGATAAATCCATTAAAACTGCTTGTTTCCACATTATCTTTTAATAAGCCTGAAGTGCAATTTGCTGGGTAAGAATTAGAGAACTCTGTGGCTTTGCCTTTGCAGGCAGAACCAGATACAATACGGGTAATGATTTAAGTGCAGCCTCACATTTATCTTCCTGCTGGATTCTTCCTGTTTTGTACTTAAGTCTACTAACTGCTTATAAAATGCAAGCATGCCTGTTTGATAAGGTTTTATGCTCACTTTGCACACTTGTGACGAGGTAAAGAGCAGAGCATCAGGTTCCTTCATGGAAAGACACATTTTTTAAAAAAATTAAGCAGTAAGTAAGCGGAAGAAACCTGTCACAAAAATTACATTGAAGACACAAAGCTGAGTGTTCAGGAGTTAACTTCCAGTGCTATTGAAGTTCTCTTTGTTAGTTTTATTCTGTTTTCCATCCCAGGTTCAAGCATTATACTATCAAATCATAAAATCATGGAATGGTTTGAGTTGGAGGGGTCCAACCCCCATGCCGTGGGCAGGGATGCCACCCACTCGACCAGGTTGCTCAGGGCCCAATCCAACCTGGCTTGAGGACTTCCAAGGATGGGGCATATATTCTCTCTTTATTTTGCAATTTTTATACATATTAGAGGTTTATGAAAGCCTAATCAATATAAACTGGATTCCTATATTAGCATTACTTTTCTTCTTTTATTACTTTTATTACTTTCTTATTAACCGGGCCAATTACTTTGAATAGATGTTGAGACATCAGTATGAAGTATTTGAAATTTCAATCATATTCTTCAGAACCAGGACTTTAATTATCATCATAGATCTCATATCCATAGGATGGACTATTTCTTCTGCTTCCTTTATAGCTTCCATTTCCTTACACTTTCCACGGTCAATAAATCTATAAAGCAAGAATTCCACCAACAGTAAAAGAGAATAGTTCAGGTTATTTCACTCATTGGAAGGAAGTGCTTATTTCCTTTTGTAATCAGTAGTAGCCATGTATATCCACAGACAGAATTTTGTCTCCAGCAGTTTGTTCTTTGGATATTATCTACTTAGTATCATGGTATGCAGATTTCACTCTGATACGATATTGAAGGGTGGAATTTATACTGAGGTTGATCTTATTCACTTACTTGCAGTCCTGGCATTTTTCTTTTCCTGGCAGCAACCAAAACAGAGCAAGTTTATGCATAATCAAGCTGCACATCTTGCATTGCCGTTTTGGTGATAATACATCCACTTTTCTGAAACTTTTCTGGAAGTATATGGCTTTGGAAGTAGTTAATTGATTACACTAATAGGAGTAATAAGGACTACAAATAAGTAGTATAAAAGCAACTGAGTAATGTTAATAAGATACCAAGGTTGATATCTTGGCCTAAGTTATCTGAAACATCTAGGCAATATAACACAGCAGCTAAAAAATGGCAAATGCAGTGTTTTGAGTAGAAGACAGGGTAGTTTGCAGTTGGTTCATACATCCCTCATGATCTTGCATGTTGCATCTCTTGGGTGGTATATGACATTGGTATTTGATGCCCTTGAAGTTCCCATGAGACGTTTACCTCTCCCAGGAAACCATGTACAGCTCTGCCTTTTCAGACACCAAGCAGGTGACCCTGAACTCTCTTGCACCTGCTGTGAAATGTCAGGTGAATCTGAGCACTGAGCAAATGGCCTCTTGCTTTGAGAGCTTCTCAAAGCTCTTGAGCTTTATATAATCGAATATAAAGGGCAACGTCAAATCAGCTTTTACAGTGCAATGCCTTAAGTCAGGGATTGATTAGCCACTTCCACTGCAAGCCAGAAGACAAAAAAGAACAGAGAATCCATTTTTCCTCACCTCACCTCAGAATAAGACTGTCTGTCTTCCTTCCCTCAGCTCTGTCACAGAATCACAGAATTGTTAGGGTTGGCAAGCACCTGTGGAGATCATCCAGTCTTAACCCCCCTGTCAAGGCAGGGTCACCTGGAGCAGGTGACAACAGGAATGTGTCCAGGTGGGTTTGGAATGTCTCCAGAGAGGAGACTCCATGACCTTCCTGGGAAGCTGTTCCAGTGCTCTGCTTACCTTCAATGGAAAGTTCCTCCTCACGCTGAGATGCAACTTCTTGTGTTTCAGTTTATGGCCATTGTTCCTTGTCTTGTTGCTGGGCACCACTGCAAAGAGTCTGGCACCATCCTCTTGGCACCCTCTTTGGACGTATTTATATGCATTAATGAGATCCCCCCTCAGTATTGTCTTCTCCAGACTAAACAGGCCCAGATCCCCTCCTAAGTTTCTCCTCATAAGAGAGATGCTCCAGACTCCTCATCATCTTTGTGGCCTCCCCTGGACCCTCTCCAGTAGCTCCTCCTGTCTAGGGAGGAAATACGGCTCCATGGAAAGGAAATCTTTGAACAAGATCTACACTGCCTTTCTTAAATCTATGCGTGTTGCCTTAGTAAGTGTACTTGGTCTCCTTTTGCTTCAGTTTCCCATTTGCACAGCTTCATCACCCCACAGAGATGTTCCAGGTGCAGTCCGTTATGTTTGTGAACTGTTCAAAGCTATTTTGATTAAAATTTCCAAGTAAATGCACAGAAAAGATTGACTGTGTAGAAGTCTGTTGTGAAAGATGCAACATATTTTTTAAAGGAGAATTAGAAGGGGGGTTAGATGTAATTTAGAGTTAAGTGTAATCCAAAAATGAGGTCATGACAGAAGATTTTCACGTTTTGGTTTATTGTATTTATCTTGACACAAAGAGCCCTCTCAGAAAGGTCAGTACTCTTTCACCTTATAAAAATCAACGTAAATTATGTATAATTATCAATTAGTTCTGTTCTACTTTCTATTTCAGTTAATGACCAGTGACTTCCATTGCCTTTAGCAAAGTGCAAGAATCCTGGGATGAGATTCTAGTAGAATGTAATGTTTTCTTCTAAATCAGTTATGGACTTTGGGTTAAATTTCTTCTTCATTTGTGGCTATGTATGCTATGTTACATTCATACAATCAGAGGCTTCAGGTTTCTTTCAGCGGTACAGGGATTAAATCTAGACCATTAGAAGCATAATACCCACATTAAAAGAGGCAGTGGCATAGCAACCACTCCTGTATTGTGGGGAAATTGCCCTGGGATCAGGCGCATTAAACATTAACTTCTACTTTTATCCAAAACATTGGCTCATCTGTGCCGTGTAATATTTCCACGGATTCAGAGGGAGGAATACCAATTCATACCTAATCCATATCATTCCTTACAGGAGCTTTTCTTCCACTAGCTGTATTCAGTTTGTGTTCCCAATTACCCTTCCCAATTATATGACTGCAAGTTTGGAAATAGCAGGTTTTCTGAAACAGCAGTTCTGAAAGAAATAGATTGGTAGTCTCTGGAAAGATTGGTAACTAATTATTGCAAATAATATGGAATTATGTCACAATGGTGGAAAATAACAGCTGAGTTTTGATGGGAAAATTTGCAGTTAATCCAAGCACAAATCCCATATGCTTAGTCTCAATCATTTCTATTTAATAAACTGTAGGGCAATAGTTTCTATGTCAGTCAAACCAGATGGTTGTGATGTAATTAATTTGCTTCATATAAATATTCTTTATAGTAGTTATTAATCCCTGAAAAATTAGCTATAAAGCCTGACAACTAGACGAGGTGGTTTTTTTAGATAAAAATGTTTATGTGTATCTAGTCAATTTGTTCATTTTTTACGGACTAATTTCCTTGAAGTTGTTGTTCATAAAGATTTGAAATATACTTTAAAACCATCTTATTAGAATACTTCAAGCAGCTTAACTATGTGTTTTTACAAAAAATATTGGCTTGGAAACTGCTGTAGAAAAAAAAATTGCTCTGAGTTTTTGTACCCAAATAAGGAAAATCCGAGTTGAACAAAATATCAATTTGGTTATCTGAATATTTAACATGTTCATCTTTTACGAAGGTTGTTAGATTACCCTTTTTCCCGTTTTTAGCAACTAATACATATCAAAAATTACATGGGAACTCAGAGTGATGTTACTACCTCAAGGTTAAAAAGAAGAAAGGGTCCTGTGGTGAATAAGATTCTATTCCAGTTTGTTAAATGACAGTCTGTCTTTAGTGTCATGTAGATTCTTCTGTTTAGTAAGTCATCATTATGAGCTTTATTTGTTACTTTAAGAAAATCTTCTCAGCTTTCCCTAGCAATTGCCGGAAAAATGAGCAAGAAATCAAACATGATTCTAAAGTACTGTTGTTTGGTCAAGGCCTGGGAAGAAAGTACCTTGGATTATAGTCCTTCCTATTATGTTTCTTTATATATTTTTCTCTAAAAGAACTGCTGCCTGCAATTAGGTTATGTGGCAGATACAGTGTCACCAGGTCTGTGGCTGATTTCATCACACAACAAGTTCTTTTGCATATTTTAATGCATTCCATGTAATAGCTTTTAAAACAGTCTCTCTCTTTTTTTGGTTATACAAATAACATCTGGGCAGATTTCATTCTTTTTCTTCAGTGCTGTTGCTTACTGGAGGCCTTCTTAAGGGGGTTCCCACCCCTGTGATTTGTACTGTTGAGATGGAACAATTCCATCCAGTTTTCACTGTGGTTGCAGTTAGAGTGTCTGTTGCTGCAGGCCTGTGGAAGTATGCTCATTACAGCATCACCCCTAAGGAGATATTCCCTCCCACCCCAAGTGTCATCAACGATGGAAAAAAGTTACACTTACTGGAACTGCAATTCCTAAAAGCAGCTAAAGATCCCCATACGCACAACCAAAATTTACAGGTGTTCCAGTTTACAAGAATCTTATCAGTATTTTTTTCATTGATGCATGACACAGTGATACCGAATAGGCCAGCATGGGACCTGAACATGTCCTCTTTATGGAATTTATTAGATGAGTAGGTGCTTATAAAAATATGCTGCACTACAAGGAATGTGTCAGAAAAAGAGCAGCACAAAATAAAAAACTTGAACAGCATTAGGTTTGCTATACTGGAGACTTCCTTACCTAGAATCAGTTATGAGAATATTCAGATATTTCTGTCACCTTCTCTCCTGAGAGCACATTTGCACACAGTTGGCAGATTTAGTTCCAGACTGACTCAGTAGTATAATAATTTTGCAAAGCAAGAGTGAACTTTTTGAAAAATAGTTGTATTTTGGAGCTACTGCATCTGTCTTCCAGAAATCCCAAAATGGAAATATCTGTATAGGGAAACATGGCACTAGCTCTTCCTCCAGGAAAATAGACAGAGATCTCCAAAATGCATCCATATATCATGTAGTAGCTCACATTTACATAGCCTGTGCAAGTTTTTCAGAAATTAAGGAAGTGATCTATTGGTCCTAATCTAAATTCAGAACACCTACAGTGATGTTGCTGCATTTTGTAAGCAAAATCCATGGTTACCGTGGATAAACCCATCTATTATCAAGTTAAAATTGTCACAGGCTGACTCATATGGGCACCTGTTTGCTCCATTCTTTGGTTTATGTGAACTGAAGAGGTAAAATGTATAGATACTAAATGACTTCGTAGGTCATGTGAAGTGTTTGCTGATGGTCTCATATGTTAATATCAGGAATTGTGGATTCATTTTTCACTTATATGTAACTAGAAATAATATCCTGGGAGACTCTTTAAATATTCTCTAAAAGGCCTAACAGCCTGGAGAAAAAAGTTCAATTATTCATGAATTACTTTTGTGCTCATTTTTAATGTGTTATAAATCTTAACTTGAAAAAGAAAATATCAGTGAATGGTACGTGTAAGTTGTACCCTCCTGGACAAGTTTGCCAATTAGTGGCAGTAGCTCATTTCTAAAATTGAAATAATCATTTTCTTGGTTTGTCATACTATAGCAAACATTCTCAAGTTACATTGTATAATCTAGTAACCCATTTATGCAATGCTTGAATGAAATAAAAGTGCTATTCATTTCAGAAATTCCTGTCTTTTGGGATTCAGTATAAGATAGATTTTTAACAATGACTTAAGCAGCAGATGTGCAGTGAATTTGATAGCAATAACATAATTGTCCTCAGTGAAAGACTGGTCTACCTTGTAAGAATGCCTTTTATAGAGCAAGTGTTTTGTCATTTAGCTTTCTATCATAGTTTGTGAAAAACCTGCTGCCTAAAAAAAAAAAAAGATTCCTCAGAACCATGAGAGAAGGCAACATCTTTCACTCTGTGGTTCTGTTTAATGCCAGTAACAATTACACTGTTCTGGGGAGAATTTGTAGTACTCTCAAGTAGCATGCAGATGAATAAATGCACTATTTAGACAGAAACTGATTTAGTGATTTTTCTTGAGTGTGATGGAAAAGCAGTGAAGGTGAAAATGTTACTGCAATGCTAAAAAGGCAGTAAAAGCCCACAGGGGCACTTCATAAGCTGATTTGCACAAAACCTCGTAACTCACTGCATAATAACACACTTCTGAAACTTGTTGGATGGCATGGTATACTACTGGAGTGCTGATTTAGCATAATACTAAAACTAAGCATTTCCTTCTAGTGTACCTGGCTAAATCTGAAAAACACAGGATGTGTAGTTCAACGTGCATTTTCATTGACAGAGAATCCAATGGTACACTCAAGCGTGTGACAGAGCATGGGATGCCCCTGCTGTTACAGAAAATTAGGTTCGCATCCAGTATAAGAGATTTGTGTAATACTGTGTTGCAAAGCAAGCAGAAGTAAGAAGCAAAAAGGAGGTTTCAAAGTGCTAAGTTCCTAATACATACTATTTACACAGTATCATTCCTGCTGAGCACCTGTATTAGGTCATTTTTTAAGGGAGCTGGGAAAAGAAATTACTCTTTTGCTTAGGGAAGAACGTGCAAGTGACATGACACTGAAACAGAGGAGATTTGTGGAGATTTTAGGAAGCTGTGAGCAGTAAGCAAAAATAGGATTATTCTGCCCAAAACTTGTGGATCCCTGGTTCCATGCTGTGGGAGAAGGAAATGGAAGATTTGAGCAAGGATGAAGTGACTGTTAGCTAATGGAGAGAAGGAATGGAGCAGTCCAGGTCTGCAGTGGCCAGGTGAACAATGCAGAGCCTAGTGTACAAGCTTAAACAAGGATCAAAATCCTGGAAGAAAGATGGACATTTGCTCCAAACAAATTAAATCAGACTTTAAAAATGCAGAAAGTGATTACAGGTGGCTCTATGATTCTTGCCTCCCACCTCCATGCACATTCAGTATGTGGCAAACAGAAGGACACTGAGAAGGTGAAGTCCATTTGAAAAATTTCAGAAACACTTTATTTAACCATCTTTTCTACTTGAGCCATAAATCAGATGGCTGTAGAGCTGTGGAGTTGGCTCCTCTTTCTTTTTCTTAGCTCTGATGAATGCGGGTTTCACAGATTCATGTAGGACTGGCATTTATAGCTCTTACTTCCTCTGGCTACTATACAGCTATGGTTGTCTTCTCCAGCTTGACACTCAGAAGCTTCTTAACCATTTTGTAACAGCCAAAGAAGAATCTAAAGAATGGGAAGTCAGCAAATTTGTGGGTTTTTCTCACTGCAGGGAAGAGAGGTGAAAAGCCTAATCTGTGGTTTGGTCTTTGGTTTTTGTTTTTCCTAAGAGCATTCAGATCCTGAAAATTGAAACTGTGGGTACTACTACCTCTGGAAAAATCAAACCAGTTATGCAAGTCCTGTATTATTGTGTCACCAGTGTACTGAGGTACAAGAATGTTATTTACTTTTAGAATGCTATTAAGTGCTTTTATTTCCACTCCTTCTATTACAGAACATGAAAAGCAACGATTATGCAAAAGCACAGATTATATGAATTTGCACTTCAAAGTGAAATGGTTTTATAATGAATATGTGCGAGAACTCTCTGCTTTCAAGGATGCAGTGCCTGAATACTCTCTGTAAGTGGTGTTTCAGGAAGGCTTCCATGAGTCTGGGCTTCGTGCAAGGTTTATTTTGGTCAAATATATATGCTCAGGTTTGTGCAAGATCTCAAGGTGTGTAGCACCGGCAACTACTTTTTACGCTTCCTTCTCTTTAATTCTTCATTCTATCAAGTGAAATAGTCCAGGTGGTAAATGTGCAATTAGCTATCTCATAGATTTCTACAGTTGTTGTAACTGCAGGTCTTCAGAGGTGACAAAATGCTTTGGTCAGAAAATGTCTGAGGAAGGTATGAGATGTGGGAGCAGCAGCACTGTTAGTTACAAGTCCCTGTGTTTGTTTCACAGCCAAATTGGATAAAGATATAATGCTAGTGGGATATACTACTGAAATCATTCTTACTGGATTAGGTTAATACTCAGCTGCTGCTTTTCTTTTCACCTGTCTCCCTACAATAACTATATTCAGTCCTGTCCTTTTATATGAACTATCCTTTATCTTCTGCCAGTCTGCTGGTTTGCTGAGATGGTTTGAGGCCTGTTATTACTTTAATTTTTTCTAAAATAAACTAAAGAAAAATAAAGCACACATGATTTTTACTAAAACAAAGTTATATACAAGTTATTTCATATACAAATAAAAAATAAATGTTACCAAAGAGCCAATATTGATAGAAGATGCGTACCTGCCATGCTTCACTGGTAGAGAATTGGCTACTGCTAATTTTACATCACCAGGGCATACCAGCAAGAGTATTGTGAAACTGAAGCCTGAAAAGCCTTTTGGTAGCTGCAGAATTTTGGTGACAAAAATTTTTCCAGGGTTGTTAGAATTTCTTTAGCAATAAGAATAGACATAAAAACACAAAGTGCCAAACTGCTGGGTAGTATGAGTTCTCTCCTCTTGGGATCTTTATGAAATCTACCTACTTTACGAAATTGCTTTTAATTTTCAGGTGGTTTGAACCATTTGTCATTCAGTGGCTGGATGAAAATGAGGATGTCTCCATGGAATTTCTTCATGGAGCACTAGAAAGAGACAAAAAAGATGGGGTGAGCCTTTACTTTTTAAAGAAGAGAATAAATAAAGTATTAAGACAGTTTTGTATTGTTACAAAACCAGAAGTACATTTGGTCCCTCAATATCCTTCTCAGACTTCAGGAGATAACAGGTTTTGGAGAACCTTATAGAGAAATTCCTGCTCTAATTCCCTCTGCTTAAATCCCCACAGAATTTATTCTATGATATCATTTCATTAGCTTGTGATGTGGTGATGATGTCATGAAGGAAAATTCTAGTTTTATGTGGTTTGAAAGTATCAGAAAAGTGAAAAAGCTGCATTTCTCAGTATTATCAACAAGAGTACTTTTTTTTCTGTATTACTTTTTGTGACTCTAGAAGGAGTTTCAAGTATAAGAATCAGTGAAGACAGTTTTGATCTCTGAACAATTATTAACATTTGAATGTTTCTCTCTAGTTTCAGCAAACATCAGATCATGCCCTCTTCTCTTGTTCTGTGGTTGATGTCTTCACACAGCTCAATCAAAGCTTTGAGATTATTAGGAAACTGGAGTGTCCTAATCCAGAAGCACTATCTCATTTAATGAGAAGATTTGCAAAGGTAAATTAAAGTCAATGCATCTCAACTAAGCTTCAGAGAGAATGATACTGTGTTGCCATGTATTTAAAAGCTAAGTGGTTGCAGTGGTTTTTAGAATCAGTGGGTTTTTTCTATCTGACTGGGATCCTCAGAACGACACAGTGTCTGTGGCTTAAGGCTGGGTCTTGTCTGCTCTGCCAAAATGGTTTGCCTGTTTGAGAAGTTCTATCCTCTCTGAGATTTCACGTTTATGTATTTTAAACATACATGTATGCGTTTACATAATCAGTTGTTATCTTGCTAAGAACTGATTGCGGTTCCATTAATGGAGCCATTCAGTGAAGTGCAATTAGCTAATTAGGCAGTGCAAGTGAAGGAAAAATTCAGGGTGTGGCAATAAGGTATATGTGTTTGAAGTCCTGAGGTGGTAGTTACTCACCTGCTGTTTGATAAACTCAACTCTGCTAGCTTTCTATTTGGATAGTTACATTTCCTCCCAAGCTCTGAATTTCCATTATAGTCCTGCTGGCTTTAGAAAAGTTCACATTTACATTTAATTCTATTCTTTCGTTGCAACAATTCTCCATTTGCAGAGTTCCTATTTACGTGATTATTGCAAGGTAACTCATATTGCCAGGCTTTGAACAGTGCTCCTTTTGTCTTTTTCCATTACATTTCTATTCTATGTATTGTCACCCTGGAGGATTTTTTGAGCTTGCTACTCTTCCATTAACTGTGTAGTACATTGCGAGGAGTAGAGTTCTCAGTGCTTCTCAAAAACAGCACTGCTAAAATTAAACTGTTTCTGCTATTGAAGATTACATTAAGAACTACCCACCATCTGCTGTGCGGGGATTTGAAAATGTGCTCACAGGATTGTTTATATTATATCTAAAAACATAATATACTATATGTGTAAGCACCTGTAAAACCTATCAATTATATGAACCTTTTTTTTATTATTTTTGCTTTACATTATGAAATCCCCCATTTAAAAGAGTCTTCTCCTCTTCTAGACTATCAACAAAGTACTTGTTCAGTATGCTGCAATTATTTCAAGTTACTTCAGCTCATATTGTGATAAAGAAAATGTGGTGAGTAAGAAGCTGTGGCTTTTTTCTGCCTCAGAAATTACCTTTAAGTTACTTACTGTACTTTTTGAAAATGTAATCACTTCTTTATATGATAAAACATGAATGGAGGGAGGTCAGCATGTTTTCATAGCTGCTTACAGTGATGTGTAAAAGCTGGAATAAGTGAAATTAGTAAGGAATCCTAGTTAATAATTTCAGTACTAAAGTTAAAAAATAATTACAAGATGACCACAAACATGCCGTGGATACCAGCCTAATACTATGGTGAACTATCTTCGTCTGTTTCTCTAACAGAAGAAAATATTTTTGGTTTGGGTTTTCACTTTGCATTGCCTCGCCTCTCTGTATCAGCTTGTGCACTGGAGTGTTTGTAAGATCCCTGTTCCCTGTGCAGGGAGTGTGTGCAGATGTTTCTGCTGCTGCCACTCACTGTGCTTTAGCCACGCAGAGGGGAGAAGAAAATCATGAGCTGTTTTGTTGCCTCGCTGTTTACAAGGGAGTCCCTAATGAAGGACCGGGTTGCCATGTTTACCTTCAATGGTACAGCCCTATACAGCCCATCAGAGATCTCAGCTATCCCTGTGGCACATCCCTGTGCAGGACTTGAGGACGTGCTCCCTCCTGCCAGTGCTCTCTGTAGTGAGGGGCAGTGTGATGATCTAGAGGTCACCAACATACACACAATAATAGAATTTAGAAAGACATCTATTGCAGCTAATATCAAATACTGGTCGTTCTTATGAATTTAATATTAATATAAAATAAAGCTGACTGCTTTCTAGAAGAAATGAGCTCTAATAAAGCATTGAATCATCAAGTCTGTTTGTGTACTCTTTTGGCCTGTCCAGTAGGATTTTTTAATTGTTGGAGTGAGTAATTTCTGAAGTCATTGTTGTATGCCTATCTTTCTCAAGGCTTTAGATGAAATTAATCTCATTGAATGCTAGAATGGCTTGGGTTGGAAGGCACCTTAAAATATCATCTAATCCCAACCCCACCCCCCCCTGCCGTGAGCAGAGACACCTTCCACTAGAGCAGGTATAAAGTATTGTATCAAATGCCTTTGAGGGACATAACTTATTTTTTAACAGAACTTGCCTCACTGAAATACGTACTTTTAGCTTAATTAAAGTCCGTTTGATCTGGTAATTTCAGCTACAATAAATGTTCATCTGCGTTAGAGTTGATAGAAGAGATTAAAAGGAATACTTTCTATGATTCAAATTAGAATTTGGCATTCTTTTTCAAGTCAGTACTTTTAGTCATTTTATTAAACGCTACAAAATGTGCACATAAACTGTTCAAATAAAAGCATATCAAAGATGCTTTTCATAAAGGTATTTATCTAATGTAAAAACAGCCTCTTATCTTCCACCTCCTGTCAGCATTTACAAACAAACATGGGTATTGTAGTTGCCACTCACTTGTACGTGTTGTTGCATCTGTCTCATTCCTGTAAACTGCTGCACAGACTATTCTGAAGGTTAGGGGATAATGAAATACAATGAGAATGGTTTTAAGTAATGTTCTTTACTGGCAACAATAGCAAGTTTTTCATTGAGCCAAGGTAGGCTTTAGGCTCTGAAAGAGCCACCTGAGCCAGCCTCAAAGGAAACTTTGAAACTGCTTCAATGTGAAGTATTTCTCTCATAGCTTCAGTATATTGCCAAAGGCATTTGCATTTGTTTGGAACAAAAGGAAAAAGATGTTGTATTCAGCTACTTATGCCTCCATCAGAAATCATAATTCTAATAATTATTGATTTGTGATATTGAAGATTATTTCCAAAAGAATTAAGTTGTTAGAAGTCAGGAGATAGTACAGGAAAGGAGGCTACAGTCTTAGTGATTGTAAAATAATAGAAGGTAGATAGACATATACAAGTAGGGTTTGTGGATTTTTCAAGAGATGGGCAGAGGTGAGAATTCAACTACTATACAAAGCCAGCTGTATTCTGTAAGAGGATGAGCAGCATGCTTCACTGGGAAGTAATAATCAAAGTAGTAAGAAGTGAGACCAATTTGTTTTTTTCTTAAGTTGAGAAGGACTTTGACACCTATGAGTGTAATGTATTAATATTTAATGCTAAATCATGTTATTGATCCCATCATGTTTCAACTCTACATTGGAACATGCTATTAACTAGAAAGGTAAAAATGAGTATCAATCACTGTAATCATTCCATCACCACCTTATTGTCTGAAAAAAAGTATATGTTTTATTGAAATTTATTTCTTCAGTGTCTAAATTAATCCAGTCATGCACTAGAACACACTGGCCTTGGCCAGCCAGAGCTCTTTTAGTAAGTATTGTCTGATTGCTTCAGCTGCACCATAACAAACCAGAATATAGTGTCATCTAAGTGCACAAGATTCTAGTAATGGATTCTTTATTCCATGATTTTTGTAACTAGCTCCTTAATTTTATTAACGTTTTACTATTAACCTTAGATAAATACAGAAATTGCTGTCTGTTGCACACTGGCTCTGTGTTCTGCCTTTAAAAATTGAGCTTAAACAGCAACATTTCTAGACTAAAATAATACGATTACAGAGTTCTGTTGCCTAATTTATTCACCAACTTTTCAAGTAATGAAAAAATGCATATTTCTAAAATATTATTCTGTTATTAACAGACCAGCCTGTTGATTTACTCAAATACTTAAGCATCAGCCATTATCTGGGTTACAGTGTTGTCACAGTTTTCTGCTAAGGCTGGGTGTAGCAAGCAATGTGGCCACCGCCTTCCTCCAGCCTATTGTCACTCCCAAAGCACTTGGATCATGGCTGCCTCTGCTCTCCCCAGGATGATGATGTGCTACTTGCATTAATCCACCAGATGTAACTGTATTAGGTATGACTAGAAACTACCTGGGATAGCTCAGGACATGAAATTCTGGGGTCTGAAACCTGTCCAGCTGATCAGGAGATGGCATCCAGTTCCCTGTGGGGCAGCACTGCCTTTAGTGGGCAGTCACTGGCTGACCAGGCCAAGGAAGTGTCAGTTAAGGAGGAAGAAAGGCAGCAGTGGATGGGAACCTCCTCTAAACAACACAGGTGTATGAATGAAGATGGTCCTAGAAATCTTTTCCAACCTTAATGATTCTACAATTCTGTGAATGTAGGGCTGCAGAAGAATTGGTCATGCACAATCTCACATTTGGTGCTCTCTCTGTAGGCCTGTATCTTGATGAACAACATTCAGCAGTTAAGAGTCCAGCTTGAGAAGATGTTTGAGTCCATGGGAGGGAAGGAGGTGAGTCACATTTGTTTCCTGGTTCATTCAAAGTTCCTTAGAGATCATTAGCACCATGTTTGCAACCTAGTCAAAGCTTTCACTTCTAATTGTAAAGAAAATCAAAATGTTAAAAAAAAGGTCTACAAGAGCTATTTATTGTCCTGACAACACTGGAATGACCTAACTATTTCACAGACACATGCTAATGATCTGTAATGTTCTATCAGCTCTGGGTGTTTTGTGTTGCAATCTGTAGTGCCAGCTTTATTTTAATGTTTGTATTGGACTATACTTTGCTTTTTATGTATTGGTACGTTTTGTCTGTAATGTGTCATTGTCTTTGTCCAATGCCTTTGACTTGCAATCCACTGAGCAGAAGAAAGAAGGAGAGAGATTCTCTTATGAGGTTTGTGATAGTAAGCATCTTTTATTATTCCTGACCGTATTTTCTAAGGCTAAGAACAGTCACATTTTCTACTTATTTCCATTGATGCATTTGTGTAATTCCCTATGATCTAAAATCAAAAAGAGCTATGCTTGGGCATTCAGTTGATACTAAATTGAAAAGTTTTACTAGGCAGATAGTGTAAAGCCTTTCAGAGTTTTAAAAAATCTATAGAACATTTTAAGTGCACTTTTCAGTATCTGAGGGCCTGCTTGTATTCAAGATACCATTTCACCAAGAGCTGTTACTCAACAGGCCAGAACATCCTCAGCTTTACCCCCTTTTTCATTTCAGAAGACTTAAAAGTGCCTGAAGTCCTGTCAACAGTAAAAGGACACAAACAGTGCTTCAATACTTTCTGACTGTAGTCTTTAACTGTTCTGAAACGTGATGAAGAAATTAACATATCTTCAAGCTGTAGAAAATATCCTGCCTTCTTGATAAGAAGCAATGTTTGGAGCATGAATATCCTGCCCTTATTATCAGTAGCTGGCTTTAAAAAAGAAGTTACACATACATCATCCTTTTTCTTGTTGGGGCTGTAGTTTTGATAGATTCACAAAACTTTGATCTCATGTGGCCACACTATGGAGAGAACTGGAAAATACAGCATTTCCTATTGCCACATCCACAGTGGGACACTGCAGAGGTGAGATGGGTCCCCTGTGCCATGCAAGGAACTGCAGCCTCCAGATGCCCCTGAAGAGTCACTCCAGGGAGTGGAGGTTCTGCTGAGCCAGAACCAGCCCCTTGAAGCTGCCATGGCAAAAATACTTCCTGCTACAGATAAAAGGAAATAAACTTCTGCAGCCTCGTTACTGCAGATTTCTTACCCAACTTTGAAAATAGATATTCATCATCCAGAAGTGGCTGGTTTTGTGGTTCCTATTAAACCCTTTTCCCTCTCTGAATATTACAGATAATCTTGTCCTCCATGCTTTTATGTTCTGTGCCAAGTACTTTTGTATTAGGTCTTGGATCCAATCTTACTTTTGACTGTCATGATGCATGAAAACAGCTAAATGTCCATAAATCGGGATAACGACAAGGGCAGGTGAAAGCTGAGTCACATTTTATGTCTATTTCTATCAAATTATTTTCAACCAAAGTATTTGCTTGAATCTCTAAAATGTCCTGTTTTCCTCAAGAAAATATTAGTTTTTCATTTGCTCCTAACGCCTTATACAATAATGAAAAAAATTCAGGAATTTTTCACAGCAATTTACTTTCAAAAGTTCTTATGACTTCTCATCCTTTTTGTTTTCCTTTTGATGTTAATGAGGATGAATTATTAAAGTTGTTACAAAGTATCAAAGCAGCATTTCCTACAAATATGGTGCAACACACAACCCATGGAGGAAATTTGGATATATTTTTCTATAATCCTTAGTTAGGTGCCTTAAGTGCATCTCTGATTCACAGTCCAGGAGAAAAGATCTTAAAAATACATTCAGACTTTTAGGGCAACTTCTTGAAGAAAAGTACATTCATGTTCAATTTTTTTTCACCCATATCAAAACGCTGCTAAAATGTTTGTCCTCAAATTGGAATACTTATTGCACTTGCTGTTCCAAAGGCACAACTCCTAATGGCCAATTTGGCTTATTGAACTGGTACTTATGAAAAAACAAAACCAGCAATAAAATCTGTAAGCAGTTTCCTTGAAGGGAAAAAACAGTTTAATATTTCACTTGTGGAGGGCATAAAAGTTAGATGATTTTCAGCAAAATAATGAGACCCATTTCAGTTGAAGCAAAACTAATTCTAAGAAAAATTAAATGCTGTTAATCTCCGCAGTGTCACACTGTGAGCAGTATGTCTTTCAAACTGTGCAGTCAAAATAGCCACAATCAAGCAGCAGTCTCTGTGTTCAGAGTAGGCTTATTGCACATTGCAGGCAGGGAGCTCTATAAATAGAGAAAAAACTGGTTTCTCAGATCCCCCACCATTAAAATAAAATAGTCTGAACAAGATGAGCTTCTTTATTAACTGTCCTCCTCTGCTGCAGCCAAGCAGGAAAGGTACTTACAAATCATATCAATGAGAACAGTCTGCCATAATAGAGTAGTAAAGTGGGATCCAGCCCCCTCTTTGTTTGGGTTTTTTTAATCAAGTCCAAAAACATGGGAACAGATCATCATCATAGAGTTTTGGTTTAGCTCCTGTTTGTTTCATCCAAAAGGAATGCATACATTTACACTAAATATTTTTTTCATGTCTGACAAGTTGGAAGCTGATAAAAGAGAAAGAAGAGAAGCTAATGGTTGTGTTGCTTTACACCAGGTGACAGAACACGGCAGAAATGAGTTACAGTAATTAAGATCAAAAAAAAAAGGTGAAAAGCAAAAGGAGGTTATTTATGTATGACAATATTATACTAACTGTAGATAAATCATATTCCCCCTTTGGTAAATTCACTTCCAACTTTACGTATAAAGCTTAAGAATTCCTATAGGAATCTGTGTGTGCTCTTAAAGACTTTGCTGGGGTGACAGAGGACCAGATTTCAGCAGAATAGTTCTGAAGTGTCACGTTTTCATCTTGTACAGAGGCCCAAGTGCTTTTCAGTGCACTCAGAGCAGTGGCAGACAAACATTTCACATCTCGCTGTCCCAAGGGTGTGAGCGGAGGAAGGATGATGTCTGTCAGAGACAAAAAGAAGCACTAAAGTGATGGAGCTGATAAATACCTGTATCCTTCCTAGATATCCAGGAAATACATAAAACTATTTTCTGAACAGAAATAACCTGGTGGTCCCATTAGGAAACTATAAGCAATTAGACCTGTGAAATTGCAGATAAACAGAATTCAGATTAGAGAGGTTCCATTTAACTCATGCAAAAGTAATTTGCATCTCTGTAGTTTCCTACAGAAACACCACCAAATTTGCAGTTAACAAGATTATGTCCGTACTAGCACACATTAAATTACAGCATTAAATTAAATTACCTCAATATAACACATTGAAAGCAGCCAAATTCATCAGATTTTTAGCTCTTTTCCAAGGCTTGTCTGTATTAAAAAAGTCACAGTTTTAGAAAGGCAGCATTTGGAAACTATGATGTTCAAATATTTCTTTTTTTTTTCAGCTGTTCAGCAAATGTGTTCTGAGTTTTTGTGTAGCATTCAGAAAAAGTCAAACTTCTAATTATCTATTTAATAATACATAATCAACAGATCTCATGAAATGTGCCAACAAATTTATGAGTATATTCCCTTGTGGGTAAAAATGAATTCTTCTACCTAAGAAGATGGTAAAATAACAGAGAGATGATCCTAGAAAAGCCAAGAATATTAAGAATTGATAGAAAAGTATGATTTACACATTATTAGTTAAATAAGTTTGCTCCTTTAAAAAGTCCAATTTTGAAACCTGAGCAGCCTCCCCCGGTGTATTTTAAGGCTAGTCCACACATGCTATGAACTGTAAATGGAGTCCAGAATACATTTGGCCAAGGGATAAATGCGTTGTCTTCTCTCTTTTGGTGCTTAAATTAGATATGGCACACTAATGATACTCACAGCTGGGTTTTATTGTTGGTTTGGTTCTTTTTCCCAAAATTATCTGCTCAAGTAGAGCTTTTTTCCTTTTTTCTTTCCTGAAAAATGTTCAGGGAAATTTGTTAGTTTTCATTCCTTCTTCATCAAACTCTATGAAGCAGATGAGATTTGAGAAGAAAAAGAAAAGTCCCCAATACTGTAAATACTTTGTTTTCGTGTCTGTATATCCCTCTATGCCATCGGCACAGACGCTGATCAGCATTGCCTTTTGTCTCACTTCCATGCTTCCATCTTAGCTCTACCACATCAGGAGAAAGCAGCAGCTCATGGCTGTGGCATGTTTGGATGATGCCTGAGGACAGTCATTAGCAAATGGAAGGCACATGGTAAAATAAATGAAAAGTGCACATTTTAGTTCTGGTGAAATACTCAAATCACCATATTTCCCAGTACCTAAAGAGAAGTAGCATTTAAAAATCTTGCTGACATCTTCTTAGTGATGCCACCATGGCCAGGTGTGGAGCACCTGGCCGGGCAGCCCGCATACCTCTTTGTGTCCCACTCCTCCCCGTGCCATCTCATCGATGAGCATGTGTACACACAGGGCTGGAGGTCCTGCCAGATGCCTCCAGCTGTGCACACACAAACTTGTTCATGCAATTTGTGAGCACAAAGCCTCTAAAATGTTTAACAGTTGCATGCACCCTTCTATAATGTGTGTAATGTCCACAATCTGGCATTAGTATTTAATCCAATTTTGGCTGGACTAAGTTCAGTTCCAGGTGAATTTAGCAGATACGTTGTGTTTTCTCGTTATCACAACAACCCCTGATATCTACATTGACCTCTGTAGGCACAGTAACAAGGTGATTCTCTAGTTTGTGCATGATCTGCTAAGAAATTTTGAGTCTTCTGCCTGCCTGGTATTTTGTGTTTTCCTTGACATGTACCATGTTCAGCGTGAATGCTTGTGTGTTCAATGTTTGTTAAATATTTATATTCTACTGGTCTTAAATTTGTGTTTTGTATGTATCACTCCAAAGGAGACTGGATAATTCCCTAGTGAAATGCATTTCCTGAAAAAATCTTTGCCTTTGTTAGTAAAGTCTTAATTTGTTTACTAATACAGACATTGCAGTAAGATTAGCTTTTTAATTCCTGCTCTTCATATGAAGGAAAACAATGACTTTAAGTGTATGAAATGTCAAAGTGTATCTGCCAGGGACACTACTAAGACATACAAAAGCAACAGAAGTTCTCTCAATGCAAAGTAACTCAAAACTAAATCAGTAAGTAGTCACAGTAAGTACTTACATTAGTAAGTAAAATATGAGCCTCTCAGATTAGAAGAGTGCTACGTGATACTGAGTATCTTCTAAAGGATGTGTGGTGATTCCCCCTTGTCACCTTGTTCAGGTTTTTGTCAAAACCTGTAGTGAAAATCTTGGATTTTCTATGATTTTAACACATAACCTCCAAGGAGAGAAGGGATGGTCTAAGATTAAAATACAGTAGATCACTGGATCTATTTCAGTTTGCTTTGCTGTAGAATTCCTGTGTAGTCTCATGTAAATTATCCAGTGTGCTGTGACAGCTTCCCCTTGTCTCTGAAGTGTGATTAAAAGAACTGACCTGCTGCACCACAGCACTCTGAAGCACCAGAAGAAGAATAAGCACCAAGCACTCCTCATGCAGTTGAAAGATAGAAAAACACAAATAGAGACAGCCCTGATTATGTATTCTAAATGTGCAGTGTCCTTTGAAACTGTCAGAAGATCGGTACCTGACCTTGCTTCAGAACAGAGTCCACAAATTAAGGGTTATCATTGAAAATCATTCCTTAACACTGCGATGTAGACAGCTGAAAGACATGGAACATCAGCTATTAATTCACATTCAGCTGTTGATCCTGATGATCATCTATCATATCCCAGAATGGGCTGTAACTATTTTTCCTAAGTGCTAAATATCAGGGAGATTAAAAAAATATATTTTTAATTTGAAAAAGAATCCATAGTAAATAAACAAGTTGCTGATCAATATCAACAGGGTACATTTTTCATTAAATATCTATGCATGGATTGTCATCCCTGTAAATGTAAAAATATATTTCTCCTCTGCATTAACTTTTTTCCTATGTTTAGAAAACCTGTATCAGAGCACCAGAATGTGTTGCTCTATGCTTGAACTTTTTTTGCCTTTCCGGCTTTTAGAAACAGCAGCACTGAAATTTGGTAGATTCCCTTCCCACGTACTCTGTCAGTATAATTGGCATGGATAGTCTTCAAGCCATCTTTTTCAGTGCTGGCTGTTCTAATTTTACACTGCATTATGAAAACATATGAAATATGGAAACAATTTCAATGCAAATCACAAAAAAAAATTACTACCAGTAGTGAAATGTACAAAAATAATAAAAATAAAAACGCATTTGCATTACTGTAACATAAGCACTGACTTTCCGTGCATCCTTCTCTGTGTGCCTGGTTGAGTACCACTGGCCTGATAATGGTAGTTCTCTTCTTGTGACTGCCAACACGGTTTCCACAATCCCACAGAAAGTCATTTTTCAATGGCACAGTTTTGATTCCTAACAATATAAATATTCACTACTGTAATCAAAGGTCTTTCCATATTTTTTTAAAATGGTAATTGTATTTCTGGGCCTACTAAAGCAGTTCTGTGTTGCAACAGGTGTTTCCACATTTGGTTTTCCATAGTGCAGTGTATCTTTGCACATATTTCCTAATTCACTGATGGTAATGGAACCCCAGACATCTAGAGTATAAATTAAATATGTTAATTATGTCTTTGCAGCTGGATCCTGAAGCTAGTGTTGTTCTAAAAGAACTTCAGGTGAAACTTAGCAATGTATTGGATGAACTCAGTGTAACGTATGCTGCAAGGTAACAAACCCGTTTTACTGAAAACCTTAGGGAAATATTCCTGCTCAAAAAATCTACCTCGTTGATGAAGTCTGGGTGGTTATTTGGATGTCCTGAAGCATGGCTTGCTTCTGCCCTGATGGAGTGGTGTGCATTTGTGTCTGTGTATGTGTTTAGACTCTGAAACGAGTAACAGTAACCTCGCTGTAAAAACAACTGAACATCGTCTGTGGGCATGAATGTGTTACAGAGGTGAGGCTGATGGCTTTTGTTCTGCTTTTTGGAAAGCAAAATCGCTGATTTTTTCTTGCCTGATGCTATGTTAAACTTTCCTCTCTGACCATGTTTATGTTACTTCCTGAGACTGACAGCTTCTTCCAAGTGGCCTGCTTCAACCAGGGATGTCTGCCTGTGTTTAGCCTGCTTCAGGTGGTCATTGTGAATGTCCTTCTTGGGTCATTTGCTTGCCTGTGGCTCTGCAAAAATTGTCTACTGAGCCTTACTCTCAAAACCTTTCATTAATCAGAGTGCACACTGAATGAGTATGGTGCTGTGCCAGCAGTGCCTGTGGTATAAGAAGCAGCAAGTTACTTTTGCATCAAATTAGAAAGAAATCTAAGAAAGAGGGATTAGTGCTCATTAAGCAAAGTCTGTAGTTGCTTATTTAATCCATCACTGGGCGGTCTGGGTGGACAGTCTGCTTTTTTGTGAGTGTGCTTAGTTTGCTGTATTGTCTTGCTGTACTTTTGCTCCCAGGCTCTGGTTCTCGGATCATCGACAGTGCATGAATATTATTTCTTTCCAGGGCTTCTTTCTGAATGAGCCAACTAGGCTTCTGCAAAAGCCAACCCGGAACAGCTCAGTGTAGGGATATGCTCCAGATAGCTAGAACATTCCTCCTGGGTCAGTTTACTGCTTGGGTCTGTGAGGTTAACAATGTTGGAAAGATGGCTAATGTCAAGAAAGGCAATGCATTATTTTGGCTTTTTGGAGGGACTGGTCGCCAGAATTTCCATACGCAGTTTCACTAGCTGCCTCATTTTGATTTTATCCAGAGCTTTAAAGTGTGTAGGTAAGTGTACTTCCAAGTGCATTTGGAAAAGTTTCTGACTTTTCCAGTGATTTCACATGGAGGTTTGTGTTCTCTTTTTACAATTAGCCATGTCACTGGAACAACTTACTGCCTGATTGTTTCTTTTCTCTCACAGTAAATTCTCTTTCACTTTTCTGAAGTTAATCTTTGCCATTTATCATTTCACCTTAACAGGGCTTGTATATTTTTGGCCTCTGTTTTGCATTTCTTTTCATAAACTAATCCTAAACCATTTTGATCCATCATAAATCAACCCATAAACCAAATTACCACATGTGCAGAGACTCTTCCTGCCTCTGAACTGGTGACTGATTAACTGCTGCTCTGCATTGTGTCAATATATGTCCAAAGATTATCACATCAATAGCACTTTAAGACTGTCAAACACTCAGCCAGATCATTTAGGAAACAGAACAGTTTTCAGAGAAGCTGAGCAGGTACAACCTTGAGGAGAAAGGATGTGTTTACAGTCACCTTGAAGTGAAAAAGATTCCTCCCAGGAGAAAGAGTCTGAGCACTTCTAAGCAAGGGGTTTTTTGCAAAAGGATATTTTAAACAGCCCAAGTGTTTTAACTTTGTGTAGTTGCAAAGAAGTAACTAACCTTCTGATGGCCCTGACTGTGTGAAGTCTGGGAAAAAAGTCAAATTGAGCCAAACAGGGCAAAATCAGTAGGAGTTTTTGATTTTGCCTCAAGAAGAATATCAAAGCTTGGTTCCTATTAACAATCAAGAGAAAAATTATTTATCATCACCTTTTCTTATTGTCCTTTCACACCAAAAATAAAATCTTGAGAAGTTGTTCCTAGCTGGTAGTCGATCACATCTAACCTATAGATTCTGATACATCTGTTGCTTTCAGAAAATAAATATGGCACACCTACAAGGGTATGAAAAGAGTGGCAGAATGGAAACAAGGCAGGGAAGAGATCAAAACACTGCATGAATTACTTACATGAGCTATCATCCTCAGTAGAAGTTATTTTCAGACTGTAACACCACAGCGTCTTCAATTTTGAACATTGAATCATTGCAGAAAATATTTAAATGTTGAAGAACCTGATAGCAAAATCATCATTATTGTTTTCTCTCAGAGAATTCTTTCATTCTCCTTTTTTTTTCTCTCGTCCTATAGTTTCCAATTTGTTATTGAAGATTGTGTAAGACAAATGAGCAATGAACTGAATCAAATGAGAGGAAATGGGAATGCAGCAGCCAATAAGAACAGTGCAGCCATTGATGCTGAGATTGTGCTTCGGCCTCTCATGGATTCCCTGGACAAAACGTAAGTGTGGCAGGCAGACTGTTTTGTGTGGCAGACTGGGAACTGGATGCTGCAGTCAGGCACCCTTTGTTTTTACTCTGAAGCACTGTTAATACCTAGAAGCACTCTATAGTATTTTTAGTATTTGTAGTATTCACTGTATGCAGATTCCCATGCCTAACCTGTTTGCTTACACTGAGCAATTTTTACATAAGCTAAAGACTTGTCTTTCCATGTCTGGTCATGTTTTGAGTCATTGAAAAGGAAGCGGTGCACGGTCTCTCCTCCACAGGCTGTGTTATGAAGACTGTGTTGAACAAAAGTAATTCCCATACTGAAATTGCCTGGCATTTGTTCTAGGCTTGTACCCAATGTCCCACTGCTTATTAATATGCACTTCTGTGTCACCAAAGACCTGGCCACCATCTAAACAGCAGCTTGATTTTTTTTTTTCATTTGGTAAAATGCTAAGTTTTGAGAGGATCCTGCAAACTCATTCTAGCCTCTGAAAGTAAGCATAACTTCTGTTATCATCCTTCATTAGTGACAAGTTCTGAAAGGCCATGTGCAGCACAGGCACATCTGTAAGCACACTGGTGTCCTTGGTCCTTGGTGCTTGTGAAACACCAGTGGCCTTTTGCTGGAAGTGGCTGTGAGGACAAGCAGCCTGGCACTGATCCTGCCCTCGAGCTCTCCAGTCACAGACACAAGTTACACACCCTTTTGGTTCCTTATGTGGGTTTTCCCCAGCCAGAAATTTTCAAAGTGAAGATGGAAAAGGTGCTGCAAAAATTTAATTTCACTGTAAGTAATAGAGAGCAAGATTGCACAGACATGTCAGCATATAGAAATAAATGCTTCCAAACAGTAGCTGTGAATTTGCATTAGCTGTCAGCAACCAGTTCTACATCCCAGTAGAAATACAAAACAAGGGAGACAGTCGCTCTTTATTTTTAAGACAAACAAACAAATTATATACTAAAACTTTAATTTAGGGGCGTGGGAGTGCTAAATTATATCATCCATCAAACTTTATAACTCATCACAATTTTGCATTTTCAATAAATATGCATCACTGATATACTAAGCATTCTATTAGATAGTGGAGATTTATATGAGTTTGTAATCTGCAAGTCTTTTTACCAAAAATATTGACTGATAATATTGCAAAATAACTTAGCTACAGAGAAATTTTTATTAGTAGAGGAAAGATAAACCTTAATGGCTATTTATCTGAGCACATAGTGATAGAGCACCTCTGAAGCCTTAGTGCTAGTTTTGGTGACTGGTTTGTGTTTTTGTTTTATTCCAGTTTAAGTGTCTCTGCAAAAATCTGTGAGAAGACAGTTCTGAAACGGGTTTTGAAAGAGCTCTGGAAGCTAGTCTTAAACAAAATAGAAAAACAAATTGTGCTCCCACCACTGACAGACCAAACCGTGAGTGTTCCAGGATAATTCTCAGTTGATGTAAAGGATTGTAATAATGTGTTTGATCAGGTGCCAAGGGGTCTGACGCTGTCCTCTTCTGTACCTTGACCACGAGGAATAACACCTGGACTGCAGGTAGTGCGTTGCTCTCTGGTGTCTCAGAGCTTTGTACCCAGCTTGCTCTTAGCTGGTGAGGAAGAATCTGCTCCTTCATTTACTGCCTGCCTTGACTCGGAGCAGTTTTTATGAATGCAGTCGTGTGAAAGAAGCTGGATCACTGGCTTTGGGGTGTGCTCTCATATAAGGAGTTTTAAATCTGATTTTTCTCGGCTTCACTGTGCACAGTAACACAAAGAGTGTTCTTTGCCCTTCCCAGTTGCATCAGAAATTCAATCACTTCCATTTTTGTAGGTTTGAGAAAGCCAGGGATGCCCCATCCCATCCTCCAGCCCTGCCTGCTGTGCCATTCTTCATCCTGAGGCGGCAGTTAATTAACATCAGGAAGCTTAAGCCAAATATAGCTCTAAAGATTTGGGGTGTTTTAATAGCAGGCTTGACAGGGGGTCCTCTTTGGGCAGAACCGCATTTACAGCCTGCCGAGAAGAGGGAACGGAGCTGTACTTGGAGGAGGTGGGGCTGCACAGGAGAGTCTTGTGGGGCACGGCCTGACATGAACTCTGGGGGCTGAGCTGAGGGCAGCAGTGAAATCTGACCCTGTTGAAGGACCCACAAAGAGAGCCTGGCTTGGGAGGCCTTTTGATAGTTGCCTTTTTGCTTTTTTATTTGAGGGACTGGGATAACATAACTGTTAATTCTTCTTGTTTTCAATCTCGTTTAAAATAAATTGACCAACTTATGACAAGCTAATCATAATGTTGGCACGGTGTGCCTTTGGCAACCTTGCTGTTACACACCCTATGGTACCAGTTCTGCTGCTAAAAATCTGTTGGTCAGGGTCCATAAAGGCATATCATTAAATCATATTACAATATATTAAAGATGCATGAAAGAATATTGCTGGGCAGGCAGGAAAAATCTAATAGAACATGTATAAATGGTGCTAAGATAGTAATGAAATTACCTGAGCTATTACAAATCCTAGAGTAGAGCTGATCATAGCCAGGACTCCAGTCACTGAATTTGTTCATATTTACTGTCATGACCTTGTTAACTATGCATAATTAGAAACAACCTCTCTTTC
The DNA here is from genome assembly GCA_013399875.1 of Gymnorhina tibicen. Lineage (NCBI taxonomy): Eukaryota > Metazoa > Chordata > Aves > Passeriformes > Artamidae > Gymnorhina > Gymnorhina tibicen. The sequence goes on along the minus strand of VXAZ01002106.1, from coordinate 234,294 downwards.
AGTAAGTTTCAAATTTATATTTCTGAGATCTTTAATTTGCTTTTCAAACTTTTTGGTGCAAATTTTGCCTGCAAATACATAGGTAGCATTTAAATTGGGTAACTGCATTTTCCGTCATGTGTTAGGAGCATTTATTAGCTTTATGCAGGATCAGTTGTTACACTGATTCATTGGACAACATGTTCAGAGGTGAGTTTTCCTAGTGGTGGCCTCTACCAGTTTCTGGTAGGGAATGTGAACTATTTCCATTTATTTTGCTACTTCTTTTTTACTGTTGAATATATAATTGAAGAAAATAACTGAAAAGTAGGATACTGTAACAGGTGTTTCCCTTTTGTAGCCCTGAATATTTCTTTCTGTTTGAGGGTGAGAGGCACAGACATTCAAGAAACAGGGTTTATTTTTTCATTTTATTTTTATTTTAATAGACATATATATATATATATGCACACACAAATATATTTATCTTGCCATTCTCGCTACTAAAAAATAATGAGACTTAAGCTGTAGTTCTATATTTCATCTTCTTCAATTAAAGCATGTAAGAAGCAAAATTATTTCTGGACACTGAAGCTCTTTGGAACATAAAGTCTAATGAAAAATTAGTCCAGTGTAAGTTGGATGAACCTTTTTTTCCTGAAATCCAGATAATCAGAACTATGTCTTGCTGAACTGTCATGTAACTGCACTGGTAATTATATTGCTTGGAGTAATTGTGATAAAAGATTTGAGCATGGAGTTACAGTAGGATTCTGTTTGTGTGAGACAAATGTGTAAGCACTGGCCTTTGGTGTCGTGCCAGGATTTGCCTGTTGTAAAATATCGCTTTAACCTGGTAAGACTTCAGTATCTTTTCTTTCAAAAAAGGCTCTGGCTCACAGTACACCATTGTGCTGTTTTACTCAGCTGAGCTTTCCCTCTGCACAGGCTTTTGCAGGTTCCTCAGGGCTGCTCACTTCCCAGTATGATTGTTCATTTAACACAGCACCTGAGAGCTGCAGTTATGGGCAAACATCTCACTGACACACACTGAGAACAATCACAGCCTTAGCTTTAAGTATGAAACACAAAATGAGGTAGCAGAAAGGAGAACGCAAAACCACTCTCAGCAGAATGTGCAATATCTGTATCAGCTACAGGATACTGGAGGGAATCTTGCTGCAGGCATTCAACTACTTGGCCTTATCAACTGAATGAAAATGTGTCTCCTGTGCAACTGAAACTTTATTTAGCTTTGCAAAACAGTGACTTTGGCCAATGTTCTAGCAGAAAATAAGATCGTGTTGACATAAAAAGTAAACATGCTGTCGTGAGTCTGTTTCCTTAATTTTCAATGTGTTACAGGGGCCCCAGATGATATTCAGTGCAGCCAAAGATCTTGGACAACTGTCAAAACTCAAGGTAATGGAGCCAGATGAAGCTGTGAATGGCTTGCACTAACAACAAAAAAGGATGAAATATTAGTGACTGTGAGGCCAAACCTCATGCCTCATTCTTGTTCTTATATGCTATAGTGAGATTGAGTATGGCAGTAACTACTCAGAGGTGAATAATCATTTTACAGTTTCATCAAAACCAAATTATGAATAAAAGACTATGCTTGTATGGTAAGTGATCACTACATGGGTCAAGAAGCCATCATTCCCATATTGCACAACTAGGCCTTATAAGCATTAAATATTAAAAAAAAAAAAAAGAAAGAAAAAAAGTATCTTTGCTTCTGTAGCCAGTTCTGAAAAAGCCCTAAGGTGAGAATACCAGTAATTTTCTTTCTGTGGACTATTTCTGTGCATTGAAATATAGAGTGTGCCTCTGCAGTAAAGTCTTTAGCACTTCAGTGCTGGAGTCCACTTGATGGACAGCAGAGATGTTTGATACTGATGTCATTCGTTTGCCGCTCAATTACGATTTCAGATTTGTACAAGAACTGTGGTATTTGGGGCCTCTATGACTAATTGTTCAGTTTGCTAGAGGAGTGAAAATATTACCTAAGGAAATGACTGACTTCTTATTTAGACAAAGATTTAGCAGGAGTGTAGTCACAATATGTTCTAATAGGAACCTCCCTTTTTTTAAACATGGGACATTAACAAACATCTTGTAAACTGTCAGCTTTATTAATAAAATTAATTACTTCTAGATCATCTAATGTAATTATTTTAAGTTAAATTTTAACCTTTCTCCTATCCCCCAAAACAGAGAAATAATGCATCCTAGGGATGGGATAGAAGTAATGCTCAGTATTAAATAGTGGATCTGGTTCTCTACAGTCTGTGTTTCAAGAAACAACATGATTGCTCTAGGTTATAATTTGTTGTAAAAGCATTCTGAAATTGAATTAATCCCTGTTAATCATAGTCCTTGGAGGGCATTTGGTGGCTTTGTTTGTTTTTCCGAGAACAGATATTCACAATATTGTCTCTCTTTCAAAACCAACTGCAGTCTTCTCTTGCTTTGCAGGACCATGTGATCCGAGAGGAAGCCAAAAGCCTGACCCTGAGGCAGTGTGCAATAATGGACGTGGCACTAGTTACTATAAAGGTACAGCTTTATGTGTTTTCCTGCTGTGCTGTGTGCTGGAATGCCCAAGAATGACAGATTGGTTTTTAGATAAAAGACTGCAGACTTTCATACAGTCTTCATGGATTTGGTCTCTGAAGTAAAAAAAAAGTCATTAAGGAATATTATTTAATTTGCTTATCAGTCTTTTTCACACTGGCCTGGATCATTACTTGGTGTAAATAACTTAAAAGCAATCAGTTTCTAGAATAACAGCGTATTTCCCTGTCTGCTGGGAAGAGACAGCACATCATGAAGGTAAGGAGGCAGCCACTTAAGTATAAAATTGAAGGTATAAGTAAGAGGAAGTACTTGTGATCAAGTGTTCTGCAATAAAACAGTCTCCAAGGCAAGCAAAAAGTAACAGAGAGGGCTCCCAACTGCCATTTTTTGTATTTGTAGTGGAATTGGCATTTATTTCAGAAATAAAAATAATTGGGGATTGGTAATGTTGTGGAAACATAAATGGAACAAATTGTTGAAGTACTGTATGCTCCCAGAGTAAGCCATGTAAAGTCCTCAGTAAAGTATGTAAATCTAATTATTTTCCTTTCAAAGCATTTGTTCTAAACACATAAAAGTTGGGAAAAATGTAAACTCTAACCTTGCCTAAATTTCCAGTGCTTAAACTCTTACAGAGGCATTGATAGGTATTCATCATTTTACTAAAAAAAAAGTCTAGAATTGGAGGAAAAAGATTAAATAGGGGAAATCTTTTGTTAATTCAGCATCCCTGTATCTGTATGCTAAATTATAATTGTTAATTCATAAACTGAGCTTAAGAATGCTTTCTGAGAAATCTCTTTTCAAATTGTAAGGCAATGACTGTATGCATTATAACTGCCTCCTGTACTTAGCACCTGATATGGCAAAATAATTTCTCTCCAAAATATTTAATAAATAACCTTGATCATGCAGAAATTGGGTAGAAAGTGCAAAAAGGCAAACTTGAGGAATTAACTCAAGAAAAAAAGACTGCTATGTTTATTTAGCAATGTAGTTCATAAGTTTAATGATCAAAATACAGAATTTTTTTGGTAATGCTTAGTAAATGCAGTTTGTTTAAAAGCAAAAAACATGGCTGTCCAAATAAGAATAGGAGAATGGTGAAAATGGCATATGCTGTGTGTTTAGAAATTGGGTAGCTGGTAAGGAAGGCAAGGATGGTAAGGAAGGGTTTTGCAGGGAGGAGTGTCTCTGAACTTGCAGTCTTTTTTATTTTTCCTTTCATTTAATTCACTGAGAAACAATTATAATTTAGTAGTGGATGGTGTTATTAATGCTTCAAAGAATATAAAGTAAAGGAATAATTTTCAATCTTAAAATATATATATATAGCATATCATCAGTCTTTTTATTATGTTAAAACAACCCTAGCAATGTCTGTATCTATTTAACATTTTTTAGCTTAATTTGCAATTTAGTTAGGAGTGGCGGCTTTCTGGCCTCAGTTATCTCAAACTGAGTTCTCTGCTACCTCATTATGTCAGCCCAGAGACAATGTTCATTGATAATAGTCCCAGTTTCCACTCTACACCCAGGCTGCCTCTACAAAGAGAAACCAGCACCCAAAGGGGCTTGTGTGGCATTGGGCAGGTTTTGGCTGAGACTGCAGTGGCTCCAGCACTGATTTCCATATACTTGACATCTGCCCTTTTCATCTGTCAGTGTGACTTTCAAACCTCTTGTGTCACCTACAAACCTTGAAACTGCTCAGAGAGGAGCAAGAGTAGCAGGTGAATTATTTTAAGGTTTCCATCTCTAAGGAACAGCGTCATCACTGATGCAGCTGAATCTATAAAACCCTGTTTACTCATTATTTTTCTGTATTTGGTTCCATACAGTAACGATACATTCATATTGCTGGTTTTGCTTGCAAGATTTACTATTTATGGGCAAAACAAAAAAAAAAGTAAAAAACTCAGGAAAACAAGGTTCAGGTGTTTTTGTTTCTTTATATGGCTATTGGCTGTCATGGAGTTTTCAGCCATTTGTAGCGGCTGCAGAAAACATTTTACTGGAGATACAACTATAAAAAAAATCACAGTAATTGTATCAATAGCAGGAAATATTAACACAAGGATTTAAACACTTGCTTATAAATTGTTTATGATCCTTAGTGAAATCATGACTAAACTCTTAAGCAATTAAGACGAGAGATTTGTTTGGAACATATAGTATAAAATAATTCTCTTGGAAAGGTAAACATTTTATGTAAGTATGTAATGATGAGAAGGTAGAGGTGATTTAGTCAGAACCTTTTAAACTGACACTTAACTGTCCCCATAGTATTAAAACAATATAAAAACTTTGCAGCCTGATGACTTCAAATCCTGTGTTTTGCATGGGATATTTTTTCCCTGTAACAGTCGGTAGCCAGCAACACAGAAATGTAAATAATAGCTGTTATGAAACATTTATGTTTCAAAATCTTGAGAACTGGAGGGTGAAACGTGTACACTAAATGCAAAGGGCTTGTGCGGACCGTAGGTCTGAGCTGTCCAGATAAGCTTGGGAACCAGCAGTTAGTGGATATATATGGATGTGAATCGGAATGTATATATTGCGCCTATTCCTTTGGCAACACTCCAAAAAGGCAAGGAGAGTAGATCCTACTTACAGTCCCCAACTCTCCCTCTACAGAGTGGACCAATATTGCATCTCATCAAGTAGTCACAGTGTTCCTGAAAAACATTGTTTGTTTTTACTAATTAGCCATTAATGGGAGCTTTATTGATCTTGAGACCTAGAACTGTAATGGAGGTTGCAAAATGCTTTGCAAGGTGTTTGAACAAAACAAAGGTATGTGGCACATTTATCTTTTTATTGTAGCTGAAGTGTATTAATTCATCAAACACTGCCTTATATAAAACTTCAGGAAAAATTCTTCATTGTGGGAGGAAAAAAGGAATGATCTGTCCCCTAACTTTTCTGAATTTACCTTTGGGATTGAAAACATAACGTAACACATTTATATATACACAGTTTATATATATAATAAATATATAATAAATATAATATATATAATAAAAAATATATATATATTTTTTACCTAGTCAGCATGGCATCAAAGTGGTAAGCATATTTGTTTTTCCAAATCTAGCTGTGCCGGTAGAACAGCAGTCATCTTCTCACACTGCTACTCCAGAACTTCACACTCTGGAGTATTCTCTCTGAAAATTTTAACAAAATTCCCTTTTCCCTAAAAAGGAATACATTCCTTACCTGTGCTTGTAAACGATGCCTTCATTTTAGAGGGGTTTGTGATGGTTTGTTTTTTTTTTTTTTTAGATAAAGAATTAAAACTGATTCCACTCTCTGCAACCTAAAAGAATGCTGCAAATATTTGTACAGTTTTGGCCAATGAATGCTTCAGATCATGAAGACCAAAATTAGGATTTTGTATCTTGTTTTTTTCCCCTAATGCTTATTTTTTTTACCCTTAGAAAGAAGCTTTGTACCAGAGATTGACAGTTATCTCAAATGCTATAATAAATCTACACATGCCTGTTGCTACTTCTAAAACATTCATTTAAGAATTTTACTTAAAGTTATATGTCTGTAACTGAGGCCTTTCTCAGATAATTTGCCTCTATAAACAACCGTATTTGCTTTTCATTTTAGCAATATTTCCATGCTGGAGGAAGTGGGCTGAAAAAGAATTTCCTGGAGAAGAGCCCAGACCTACAGTCCCTCAAATATGCTCTCAGCCTTTACACACAAACTACTGACACCTTGATAAAGAAGTTTATAGCCACACAAACTTCTCAGAGTAAGTGATCTGTAAGGGACATAGAAGTACATTAAATTATATTTTAAATGTTCAAATTACTGGTTGCAGTTACATTCTCCACCCACTGTGGTATTTTAGGGTTTATTGACACAAATTTGCCCCTGTGATGTTATTGATGTTATCCCTTATCTAAAGCTGTTGTCAGTTGTTGGAGCTTCTCTGAGGGCAGTTCCTTTAGGGGCTTGTGACTTCCCAGCAAGAGCAGTCCCCAGGCTCTGGATGCACGCTGAACACCAGGGTTATTTGTAGAAGCATTGCACACACTGTATTCCAAGCTGAGTGTTTTCTTCATTCTAGAAACTGAAAATTTTTACATAATAGTAATCTTTACTAGATTCCTTTTGAATGTAATGAGCACTTGTAAAAGTGACCTGCCTGACACTTCATGTCTTTGGGAAAGAATACAATTTGCTGATATAATGAATTTCCCTGCTCCAGCTCATAAGAATCAGAAAGTTTTAATTGGACAGTAAATCCGGAAATCAATTGCTTTTACTTCTGAAGTACAACATGTTACAGTATAAAAAGCATGAAACATGAGTTTTGGAACTTGCCCCAAGATTATTTCCAAGGAATGAGTTCCTAAGCTGTTTCCATATTAAAACTGGGGATCTCTGTTAATGACTCATGTATTACAAATGAGAAAATAGCTATAAAACTCTTAATATGTGGGGAGTAGAGTCCTTTTTCCCCCTCTCAAAAAAAAAAAATCAGCAATATGGATTCAGGCAGAAAACTTCCTTACTTTTATGTGTATTTCGCTTTTCTTTAACACATATTGTAACTTCAGTAGGAAAAAATTATCCAAGTTGTAGCCATAAGTAGAGATCTTTTATAAATCCTGAACCACAAAATTGAATTTTCTGATTTTCATCATGATTTCAGCCTGAGGTCTGTGTTCATTTCTGTGTACACATTACCATGCCTATATTTGCACAGCAGTATTGTCAGAAATGTAGCCACTGGGAATGAAACTTAAGGAAAAGTGAGTCATAACTTTTCATTATCCTTTAATGCCTTACTTAAAAGAATTAAATCCTCATCTATTATGGTCTCCAGCCTTACAGCTCTAACTGTATCATTAGCTTTTAGTTAAGATGACTGTGTTTGCAAATCAGAAGCTTTCTCTGGAATATAATTAGATTGATATTTGCCCTAATTTTTTCACATTGCCAATCCAAAATCAATAGTTGGATGTAAGTATTGGATTGTTCAAAGCAATGGAAAAAAGAGTATTTTAAATGTAAAGAAAGCATATATTGAACTATGACTGTAGATATAAGTGGGTGCTTGGTTTTCCTGTAATGACTACAAGAATCAAACAACAGTCAGGCTTACTTTTAACCACAGGTTAAAATAGTTTCTCACTCACCATGATTAAGCTGCAGTTTTTCCGAGAAACTGAAGAGCAAAAATTTGATTGGTGTGAAAAGGGGGAGTTAACTTCACACACGAACAGAAAGCAGAAGGTTGTACTTCATGATCTTGGAGGTCTCTTCCAACTTTAATAGTTCTCTGATTCTGTGACGAGGGCTCTGTGAAAGTGTGTGTTACGGTCCCTTGATAGTTCCTGTGTTCATGCAGGATCATGTTCAATAGGAATAATCAAATTATCCAAGAATAGGATTTGCACCATTTCTAAAGAAGGATGACTGCTTGAACCAGAGTTTTGTTTCCCAGCCTTTGTGTCCACAAATTCCCAAAAATCTTGGCAACAAAGCAGTTTGCATAAGATAATAGTAATAAAACCATTCCTAACTTTTAAAATGGTCACTCAGGGATTCATAGTTTTTCCTGGGGTGGTTTCACCACACTAAATACTTGAAAGCTCAATTCCTACTGCCTTTTTCAAATACATCATGGGACTACATTGTTATAGACACATTCTTCAAAAGCAAATTACCACACAAACAGGAATAATGAAATTAACTGCTGTAATCTTTTGCTGATGATTTTTTCTTTTCAAAGCACCACTATACACTCTCAAGACTTTTCAAAACAGGCAAGTGTTGGAATAAGTAAATGACAATGCTGAGCATAATCTGGTAGTAACTTTTTCAGTAGCTACTTATTTTTTTATTTTTATTTTTCTCCATATAATGATTTGTCATGGTTGAAGGTCTTTTCCAACTCTTATGATTCTATGCTGATGAAAGTTGTAAATTTAATGTTCACTCAGTGTTGTCAACACGAATCTGTAACCACACAATGAAAATTAAGGATAAAAGAAAAATGTTATCTAATAAATGAAGTTGATACAGTACAGGTTCCAGATTAGCTTTCTCAGTGACATAGCTTAAGTTCTGTCATCTTCTAGCATATTTAATACCTGCCTTTCTGCCTGGCAGAGGAGGAGGGAGAGGTTTCTCTTCAACTGCTATTCCAGATCTGCCACACACTTTCAATGTGTTTGTTTGGAAATTAAATCCTGTGGAAACTGATCATTACAGGTTTTACCATTGGTATCAATAGGATAGTAAGGGGGGATATAATCGATGATTGTCCCTTGGTATAAACATTTCCAGAAAAATCAGCAAAGCCTGCTAAGCACTTGTCCTGTTTTAAACCCAACCCACAAACATAAAACATGCAGAGCAGCATTCTCTTTTGCAAATAAATTATTAGTATTGTTTGATGGGAAAACTTTTATAATAATACATAGAATGATTAATAAACTGGTAATGAAATTTAGTTCCACCATCTGAACTTCACGTTTAATATTACACAGAAGGTATTCAGCTGATTCTGCAGTGCCTGTTGTAAGCACATTCATCTGGATCAGTTTGCTTATTCAACCATACACGAGTGCTGTCACTGCCAAGAACCGTTCCATGGGGCAGGTCACTTCTGGAGTCTCTAAAAAGGACACTGCTATAGACCTAAAGGATTTTGCAAAACCTAAATTCCTGCCTTCCTGCCTTCCTTCAATAGAAGGCAGCTTAGGGAGGAGAACTGCATTCCAAAGCCTGTGTGAGCAGTATTTAACACTCTAGGTGGTCATTGATGCCCCTGCAAAGAGCATATAAAATGCAGCCAGATGAGAATCACGCACCATCAGTGCACCATTACCAAGCAAATCACCTGAGGTCCAGATCTCAGATTGATTTTGTTTACTCTAAACTTCTCTCAGCTGGAAATTGTCACTTTATTTGTGCACTAATAATGAACATTAGCTCATGCTGTAAAAGTGGGTGGGTTTTTCCTCTAAATTCAGCTACAGGATAACATTCTTGCATACATTCAAGATTATAATATGGATTGTTTTCAAAATCTTTTGTAACCAAACAATTCTTTGTGCACACTCCACTTGTGCCAAGCATGAATCAGTTGTAAAATAGCAGCGCAGTGCCAAGCCTGACCTGTAAAACGCAGCTCAGTTGCAGGAACTTGGGGGTTCTGCTGTGGGGCTGGAACACCCATGGCTGGTTAACAGCTGGAAGACAGCCAGCAGCCAGCCCAGAATTTCAGGGAAAGCTCCAAGGCTTCTGCAAAATAGCACAGATTTTGTACATTGACAATAGCTCTACACAAAATGGACAAATTTCAGGTCAGGCAGGACAAGATAATTTTAACCAAACTTGAGCTAAATTCAACCACATTTTCACAATCAAGACAAAACTCTCAAAGCACAAGGACAAACTCTTACTATACTTCTGGCCTATTGCATGAACTTTCCTACTCTATGGTACACTTGACTTACCCTTACTCAGTGCTGAGACCAGTACTGGTGAAGCTTCTCTAAAGTCATTGCTAAAAAAAAAAAAGACAGAAGCACTCACCTTCTTAATAAGTTGGACCTTCACCTCTTAAACTACTTAAAGTATATCAACATTAAAAGTCTGTGATTTAGTTTAGCAAATGCCTTAAATCTTCAGTAGTTTCGTAAACTATAGCCAGTGCTGGGAATTTGTTTAGCTTCAACACTAACAACATTTGAACAAATGCTACTTTAGTTTTAGCAAACTACATAAAAACACAGCCTCTCAAACAGTTTCCTGAATTAGCTCTCATTTAATACCACTAATTTCTCCAAAGTAAACACCACTCTTGCATCTAAAATGGTTTTTTATTGGACATAGAGAAATATTTTTTCTTACAAATTTACAGCAGCTCCAGTTTATAAACGTCATTAGAGAATGCTGCTGTTGTTGTAAGGTACACAACAGTAATAGATGATGGCAGGACTCTGCAATATATTTTTTTAGCTTGACTTAAAATATTTGTATTACTTAAGCAGAAAAATCAATACTCATCTCACAACACAGAGCTCATACTGCAAACCCTACCTGTGTGTTTACAAGGCTGCAGAAAAGGCTTTGCTTCAGCTGCTCTGAATCAGATTTCTTCATTCTTATGCCAGACAATTGAAAGCTAAAAAGGGACGATGTATCTGGAAACAAGAAAATATAATTCTCATTATTTAAATATGCTTATCTCTAACAGTAACTCCATCCTTGTCTTACGAGGTCACAGGGAAGGACGTTACACAATCAAAAATGAAGACAAATTCTTTTCAACTGCCAAGCCAAAATTCAGTTCTATGTTCCTCTGCAATCTGTAATTGTACAAAGCAAAGCAGAACCTAAATATTTCATAAATATGTGGAATGGCATTAAAACAATAATCTGATATTAACTATAGTTTAGGCAAGCAAGTAGATGACATCAGACTACAGAAAATAAAAATTGCTTAAATTGTTTAGCAGCTCTTATAGGTGAAAAAGAATTTTTCTTTTTTTGCTTGTCAAAATCATTGTATTATTAACTCTCATATTTGGAAAGCTCTACTTATGTTCTATCATGAAATTTAAGTCCTACAGAGCATTTCGAGTTCTCTCATAACCCATACTTCAGACAGAATTTAAGTCAAGAAATAATCCCTGCTTCAGCCACTGTAGTTTCAGATTGAGGTCAGAATCATGTGTTACACAACCTTATTTCATGAAAGAAAAAAACAGACCTGCATTACAAGCTGCAGAAATCAGCACACTATTGCAAGCAACAAATAGGAAAGATAAAAACAAACAATGAAGAAACTTGCAGAATTACAACTAATAAAAGTTTTCCAGCAAATGCATATAGCAAAGTAAATGCATTCAGAGTAGTGGCAGAAGAAGAATTATTTTTGAAGTTCACATAGATAAAACCAGACTGCTGGTAAAGCAGAAGGTCTTTACAAAATATTCACTTAAGAGGCTCTCACATTAGAAAATTTCTGGTTGCTCCTTAAATGAAACAGTAAAGCACCTAAACTAGAAACAAGTTGTGTATCAGTTTCCTCTAAATCTTCAAGAAAATAAACACCAGCTACAGGTAACCATCAGTTATCTGACATCAATTTTAAAAAATAACTTCCTACTAGAAGCAGAGCATTCAATACATGCAGAAACCTCTTGAGAAGCCTGTGTGTTGTCTGGGTAAAACGCTGGACAGAATACATGCATATATGTAAATATATATATAAACATACACATCCACAGAGGGATAGATGATGCCAGTAGGGTACACACCTCCCAGATCAAAGCTGGCTCATTCCTGGTTTCTTTACTACATGGACAGAGCAGCAGATGCTCTGGGGGGCAATGAGCTGTGCAACTGCAGCCCTGGCTGTGTGGAGCACAGCTTTCCCCAGGAGAGATGAAGGGAACGGCCTTAGCTGGGGATTCCACTCCAACATTCAAACCCATACTTCCTACTCACACCACAACATTCTCCTTTTATATTATGCTCTCTGTGTGCCTCCTATCACTGCCTGACACCACTAGAATTCAATAGGAGAGAATGTACTTCGATAGTGTGGCTTCGTACAGTTGTGGAGAGGCTTACAGGTGCTGCTGAATCTCCTGTCAACCTTAACTCCATCACAAGTGATCCTTTAGACAAATGATTTACATATTTGCTAATCAAATACAAACCTAAATCTTTTACATCTTTTTATGACAACATGGTGAATAAATGGTTGCTGAAGTCAGCCTTCAAGTACTGAACTTGGTTCTCAGAATACCCCAAAACAAATAATTATCAACCATTTGTGTAGCAACTTCTTGAAGCAAAGCACATGTTGCAGTTAGTGTGGTTATCATGATAAAATCAGCTTTCTCTGCTGCCTTGCTTTTCTCTAACAGACATACAGAAGAGATCATCTAGCTTGCTACATCCATCTCTTAACAATTCATCTTTAATTTACTCTTTGGATTAAATGAAAATGTTAAAAAATGCACTCAAGGTTTTTGCTTCAAATCTGTCTCAGGGTCCTGTGAAAAATAACTTGATGAGTCAGCCTGATATTTTATCTCCTAATAAATTAGCATCTCAACACCAGACAAATATATGTATTTTATTGACATCATCAATCAAAAGATGACAGATGCTTGTCTGGATTAAAGTGCTGATTTCATAGCTTGTGTAATTCCTAAAACATTGGAAACTATGAAAGCTTGAATATTTGTTCAACTTTTTCATTCTTATGTCCTATTTAGAAAACAAGGTCAAAGCACGGGTCCAGTATTTAGATGAGCAGCTTTATGCTGAAAAAGCCAGCGAGGCAAATGGGATAGGTTAGGCTTACCACAGGCAACAGTGCCAGGTCAGCTGGTCTCATGGCCAGGCTCCCAGTGCTCAGTGAGCGCTCCAAGTCTTGGGTAATAAAATCATGTCATGTATGATTATTAGTTTGCAGGTAGTTATTTTTCTTCTGAACTGGATTTCTAATCCTCAAAGAGGTGAAGAAGATCTTGAAATCCTGAACCCTTAGAGTCAAAAAAAAAAAAAGAGAAACATATGTAAACCTCCACAGATTTGTAAACTTCTGATACAGTCATACAAAGTTTCAGAGTCTTGCTTATTGTCTCTGGCTACTTTGGGGCAAAAATACTGCAAGTCACCACATTCTTAAATGTTATGCTAGCTCGTTCTCTGTGAATCCCATTTATTTCTGCTGGCCTCTTCATTCATGCAAACCTAGAAGTTAGTTTCCAAAGTCTTCCTCATTTGGAAACATTTTGCTGCTAAAAGATCAAGCAAGACAAAGGAATCCTTCCACAGTAATGTACTTCTGTTCACAATCACAGACTGATTCAGTAGGAGTCTCTTGCATTTAGCAGGAATATTATCCTAGAAAATATAGGGAGTTACTGTTTTGTTTTTACAAAATATACATGACTCATTTTTCCATTCGCATATTCTGCTGTTTCCTGTCTCAGAGTGCACAAGTCCCCCTTTTCCAAAGGTACCTACTAAGAAATAGAAGGCAGGGGAATTTCTCTGTGCACATGTAGCAACTATGACTATCATGACTAAGAAACATTTGACTGGGTCCAAAATCTGTCTTCTTCAAAATCATTAGTGTTATAACAGCTATCACACTGATGACGTTGCACGTGCTAAATAAGGAGGAATAAAAGCCTAACATCTAAGCCTTATTGTCCCTGAGGAGCAAGTGTCTTTGGCCAGAGGAGATATTTTTTCTCCTTTAGAGTTTATTTGCTGCAAATGAATGACTGCACTTTAAATGCACATGCTCACTTTAAGACCCACCAGTAAGAGGACGCTGTATTTTGAATCATATAAATATACTAACAAATAAAATATAAAGCAGATATTAGAGAGCAAGCAGTAATAATTAAACATCCATACGGTTTTCAAACATAAGGCAGAATCCTAAGTTTGTTAGCCTTCGAATATGTTATAACATATAACAGTACTAAACATTACAGTACTAAAGAAAGAAAAGTGCAATCATCGTCTGCAGTGCACAGAGACATATTTATTGTCAGCCAAATTGGCTTGTTAAATGTAGTAGGATAAATGGACCTTTCTGTAGTGCGATCAGAATCACTAATTCCTGCTGTGACTGTACAAGAACTGGTAGCAAAAAAGAAAACAAAACAGCAGAAATGGACAGATCAGAGACTTTAAAATGAAGTACCATAGTTCTTGAATGTTATAAGCAAATACTGAATGTCCTGGAATTGTATCTCTAGTTTGTTCAGCAGGTCAGAAAGAGAAAGATGGATGGGGTGATTACTAAAAGAAACCTAGTTTGTATTCTAGACTCCACTAGAAATTGTCTCTTCTGGCTGAGATGTTCTGCAAAGGAGGTTTTCTCAGCAATACTGAATGTAGGGTCGTTTTAATGTCAACTGCTTTTAGTATAAAACTGGGTGATTTTTTGCACAGATTTCTTTATAACCATATCAAGCACTACTGTATATACAAGACTTACCCCACTATATATTTGCAGTACTGCTTGGAGCACTGTTGTAAATTACGGACTACTAGGAAAGGGAAGGAGATACCAGTTAGGAGACCTTTGCAAGAATGTGTTTTGCATAAGCTAATAAAAAAGTTGGAGAAACAGAACTAGTCTAACCTTACAGATTCATAGATTTTTGTCTTGGTGAAATCCTGCCTGTCATTATTAGAGGTTAACACAGCACACTTCACTATTGCCATCACCCACCAGCTGCTCTCAAGGCTATCTAATGAAAATGCTAATTGTCTTCTTTTAAAATATTCCCAGGGTTTTGGTTTGGGGTTTTTTTTAAGCTAGAGGCTAAAACAAGTAATTGACACTGGCTGATGTTTTCAGTTATATTCAGGATCAGATTAGCTCATCTTCCACTGCAGTCAGGGGTAAATTATTATTAATTGTGTTTGGGAGAGAGATCAAGAACTTCTCATTCTCTCTCTCAGTACATTCAGTTTATCCTACCCATGCGGTGTCCCTAAGATTTAGGTGTTGCAAGTTCCTGGTTCCCTTCTGCTGGTTCTCTTCTTCTGGCTTGGCATTGAAAGCTTTTTAATTAGAACAGAGTTACAGTATGTTCAACTCAAACTTCAGAGCTGAAGGAAGGCTATAGACTGAATCAAAAGCATCATTCATAAAGAGGGTTCATCACCACAAAAAGTACCTGTGCTGAGGTTGAGTTCCATGCATTATGGATCAGCTTGAAAAGTGGAATTTCACAATATGAAAGCATGAGACAGATTAATGCTCTAGGACCTCCAGTCTCTACTCTCTTTGATTTACTTTACAGTATCACAAAGCCAATGAGGATACCCTATATATAAAAATATATTATATTTAGTACTGGAGTTCTATCCTGGGCAAGCTGCTTTCTGAATTATAGGCATTGTCTGCATTTAATATAAGGAATATAAGGGAAGGTTTTTTCACACAAGTCAGCACCCTGGGTTGAATGTAACTCCATTAACAACCTGCTACTCACTGATACATGGCCTAATGACACTGTGTTTGCAAGAGAAAAGAAAACCATCTTTAACTTTATGACCTTGACCAAATGAGAATTTCCTTTCTCTTCCCAAGTAAAAGCAAATTTTACTATAGTCAGAGAATACTTCGGCCTATGCTTCTAGATAAAACCATTCTATTATTCTTACTATTTAGCTTTTCTAGTCCATTTGATTCTTACCTTTTTATACAAATTCTTTTAAAAATTATGTATTATTTTTTGTGAGCAAGGCATAGAATGATTCACCAACTTAGAGCTTCCATACAGCTTTAAGTAATTATCCATATACAAGAAACTTAATTACTGCCACTGAAACTAAACCTCTTGTCATTAAAAAGCTGATGTCTAATAAGTTGCTTATTTACATGTCAATAGTGGCCCAAACCCTCTGACTGATACTGAAATACATCTAACAGCAAAATTTGTACAGGTACCCTGCAATTCAGAAGTAACAGCTATAAATACAGTAAGATATTGACACTGTGCATTTTTGCTAAAACACTACTGACTATGTTTCAAAAGTAGGTTCACAACAATTCCAAGCCAAACTCACCTGAAAGCTTGGAAACGCAGAATAATGTTCAAGGATTCTGAACATGTTAAATGATCACTGAATCTCCACATTTTGATGTATCAGGTAAAAAAAGGCTTGTTCTCTGAAGCAGTAACATTTGGGGTAAGAGTATTTAATTGACCTTGCAATGCTCATCCCATGTAGAGAACATAATTAGAGATCAGGCCAAAACAACAAATAAACATCACTGCAGAACTCATTTCTAGAAAGCCACTGGTGAGGAAATCCAGGAAAGAAAAAAACTGTGCATGATAACAGAAAAAATATTGTGAGTATAAACTAATTTAAGGGGGGAAATCACTTTCCCCATTATTATTATACACAAGACACCTCTCTCTCTTCTCTGTACCCCTTCCTTAATTCCTCTGGGAACTGCTGGAAAAATTCTAAAGGAATGTTTGCTTCTCCTCACATGTAGAGGGATGGGGAACCAGTGGCTAAGGAATTTCTCTATAAATAAGAGGAATATAGAATCTTCTCCCTGCTCCCCACAGAAATAGCAGCCAGCTATTAAGGGGTAGCAATTAACTTTAGTATGTGGTTCACAGAGATTACACTGGGGAGCAAGTGCAGTTCACAGAATTCAACATTCACAGTCATTCCAAGAACGAGTAAACATACTCAATTTTGTTTATGTTGTACTGTTATAATCTGATATATTGAGGGACTTTTCAAGACATACAGAGAGTCCTTTTAAAGAATCATTCGGTGCAAATTGACTTACAACCTCCACTGGTGCTCAAAAGCAAAACTTTAAAAATTAAGTTCCTGGTTCCTCTGCCATCCTTTCAACCTTCTCCTTTTTTCTTTAAGCCGTTCTCTGTGTTAATGCAAAACTTTAGTAACTTATTGAGACAAAACCCTCAGCAAAGGATTCATCAATAGTGATACAGAAGTAACTTCCCAGATGCAATGAGATTTTTGGGGTGTACATGCAAACAAATTACAAAACCACCAGCTTCTGCATTTCAAGATATAAACACACCTAAGGACAACCAGAATTGAAAGTTCCAGATAAACAGTATTTTTTTATTTCACTGAGGCACTTTCCGTAGAGATTTGAAGTTGCCCAGTACTTTTGTGGCAAAATCATTTATGAATCTGTAACTAATTCCCACTTAAATGTGAAACACGTCAGAAATTTCTAAGTGTTTCTGACAGAAAATACTACTCACCTTTCACTGTCTATTTCTCTTGCATCGAGAAGCCAGGTGTGCTAACCAATAATTCTTGTTTCAGGTCAAACTGCTAATAATTCAGTGGGTGAGATATCTGTACAGGTGGACATCTCTACCCATCCTGGAACTGGTGAGCATAAAGTCACTGTGAAAGGTAAGTTTCAAACAGCCAACGTTAAAGCAACAACAAAGACCAAACCTCCAAGCACATCCTGAAGTCAAACATACAAATAATAAAGTAACAAATGTTAAGTATTACAGTACTTGTGAAGCTATGAGTACACTTCAGGTGATTAGGAGTGCACTTTTTCCTTGCTCAGCACCAGCAGAGGTTCAGATTATGCAGGCAAGTACTGTCTATGCTTCTCTATGTACATAACGTAAAGTTATTATATAAAGTTATGGAGCTATAAATTAAAATGTGTCAAATTATACTTCTCAATTGCTTGTACATAATTCATCCTGTAAAAAACTGCAGCAAAGCTGAGTGGTGAATGACTGCACCAAGTCTTAAGAAGTTGCATTTTTAACAAAATGCCTTTGTTCTGCACAACCCAAATTTCAGAAAGGAACACAGGATCATTCAGATTAGTATAAGCTGATTTTTTTAATTACAGTGAAGGTAGCAGGCAAAAAGAAGCTGTAATTGTAAAGGAATTGTAAAATATATGTTTATATTTGATACTTTGAATGTAAAAGTAGTCAGACATCTTTACTTGGCAGGGAAGGGGCAAAGCTCCTCCTAGGCTTGCCGGGTATTGAGATCCTATGGGAAAGCTCTCGGGTCACCTTTCACTGGCTATAAAAAGTCATACAGGTTAATTAATTGGAACTCCTCCAGTGGAATTTAACTTCAATTCTTTTATCTCTTTACAGTTGTAGCAATTAATAACCTAAACTGGCAAACAACAGCTATGTTCCGTCCCTTCGTGGAAGTTTGCATATTGGGTCCTAAACTAAGTGACAAGAAAAGAAAGCATGGAACCAAGACAAAGAGCAACACTTGGTCACCAAAATACAATGAAACTTTCCAATTGTAAGTCTTTTATGTCTGGGAATTGCATACTTTTTGAAAATTTTCTTAAAATATTTTTGCCATTAAACCATTAATAACAAAAAGAAACCATCCTAAGGCTGCTATACATAGACATAGACACCATTTCAAAATTATTTACTAATTTGTATCTTTGTTGTATATGAAGATGAATGGCAGTCACCAAGCTTTCAGTCCTACAAAACCTGGTTGAAATGTACAATTCATTTCCCTACAGAGAAATAACTAGTTATATCCCTAGGAATCTATTGGCCTAGGTAGTTATTTGGACTGAAGCATTAATCATTATTTCTAGATCTCTGGGCCTTCATGACTGTAGAGGTATCTAAACGTGTAAAGGGTTGTGCATGTGTAATGTTATTGTTTATCTAATGCTATTATCATTTAATCTTTAAATCAGTAAGAAATTTCCACCTAACCTGGAGTTTTAAATTCAGTACTTCTCTGCCCTTTTCTGAGACCAATTTTTTTTCTTCCCCTCACCCTCCAACCCTGACTAGAAATGAGTTCACTGTCTCTGTCTTAGCACAAAGCTCCTTTTGATGCCTGCTGCCAGGGATTTTCTGTATTTTCTGAAGCTTATTTAAAGTTGTGGTGCTGACAGTTGGGGAACTAGCTGAACATTTTATGTACTTTCTAGGGAAACTGCCTGTTCCAGCTATTGAGGGAATTCTCTTTCTGTTCAGGCTGCTGGGAACAGAGGCCCTATCACCAGTACATCTGAAGGGTTACTTGTGTAGAAAGTTTAAAATTAGATATTCTGTTGCAACAAAATGGAACTACAAAACTTAAACTACCACCCTCACTTTAATTTTGCCCAGATTTCTAGAATGAATTAATTCCTTGGGGGAATTAAACTGAACTCCTTGTTCTAAATTCATATTGTTAATCCACACAGCCTGCTGAGTAACGAAGATAAGCCAGGAGCCTACGAACTTCACGTGTCAGTGAAGGATTACTGCTTTGCCCGGGAAGATCGCATTATCGGCATGACCGTGATCCAGCTGCAGGGCATCGCCGACAGAGGCAGCTGTGCTTCCTGGTACCCCCTGCTGAGGAGCATCTCTGTAGATGAGACTGGGCTAACAATCCTTAGAATACTTTCTCAGAGGAACAATGATGAAGTTGCTAAAGAATTTGTAAGACTTAAAACAGAAACAAGATCTGCTGAAGAAACGGCCTAAAATACCCAAATAATGCAAGATTGTCACCACCAAGAACATAAATACAACGCTGTCGTCTGACTAGTGCATGCATGTGCAAATCTGTGGGAATGTTTAACTAACTATGTTTTCAGTGTTTGCCAGTACTTACGTACTATATTTGCAAGGTATGTCAAGGAGCTGTATATCTTTTATACATACTTTGGTCTTTGGTAAAGTAATTGTTCCAATGAAGTGCCAAAACTAAGATTAAGAGTAAATGTTTCATCATATCTTTTTAAATGTTGATTTCACCTCATCACAATTCCATTATTTTTTAACATTTATTAATAAATAAGTAGCTTTTTTAATTGATTATAGGTTATCTCTGTTAAACTGTTTTGCTTATTCTAAATTAAGTTACATCTCTTACTCTTGTTTTAAAAATGAGGTGTACCTAGTTTTCTTCAAACTCTCATGTTATGCAAGCCTCATTTTAGGTGTCTTACTGATGACTTTTTCTATCATTACTACAGATGCAGTTACTTATAGAAAGTGTTTGTAATTTTATAATTACCAATATAATGATTTTTTGCATAAAAAACTGAAAAAGGATGGAAATATTTTATGCTAATCTCTTTTTCCAACCTTTCATAAATATCACTGTGAAGAAATGCTGTTAAAGCAGGTTCTCAAGAAGCTGTGCTTATCAGAGTTTGTTACTGATGTTTGATATCTAGAGATAACTTTGTTCTTCAAAACTGCCACGGTAATATCATATTTGTATTAAAAGAGTAAGTCAGTATTTGTAGAAACAGGCTGCTGTACAGTACAGTATATGTGCTTTTAAAAAGTGGGTTTTTTTAAATGATATGGTACTGTACAAAGGGTAGTAGTTTGGAATATGTAATGCCTGTTTGTGGTTTGTTTCTAGAAACTGTTTATGAGAAGAAAAGATGCTGTTAGCATTTTCACTCAGAGTTATTAACGTTGCTTTACATACTTAGCTGTAACATCAGTTAAGTGCTTTATTTCTTTAATTTTTTTTTAGAAAAGTTCAACAGTTTGTACTTAAGCAACATTACTATGTATTGCACTAAAGCAAACTCTGTGTCCTGTAAATATATTTAGTGACGAATTGTAAAATAAAGTATGCAGAAACTGCTTTCTAGTTTTGTCATTTGATATTATTTATGTAACTATTGGTTTTATGTCCATGTGAAGCCCATGGAGTGGGCTTACTATACAGCTTTATAACATATAAAGTATGATTTGCCCTGTCTGGCATCTGGCTGTTTTATAAGTGTAAGATTTGATGTGTCAGTGTCATAAAAAATATAATAAATTAGGTAGGTGTACATATATACACACACATATAAAAATAGAATGTTGTCTAATGCTACACGTTTGTCATTGGTTTTGGTCACAAGTGTTTCTCATTTCACAGGTTGGAGTTTTCAGCTTTGCTTAGGGAAAAAATAACTAAGGGAAGGGAGGACATGTAGTTTGTACGTTGATGTCAGCCTTCTAAAAATGTAGCACACAACTCCACGCAGGTAAACCAGGTTCTTTCCAGGATACCCTTTTGTGAGATATTTAGATGAGTTTTTAAGGTCTTTCAATATCCTCAAACTTCTTCCTTGAGTACTAAAAAGTAGATTTGTCATAAGGTGTGTTTAGACATTTAGAGAAGTTC
Organism: Gymnorhina tibicen; assembly: GCA_013399875.1. NCBI lineage: Eukaryota > Metazoa > Chordata > Aves > Passeriformes > Artamidae > Gymnorhina > Gymnorhina tibicen. The sequence continues at coordinate 213,045 of VXAZ01002106.1, read as the reverse complement.
TGCACAGCCTTTAGAGAGTTAAGAACACTCCCATAAGAACATAGATTCCAAACTGTATTTCTGCAAGGTATAGCCCAAAGTGTCAACAGCAGACACAGACTCTGTTTACAGTTAACAAGATTTGATGTAAGAAAACATCGGCAGACTCAATTTCAAGTAAAAATGGAGAATAATCAAGAGATGAGGTGGTTCCTGCTGCACAACACATTGTGGACAAAATGGAAAAAGAATTCCACAATATATAATTTGTGGCTCTGTGAATTAAACTGGAAAGGCTGGAGTAAACAGCTTCTGGTTTTTTACCTGGAGCACTTTCATCATATCTTTCTGTGGCTGTTTATTTTACTGTAAAATGGCACACATTTTAGTGCATAATGTAATCACCACCCACTTAACTGTTTATCCCTGAGATTCTGGATAAAGGAATAACAGCTGAATCAGTCAAGGCAGTCAGTTACTGCTCTTAGTGGTCTCCCTCAGCTGCATGCACCAGAAGTAATCAGGCAAGCTGGTAAAACCATTCCTTATATATAAAATCCACAGCTTTACACAGTACACTTGAATTTTTCACTGTTTTTTAACAGAGAAATACTTACTTTATATATCAGAATTTGTCATGTGGAAGATAAGAGGAAAATGTGCTAACTCTACACCACAGGACTGTTTTAAACATTGTTATGACTCAAAATACAAGTATAGGCAATGGTGTAGCACAAGCAGTTGGACCTCACACATTTCACGTAGTCAAAATGATTGATATGGAAGAGTTTTCAGTGCTGTTTTAAAAGCTGTTATAATCTCTTTTAGGGAAGTAAATATCCCATTTAAAAAAATACAACTCGTGAGAATTTTCTTAATTCAACTGAGCTAACCTAAGTGAACTGACAGCTGTTCCTGCAGTTTCCCTTCTCAGTGACAGCTGATGTAATCAGACCTCTAATTGGAATTCCATTTGTATTAGTTGGTTAAGATAGCAAATATACACATATGCACTTAGGGAAATAAAGGAGAAAAAAAAGACGATGGAGAACAGCAAGATTAATTTGAGAACAAATTTTCCATTCTCCAAGGAGCAGTTACTACATGGAAACCATTTGATGTGCACCTGAAAAGAGCAAATACATTTAGAGAAGTCTGTCATTTGACAGCTCTTCAAGTCAACCTGTATACTCAGAACTGACAGTTTTATATAGAACTGTTCAATAAAGACTGAGAAAGAGATTTTTGCCCTTTTTATTTTGTTTTCTGGGATGAAAATGTAAGAGCCAAATATAGAAACTGAATTCAATTTTCCTCAAAGCATTTTGTAGCTAATATCTGACGAAAGAAGGGAAATAGTAATGTGTGAGTTAAAGAACATAGAAGAAGCTAAAACTAGCAGCCATTCTGAAATCTCAAACAACTCATCTAAAATATTTTTTTTTTTATAATACCACATGAGATGACACCTGAATTAAAAACACAGCACTGAAAGAGGCCTTTCCTTTGCATTTGAACACTGAACCCAGGAAACTTCTAAAATACCAAAGGAAACATCTATTAGATGGAACTGGTTGGATGTGCCTTGTTCTTCATACCCTTTATGTCTTCTGGAGACTTAAAATTCCATCAAAATAATCAATTCACGGGTGTGGGGCCATCGCCAGGATGCTCAATCAGTCCCAGCAACAAAATACAAAACATTTTTCCAATTATTTTGTCTGTGCCCTGGAAAAATCAAGGGACTTTGGCTTAGGTAGACACGACTAGTGATTTACTTGAGAAGCTTACAGAACAGAAGTAATAATAAACCAATAATTTCCATTGGTTTTTCTCAATCTGTTTTACTAATTTTCATTGATAGTCTCATGCTAGTGACTGCAGAAATCAAATTTGTAGACAAATACTGAAAACAGAATAATAATTTACCATTACTGTACTAGTGTGAATTAAATATGCATTTCTCACAAATCCCTTGAAATCTAAAGATCTAAACAAATATGGGGAGAATATTTAGTTATTGTATTAAATTCAGCTAGCAGACATAAAATTAACATAAATGGGTTCAGTGTTATTTGTAAAATACAGTTGGGCAAGTGTTGGAAAGCATTCAGTTTTGTACACATACTTGTTTTGATGGTTATTTCATATCACTTTGCATTTTGGCACAAGATTTATGTGATTGACTTGAACTATGAAAAATTCATAGAAATGAATCTTCAGGAGACAAATTCTAAATTATTTTAGAAATTATAATCAAGACATGGGATGCAAACATGACTAATAAGCAGAAGTGGGATATTCTAAAACCATGTCACTATAAGCATTTGCTGAGATAAAGAAAAATTAGAGGTTGTACCTGGAGAATACCTGTTTCTCTTGGGTGTTCTACACTGAGTGAATGCACACACCCACTACAGAGTATAAATGCATTTCTAAATGATGAATCTACAGAATCTAATTTGAAGATAAACCCAATAGGGAAGCAAGTGAACAAAACTATCTTTTCAAACAGATTCTGTAGCTGACAGTCAGCTTACCTAAACAAACTGTTGCTAAATTACTCAGCCTATGACCATTTCATTGTAAGAAATCAGTTTCAGATTTCAAAGACTCCAGCAATTACAGCTGAAAGCCTTCATTATCAATTTAGCAAAATGAGTTGTTGACTGCAGAATATGAAATAACAAGTGGGCATGCTTTAAACTTTGTAGTGAAAGCCATTAAAACGTAATAGATTAATTTTCAACTAAATAAAGATAATCAGAAAAGTTAATCCAAGGAAGTGAAGTCTGCTCTTTAATATTTTTCTGTTATTTCCACACACTACAGTACAGTCCCAGGCTCCAACCTGCACTGCCTTGGGGTCTCATGTAAGTGAACACCCATTTCTCTAGTTTTTTGGAGCAGTAGTAGGAGTTCCAGGCAAAGAGGACAAACCAGAGAGCAGCTCGGAACAGCTTCCTGAGCTGTTCCAGGCTCTGGTCTGTAAACCTGACATACACTGTTGTTTGACCAAATACATGAAGGAAAAAACAAACCTACACTGGGGTAAGCACAAGTGACATCACTGGAGTTGTAACAGACCAGACTCAGGCAAAATTCAGAGCTCTCCATTTTTGTTTGTCCAACATACACAAAAGCTGCTGACAGTTACTGAGGCAGCTCTAACTTGTATTCCATTCAGGTCAAGAGGACCTACACATTTTGTTCAATCATGTTTACTCATTTAAGCAAGAGGATTTTTCTTGCCAGTGACGGCACTGACTGCAGTGTGAGTTAAGCCTTCAGGCCTGAGGTCATGACAGTGAGAAAACAAATGTCAATTACTGACTAGCAGAATCAAAAACTGAAAAGGAATGGCAAAAACATGCACTGGACAGTAGAACACTAATGGAAAACTACAGCAGAGTGAATACATTCCCCTCCTCTAGACAGCAGTCCCTGTGCGATGCCTGCTAGATGGATTTTAGCTTACAACATGTGGCAGGGCTTTGTCCATAGAAACCACCCAGTGTTTGTGGGCATTACACAGCAGTCGGACATAAAAAGCACTTCACAAGCAAATTGGAAACCCAGAATAGCTGGACTGTGTGGAAAGATACTCAGAGGAAAAGATGGAGAGGGAAAAAAAGAGGAATGGATGTAGAAGAGGGCTGACAGACAGTGTGGATTCAGATTGCATTCCTTAACTTGTAGCAGAACCAGAAAACGCTGTGTGATACCAACATGACACAGAAAGGTAGATCTGTTTGTATTTTTGTCATGTTCTAGTCTAGCTCAAGAGTTACTTTTGTCAGTTGTGATTTTAATAGAGGTACAAGATAGAACTTGATCCCTGAGAGGGCCTCCCCCCTTGTTTTGTACTAAGTGGAGCCTGAATAAATGTGCTCTGCATGTCACTACCCTCTGTTACAAAAAGATAAACATATTCCCAGCCTGGAAGGCACCATAAAAAGTTCGAGCTACAGAGCCTGCAGATATTATTTCCCTGAATAATATATATCTAAGACACAACAACATTAACTAGGTGGAATATTCTCTTGAGGAGCTTGAGAAACAACAGCAATTTGTGTCTAGTGATGCATCAATGTACCAACATGGAATTTGCACCCGGGAGACAATAATAAATCAATATGCCCTTAAAACACTACCTGCTTTTCCTATGTAATTTGCAAAGGAACTCCTGTGCCAGACTGAGCTTCCTCAGCACGATGACCACTCTGAAATTAGGTCAAGCCCCTCGTTCTCCCCAGTTCAGCAGTAGAGACAAAGCATTGCAGTAACTACTGAAGTGAGCTGGAGTCAATAGCAGCAGTGACTTTAACTCCTACCAAATACGCTCTATGGTATTCAATTGCCCATATAATCACAGCACATCTTCCCTTTACTGTAGGGAATTTCATTTCTGATCAAGGAGAAATTTCACGGCAGAAAAAAATAGAAACAAAGAATGCTGTTTACATTTAGGAATAACTTACTACGCTTTTATTGGATGGAAACAATGAAGAGTATAACCCTGAGTATATATCCTTCCCTGTCAGAAGGCAATAAACAAAAAATACACAAACATTGTTGCATAAATTGAATGTTTTTTAAAAAAATAGAAATAAAATAAATAGAAATAATAAATAAATGGGAAAACGCTTATACACAGCTTGCAGTTTTGGCAAATGCTGTAATTTAGACTGGCTGGCTAAATAATCTGTGAGAAGGGGTTAAATCTTTGTTGAATGCTCCAAGTCAGCTATTGAGGCCAGTGCCAGCTGAAAGAGTCTTGTCTGGCTGAATGCAATGCCTAGAATCAGCTTATTGAAACACAGACCAGATTTAAAATCCATCACGTCAGACATTGCTAATAGAAACAAACACAGTTAACTGGAATATTTAGAGAATAACATCTGCTTTTGTGCAGAGAGCGAAGTGAGCACAGAGGAGAAAATGTGCCAAACAGAGGAGGAAAATCTGGAACAGTATCATTATCTACCGTAGCAACTTGTATCTGGATGACAGTGTTAAATAAAATATCACTGAAAAAGAGATACCTAAAAGCCAAAACAAGAGACATTGCAATAAAACAGAGAAGGAAGGGCAGAGTTGAAAGAAAAGGACCTGTGTAACCAAGACTTTGCTATTCTAAATCAGACCTGCCACCTAGAGAGTCCTTTGAGAACTTTACACCGTAAATTATTTAAACAGACTGATAGAGGATAATTAGCACACATCTATATACCAAGGTGACTGTGACTAACCATAAGAATGAAACAAAAGATAAAAACACAGAAAACCTCTTCAGACCATCTTGGAAAGGAGTTATAGCAGGAGGAATAAAGTTCTAGATTCATTTTGAAATTCAATTATAAGAACAATTTTGGTATTTCTTTAGCCAATAAATAATAGGCAAGCAGTGCAAGAGACTTTTCCCATTCTTTCTGCCCACACCCCAAGCTCATAAAAGGTTTGCTGTCAGAACACTTTTGTAGAAATTAAAAATGGCTTCTGAACTCATCAGTAACAAACAGAGCACAGCAACTTTTACTATGTAAAACTATAGTCAGACAATACCATAATACCAGAAAAAAAAGTGCTAAATTTCAGGGACATACACACACCCCCCAAAACCATTCATATGAGTTGACTCTGTCCAGTCGGAGGTAAAAGCAAACAGTGAGTGAAGAGACCTGTTAAAGACTGCAGGGGCACTGGGTCACTGCTTACGTAATATTTTGAGCTTATGTGACTTATCCAGAACCATATTCTTCTTCTTAGGCAAGCAATGTCCCATCATTCACACATAGAAAAACTGAGGGAGTAAGATTAAATTTTTTGTTTAAATTATAAAGGGCAAAGACATCATCGGAATTGAAATTCAGGCAGCCTTAGATTCCAAATTTATGCTCTAAGCATTGCACCTTGTTTTTTACCCAAGGCACAGCATGGGAGATAGTGACAATCTGTCTGCAGTTATGGGTGTTCACAGTTTGATACAATTCAATTAACTTTATTGACCAAATAGGAAGATTTCAATCAACTGTTCAAGCAAACCTGTCCTCTGATAATTGTTGATAATAAGTAAAAAAGCCCATGAATAAGCTTCCTCCTTGAAATTTCTTGAGCAATATACCAATAGGAAAAGTAAACCCATTTTCACTGTAATGAAGGTATCAATATTCAGAGGCAAAGAAATCATTAATTCACAATTTGAAATTCATCACTGATGAATATTTCATAGTGTTCCTTTACCTATATATCCAATATATATACCCAAACAAATCAAAAACCCACAATCTTTTGGAGACCTAAATTTCTTCAGTTGACTACAACTATATTGTGCAACTAACAGACACCTTAAATCAAAATCCTGTTAGTCCTTTCTGTGTGATATAAGCAACAGGTAAATGTAATAAATATAACTTCTGGGCTTCTCATTACAACGAGAACAAAAGCACGAGGCACTTGGGAGCACTGTTGGCACAGACTACTGAAGTGGACCTTAAATGTACAGCTCAACCTGGGGCTCATAGGCAGCTCCTAGTGGGGAAAAAAAAAATCCAGAGAAACCACAAAACTGAACAGGCAAATTAATTAGAAAAGCAAAATCTGAAGCTCTTTGTCTCAGTCCAGAACTTTCTGCAACTACCACTTTTACCCAGCACCGCTTTGCTAAGAGAAAGCTGTGGTGCCGTATACCCACAGACAACGGTCATCAGTAAAATTTGCTTTTCTATCAACTGGCAAAGCTGCCTGAGATTTGACCGTAATACAAGGATAGATAAGAAGCAATAGCAGGAATCAGGCCTTAGCACTGATTAAAGCTATGTAAATTAATTCTCTTTTTTACTGATTTCTTTGTTGATTCAGTTCTTACACGTTCAGTTCATCTCTTTCTTTTCACTATTAATCAGAAAGGCATTAACAGCACTTCTGAGTTTTCACCATTAAAAGCAGACACCCCTTACGTTTTCTGAAACACTAATTTTTATTCCATGTGAAAACACGTCCTATCATCTATAAGTAATTGAATTTTTCTGACACAACATGGAGAGAGACAACCTTTTTTTGAAAGATGTAATTCAATACTTTTATGCCCTTTCTCAGCTAAAAATGCAAGAACTACTGCTGGAACTAAAAGGTGTTGCATGCACCATCACCATCAATAATTTCTGCAAGACACTTAGCAATGTTTTGTCCTAAACTGTGAATAACAAGATTACAAGTACTTAATTAGTGCACAGCTGCACTAAGACATTAAAAAATAATCTACATTTAAGACATTAAAATGTATTCTTAAAAAATAAATCTGTGCAGATGCCATAGAGTTTTTAAAGTTTTGATGTACACTTCACCTCGAAATTCTAGAGCTGCACAGCTCTACAGTGATTCTCTGGCTCTTTTAAAGGCATCTAGCTGAAATAGCACTCTGCAAAAAAAAAAATCTCATGGCACCGTAGGAACCAGGAGTTGTTCCCTAGATACAAAATAGTTCACAAATAAATTACAGAATAATTCAAAAATACCTATGAGGTTTTAGGTCATTTTCAGGTATTACTTGATTTGACCAAATTCTAATACTTCTATATTTGCCATCACTAGGTACCACAAAGAAAAAATTCAAGGAACTATTTAAATTCATTAGGCTACAAGTGCAAATTGGCATCCAAATTTAAAATTAAAAGCTGCCAAGATTTTGATTCAGATTTAACATGCTCTCTGATCTATGATTATACCGAATTTTAAATTAAGTTGCAGACAGTTGTGTAAAATATCTTCCTCCAGAAAAAAAATGCAAGGAAGAAAGGATTATGTACTTATGTTTGTGGTTTAGTGTATAACTTTTTACAGCTTTTGATTTGGGGATGTTTGGGGGGTGATTGTTTATTTATTTTAGCATTTAACATGTAGAACAAGAAATAGCATATCTGGTACAGGTATACCTTGCATAGGTCAGCTATTATTTGTAGAAATGCAATCAGAAGTAGATATTTTTATTGAAAAGGGATTCCCAGAATAGATAAGGCACAGCAGAATAAAGGGAAACAGAAGCAGAGACTGGAGCCTAAGCTCATACAATAAACCCAAGCCAGAACCGGAGCCAGAGTTCTGAATGCCAACCCCATCACTCCTCTGCAGGTTATTCACAATCAGTTCTTCTACAGCATTATTCTGATTAACTAACCCAGAAATTAAGGAGGCTTCTCTTCATTGCCATGTGATCAATGCAAACTGTAACTATGATGCTGCTAAAAATTATTTGGGAACATAAAACACGGAGAACTAAGGGTAATTTGGAAATATCATTGAGCAGTTTTACAAGCCGACACACACAATCCTAGAGCTATTTGATAAATCTGTGTCAGTGTTCAAACTGAAAAAATAGAGCCTGCAAGTCTTATTAGCCTAAACTCTTCCCAAACCAGTTTTGTGTTTCTTAGCGTAAGAGAACCAACTGGAAACCAGTCTCCCCTACAACTCTAAAAGCCCCGAAGTCCAACCAAGACAGTTTTTATTGTTAATCTTGAATTTTTCCAGTAATTCAGTTATAATGAAATGATAAACATTATACGGCATAGATGAACTGTGAGTTTTGGAGGAGTAGGAAGCAAGTCTACCGGACACTGAGGACTCAAGGCAATTCTTTTCATTAAAAATATATAACTTTTAGTTATTACCCAGGAGGTACTCTTATGTTATGAATTAAACTTCACAGAAAATTACTTAGATTAAAAATAAGATTTCTTTAATCATTGCTGAAGTAATGAATTCCCATTGGATGATCCTAGGGTAGTAGAATAAATATGTATGAAAAAGAAGCAAAGGCTGCACTCTGCCAAGGTTATTCTGCCAGCTGGCAAGAGTCACACAGCACAAAAAAAACCTTTTCAAAAATGAGGTGCATTTGAGTGCTAGCTTTAAAAGTAGTAAACTTCTTACACTTGAAAAACTGACAGAAGTACTATTTAAGTAGTTTGGCTTTTTGCACTAAATATATTTGAAACATAACTTGTTTTTACACAAAGTGGATTAAGTCCATTTTAAGAAGGCTGCATGTATAATGTGGTGTCTGGGTACAGTTATTTCAGATTAAAAACTTGGAAAAGAAATAAACAAATTTCAAGTAGCGGTCAATCCGAGGACTTGAGAAAGAAAAAAGACCCAGAACGGAAGAAAGTTCGGTTTGAAGCTTGTCAGCAAAGTTATATACAAAACACCTTCATTAAAGACATCCTATTTCCAACTGTATTTAATTATTTAGTATATAGCTAGCTTTGAAGTCTTGACTACACCTCTATTTTTTCTCTAAATAATAATTATTCAGAATAATTACTTAGGGATACTGTTCCAAAATATGCTGAAGAATAACCCTGAAGGAACTCTACATCTACCTGAAAAGGAGTATTTCTTCGCAAACGCATTAATTATCAGGAGTCAGGAACACACTGAGAATGCTCCTACCAGACACACCAATCATCACTCTGACAGATCTCGTCTGATTGTAATGAAGGTGACAAGTGCCACGTTCCGCTCTGGGATAAAGCTTCTCCTGCACTCACAGCTGCTCGTGCAGTTTGGCCAGCACAGGTGGGCCCCAACAGCCAAGCCTGCAGTGCTGCTACAGATAACCCCAAAGCAACTGAAAGGGTGGAACTGGGTACATTCCTGAACACCTGTTGGGCTTGAAAAATCAAAATTGCCATCTGCACACAGAAAAACACATTCTGAAAACCAAGCTCTGCTAAAGAGAAATTCATATAAACATTCTAGGAAACAAAAGAGAAACAACAAAATTATCAGAAACACATTAAAAAGTTTCAAAAGGAAAAAAACAAGCACTCTCATTGCCTTGACAGATTAATAACATATATTATGCATATTATACATCTATAATTGTATAGTAACAAATAATACAGTAAAATAGTATATTATTAATATATTAATATGATATCAGGATTAATAATTATGATTGCTTTAATATATTTTAATAGATTACATATTCATATATAGATATTTGCTAAGTTTACTACCAGATTCTAACAATACTAATCCAAAAGGGGGAAAAAATTATCAGTCTATAATGTTCAAATGGGCAACTCTCTTCTTCAAATTAGATATAAAATAACAAAGGCTCTAAATATCGAGTGGTCTTTTTCTTCATTAAATATTATGTTTAATTAATATTACAATAGGAAACGATACTGTAATTTCCCTGACCCTCTCTAAATATTCAGCAACACAAACAATTACTTCCTAATTGTTCAGAGAGTACCTAATCCACACATCAACCACTACAGCCTCTAGCCACGAGGCCCTCCTTTTGTTGGATTTTAGCTTAGTAAAAAAAAAATGGTTCATCATTTCTTCTTCTCAGCTAAGCTGCCATTAGGTCACGCATCAGTTTCCTTTAATCGCAACAACACAGCATTCCCACGTTTTCACAAGGGTTTTATATTCTGGCTCAGCTGTGCTAAAGCACTTTACATACCCTTAAAAACTATAAATGGGGCAATACAGACTGTCAGTCTCATACACATGCCATCTTTCTGCTAACAGATAGAATCGAGAGTTTAGCAGTGCTAACCAAGCCCCTGTCTACACCAGGAAACATATTCATAATCAACTCACTACTGCTGGCACAATTTCCACTCCGATGAACTTGAGATCAGATTTTGCATTTCCAAGTATAAAGCAGGCATATATGAAGTGCTATTTTACAGGCATGTTCTGAATTCCTGCTTCCCAGAACAGATTTCACTGAGAAACATGCGTACAAAACACAAACGTACCAGAATCAAGACACTAATCTTGGAATTTTTGCACTGTAACAGGTAAATGCGAAAAGGAAGCGACATTTATAAATGAAGTTTACAGGCTACAATCAAGCTGAAGAAACACCACCTAAAGAACTGAAACATTTGTGCACCACTGAGAGGTTTTTCTGAAACCACATGGCAAATCTCTGAGGAGCACAGAGAAGCTCCTGCACTTAGATACTCTATGTTCATAGCAATTGCTTAGTGAAGGCTGACTGGATGTTACCATCCCCATCTGGTTAGAGAAAAAAAATCATACAGATAGGGGTTTTTTTGTTATACAGGGCCTATCCTATTGCTAGTGATGCTTAATTGAATAAGCCTTTTTTCACTTGTATTTCATTTGTCTGCCTTTAAGTTTTCACTCCAAGAAAAACCTTTGTCTAAATAAACATTTTCAAAGGAAAGAAACTAAACTTTTATGAAATTCAGGCCATTTTTTAAAATCAAAGACACTGATTCATTCATCAAGTGGAAGACAGAAAGGTGATACTGGTAAGAAAAGACTGTCACCTTCCTTCTGTTTACTGAATGAGGGTGCAATGAATGGTGTTCAGTTAAAACCACTGAATGAAGGATGTCTCTATGGAAGCATTGAGGAGAAGTACTGCAAAGTCAATCTCTCCATACTGGAAGCTTTAGAGAGAAGAACAGCTATTTATAGACAGAAATTAATCCAAAAAGGTGGATCAGCATCTGGCATGGAGCTTGGGGGCATAAAAGAAACCAATTCTTTCACTCAGGCTCCCTAAAACTATAACCCTGTCATTACAAACTTCTTTCCCGGTTGCTGGACCACTGACACACTGTGAGACCATTTCTAGACATCCAACACCTATCAAGGCCCGATTCTTCCCTGTTCTAAACTCTAAAAACAGTATGAAAAACGTGTAAGAAAATAACTTAAAATTTCTACACCACTTTTGTACTCTTCTGTGCTGGTATGGATAACTGTTTTGGTCCAAAGCAACAGGGAATTGTATCCACTTCACACTGATGTCAGAAAACAAAGGTGACTTTCCAACCTGGACCTCAGTAGCCACCTGTCAGCAAATCTGTCAGTCATGTCCTGTTTACTGCATTTTGAACAAGTACTCTCTTACCCCGCACTGTGCAAATGGAACTTCATCTTTCCACAGACTCAAGGGATGTTGCTTCCTTACTGAGTTGCCGCTGTTCGTGTCCGGCATGCCCTCGGCCGGAGAAGTCCCAGCGTCCTTTCCGCAGGCGTCCCGAGCGACGCTGCGAGGCTGCTGCTGGCCGGGTGCCGCTGGCTCCTCGTCGCAGGGAAATCACAGTCCAGATAGCTAGATGTTGGTAGCAGTAGCGTGCACAGAGGTGAAGAAGCAGGAGGGACCCTTTGCTCAGGTTTCCAAAGCTCTTTATTAGGACAAAGGCCCTGAAAAGGCCTGAAGGCAAAAGGGCCCACACACCTGATGGTCTCGATTTTTATAGGGGGGAGGGAAAGGGAACAACCAATAGGGAGCAACTAATGGGGAGGAACATCAAGGGTACAACCAATACAAACAGGGTAGGGAAAGAGTGACAACCAGAGGGCCAATTGGCAACCAAGTAACAGAGACCTTACTAGAAAAAGAGGAGGTGGCTTGGGCCTAGAGGCCACCCAGAAGGCAGCGGCTTATCCCTCTGCCCCGCCCCAGGATCCGCCCCCTGGGTTGCTGTCGTGGGCGGGGAAATCCACCCAGGGGATGTCATCCACCTGAGTGGCAGCCACCTGCCACAGCCCAATCCACCCAGGGGATGTCATCCACCTGAGTGGCAGCCACCTGCCACAGCCCAATCCACCCAGGGGATGTCATCCACCTGAGTGGCAGCCACACGCCACAGCCCCGAAGGGGGCTGAGCCACCGCAACACTGACTGTGCCACTGATAGAGTTTTGCTCCCCATGACCCTGTAAACACCTTCATCAGGGAACAACTCCACAGGCTAAGCCAAAACCAGCGTGTTCACATTTCTGATTATCATCAGGCAAACTGGGTGCACCCTTCAGATGAAAACATGGGGCGCTCCAATTACTGCTAGAGGCCAAGGTCACATTCTGCCTACAACAATATAGTATTAAAGACAATAGAAACCAGAGTTCAAGTAATTAAACCACCTGAAGATGAAAGGATCTCCTATGGGTTTCAAAGCAGTGATCTTTATCTGATTGAACCAGTTTCAAGACATTTTTCATCTACCTGTCCTTCATTGTCTCCCTGTGTGTCACTGAAGTTTCCCATTAGAAAACAGAATGAATTTCATCTGTCTCCAGATGAAAACACATTCTGAGACTGCGATTTCACATTACAAATTCTCCTCTGTGAATGCTGTTGTGGAGTTCCTTGCTGGGAAAAGAAGGGACTGTGTGACTGGAGAGAAAGTGTGGGCATCTTGCTTTCTGTGAGCCACTCAGATCCATTGTGAGCCGATACAATCCAGTCTTGTCTTTTCATAACCAGTCCCATATCACTTCAGAACGGCCCTGAAATGTTGCACAACACTTCTAGATTCAATCAACCACCAGAAAATGAATGTGCAGTCACTACCTCAACTTCCTATCCTCAAGCAGCCACTATTTCAGGAAAATTAGGACACACTGCTCTGCAGTGCAGTAAAAACACTGTGCAGTTATAAACAAGGTAATAATACAGACATGATGGAGTTGGACACCATTGAGGAGATTAGCTGTAGTGCTGGTGACAAGAGTAATATGCAGAAACTATTGCTGTGTTGCAATGCGAAGTCCCTACGAAAAGCAAGCTGTATTCTGGCACATCAATGAAAAAGCACTCACAATCAGTGCTTAGGTTAGGGTTTTTATGATGCTGAACAATAACATAATTTGCTTTCATTACCATTCATTGCTGTGTAATTGCCCTAATTTTCACAGAAAGTCTGGGGATGAACAGAAGCCATACTCTTATCATCTGACTCAGTTTCCCCTCACTTTCTGATACAGTTCTCTCTTTTAAGCCCTAAAAAGCAACTCCAGTCATTTACTGTACAATTTGTTACTTACTTCTGTGACAATAAACAATCCTTATCCTCCACAGACCCAATTTGCTGTGGAAATAGAACATTCATTTGCAGAAGGAGGATTTCTGAACTGCATCAGTCAGTAAATCTCCCAAGAAAAGACACCTGCAAGTCTTCCAAGGTTTGTGATTCTCCTTGATGAAACAGTGGCTCAGGAACACAGCAGGATGAGCCATCCTGTGCCTTTTGAGATTTCTCATTACAATGTTTTAGATGTCAAGGACAATCAAAACTTATGCAAGAAGTTTTATTGTGCATTTTCCAACTCTAAATAAGACAGCACACACAGAAGAAAAAAAAAAATATATATAATCAAACCCAAGAAACCAAGAACTGAATTTTGGTAGATACAGTCCCAAGGCCTGAACCTCTGAGTCAAGGCAAATAAAAGATGGATTCAGCTGGATGCAGGAGTCTATATTAAAGATACCATCAACAAATTTGCTTTACAATTAGATCCCACAGGGAAGTCGAAGATTAGGAGTTCAGAACTATCCTTCTGTTTGTAATTCATATCATTCAATTTATGATCTAACAATCCTGGAAAATATTTGCCATTAGAGATTACAGCAGTTGATCTAGAAGTCCCATTAATAGAACCAGTTCTTAATAAGGCTCACTACAACTTAAGAATTTCACTATCATTTGATATTATTAACGTTTGCCCACAAAGAACAAAAGTTTAAGCATCAGGTAATGCCACCTGCTTGGAAAAGACCCAGAATATGCAGCACAACTTTTTTTTCTTTTCTCCTTTCTTTCAGTCTAATTTTACATGATTAATCAGATTCATGATGCCTGGGTTTCGACAAACTGCAAAGCAAAGACATTGCTAAAAAAAAAGCTACTTTTGCATAATCAGATAAGATTTAGCATGCCATTCATCTTCATTATACAGCTGATAAGCAATTCCCACGTTGCATGGTTTACTTCTCCTGCAAGCTGATTGGCTGTTATAAACACGTTTTGGAGCACCCAACTGTGATGATATAAACAAACAAGAGTTGAAACATAAAAAAGGTGGTATATAACTATTTAAGTACAGTATGTACACTGGAAGCATATACATGTCAGAAGCAGAAGAAGTTTTCTTTTTTTTTTCAAAATATACCTTTGTTTGAACTTCCCCTCACCTATACACATTGCAGTTCATCTTACTAATTGGCATTTTAAAAGATGAAACGTGCAGACAAACTTCACATGCTTCCTGGAAAGATGTGGGGGAAAAAAATTGCAAAATTCACCATAAATATCTACAGAAAAAGGCAACCTCGATATCCTGAAACATCTTGATCCCAACTCCTTTCCAAAGTCTGCTTCAAGGGTAAAGAGGGAAGAATAAAACTAAATATTTCCAATAAACAGAACCTTACATATTAATGACTATGCAATCTATTCAATTTAATGTTACAATATCTGCTCTAGATACAGACAACATAAAGCTGAGTATTGATAACTCAAGAAAAATCACAGCAATATTCAGTGTAGCACCACAGCAGAGGCAGAGTTAATCATTGCTGTACATGTAACTTTGTGCAAACTACCACACACACAATTATTTCATTTGTTCATACAACTAAACAGTATAACAAGATAATTTATACTCAATCAATATATAAATAGCACTTCCAAGACTACAATTTAAAAAAACGAACAACCCAAAGTATCATTAAGAAGCAATTGCCTCTATCAGCTTCAGTAAATACTCCTTTATCAGATTGTGAGATATTTACTACTGATGGTTGCCTGGTCTGGGGCTCTCTGGAATCATCACTAAAAAGATTGCTTGGGTGAAAGGAACTGCGCTGTGTTTAAAAAAACCCCAAGTTTTGTCTTCAGCATATTAATACTGATGAATTAATATTTTTCTCTCAGTTCACACAATACTGAATTACAATATGCTCCTTGTCAAAATTCTTCTCTCACAGCACCTGTGAACATTTATTTCATCTCCCCAGAGACGTGTTACCACCTTCCCAAGCTTTCCTTCCTGAGCCTTATTCTTCTGCAAACTTTGGAATTTAGCCTGAGAAGCTAGACAAATTTGGATGCTCTCACTCTTTTCTCAGTGGCTTTCTGCCTGTATGTGCTCCAGATAGAGGTTATTTTTAACCTCAATTAGTTTGCTGTATTACCACAAACAAGGATGCGACATAAGGTTGAATAAGCAGACAAGTGCAGGGAAAATTCATAAACTAGTATTGCTCAAAATAAATGAAGAAGAAAAGAAGGCAGGGGGCTATGTATATACACACACACTTCATTCACTCATCCTGTCATTCTCCTGCAATACCTTTCTTTCTTCCCAGGGTAATCTTCTGATCCAGTTCCTGGCTCAGGGACTAACAAAAGGATCATTAGGCTGCACAAGTACAGGTAAACACAGAGCAGGATTCCCATGCACTTTAAACATCAGAACAGGTTTTCATCCTTCACTGACACCTATACCTCTTAACCAAGCGCTGTATTTATCTGTATTGTCGAGTCATACTGTATCTATGACCAATGAGGAAATTAAATTTACTTGCTAGAACACTCAGATATTCTGTTGCTTATTATTTCTTTGCTTTCTTCCTTAATAGAAGGAGAGCCCATCAAATTTGTCAAACAGATCATTAGAATGAAATAACATACACAAGGTTATTGGAAAATATCTTTTCCTTGTTTCCCTTTCTTCCCACAGCAGCATTTATTCTGACACTGCCTTTCTGAATGATGGCAGATGTCTGTGGCCTTGCAAGTCAGCTTCCTAATAGAAGAGAATCCAGTGACGTCAAGTCTGAGTATAATTTAAGTGTAACTTGTTCTATTTATGCAGGATCTTGGTTCTAGACTTGACACAGCAATTACCAAATTGCCTCTGGGCAATCTCTTCCTTCAATAACAAGCCCAATAACAGTGGGCAGTGCTCAAAGAGCAGCTCTGCCTCAAAAATTGAATTTAATCAGAACCCTGGGTAGAGAGCAAATTCTCCTGCTGCTCTCATAGTCCCTCTCACAGTGCCTCAGTACAGTGAGACTTGCATAACCAACTCTTACAGCAGCACAGCATGTCTTCCCAAGACCGAACATATGCTCATGGGCTAAGGAAAAATCCTCCTTGAAGACTGCCTGTAACTACCATCTGTTGACACCTACACACCCCTGTTCCTCAGCACTGACAGAGACAGCACCTACAGGTCAAGTCAGGGGCTTTGTTGTGCTACACTTGCTGCAAATACAACACATACATGACAGTCAACCTCTCTAAACATTCATCCACATCACAGAAGGACCAGCAGTTACTCACCAACCACTAGAAGAATAAGGGCATTTTTATGAGGTTCGCATGGAGCAGCTCTTCAGATGTGTTTTTTCAAAGTGGGATTTTATATTTCTAGATACCTAACACACAACATCCATGCTAAAATTTCAGATTTCTGTGAAGTAATAATTTCCCTCATTTATTACAAGCTTGTCTGAAGGGGGAGGTATATTTATAGCCAAGATTACCAGCCAGTAGCTGAGCTGAAACCTTGGCAGGCATCCACTGAAGATGACAGTGATCCACTGAGCTATGTTAACAAGGACAGGGCACAGGGGAAAGAAGTGACCACAGAGGCAGAACATATCTACTGGATTTTGCTAATCTGATTATATCAAACAGCACATTATAATGGTCTCTATCAAAAACTTTAAAATGCGTAAAACTATTTCTTCATGATATGCCAATTCTAGTCAAATAACTGTAGATCAAGTCCAGAAGGGAAAATCCAAGACATTTCTATCTCTCTATAACTTTCTTAATTGGATTTCAGATTTTAAAAGCAATCCTGTTCAGTGTCCTAAAATAATCTGTAGACTAAATTGGTCCCTGAAATGTGATCAATGAATATATTCATGTTTTTAACTTTCCACGTGTTAAAAAATGTTTAACATCCTGCAGTATTATGGAACTAGTAGAGAAAGAGGACAGCACTGAAAGGTGTAACAGCATGCTAACCTATACAGCTTTAAAAACATTATCAAGAAAGAGGTGGGGAAAATTATCTTCCCAGACATTCCACTCACAATTAGAACTGTGCACTAAAACCAGTAATTCTACAGAGCCAACAGAATCCAGAATGTGATTTTCTAAATTCATTCATTTTCATGTTCACTTCCATAAACATTTGTTATTAACTTGAGTGTTATATGAGCCTCCAGTTCCCAGTGATCCCGTATTTCAGTGGAAATACACACACAAATAATAAGGTCAAATGAGGAGATAGACTAGAATCATGTGCAGAATTCCTCATGAATAAGTGACCCCTAGGTTTGCAGTTTTTCTAGACACATCTACATTGGAGTTCCCTTCATGGATAAAAATCCCATATCTACAGAAATACCAGGTTAAAGTAAAACATAATGATTAAATCTGTTATTTGTCATACTTTGCTATAGAACACATGATCCCCACTATTGTTAAAATTATTAACTATTATTCCCAGCTGGTTTAGATTCAAAGCACTCAAACATGTAAAGCATGATATATTGCCTTTTTACAGATTATTAAACAAAAAATGTTTTAAGAGCCCTGAAAAAAAAATCCAAACTCAATTTATATTCAGGATTTGACTTAGAACTATTAAAATCTAAATCACTAGAGCTAAAATTTGGAACATTAAAATAACAGCAATATGCTTAAACATTTCACTCAGTTGTGTTCATTCAGTTTCTGTTTGAGACTCTTCCAAAGAAAACAACCATAGGTTTTACTGAACGAACCATATGATAGAATCAGGGACAGATGGAGAACAAGACTGTGGCAGTGCACTCACAGATGGAGGAGATTGTAGACGATATAATAAAGATATTTTACACATCTCTGTATTTTCAGTAAACAGTGAAATAAGATACCAAAAGGCTATCACTGTTGGTGGTAGAAATGACAGTTCCTATTTGCAAAACCATGCTAAAATCTATACTTGAACCACTTCACATTACAGAAGTTTTAATTTCTGAAATGCCCTCATTCCTGATTTGCAAGAGATGAGTTTTAGTAACTACTGGGTACAGTGCCTTAATCTAAACCAACACCAGATGAGTTAGGGGTATATTCCCAGCAATTCTCTAATCTGATTGCTCTCAAATATAGGAACGTCAGCAGTACCGGCCAAAAAGTCAGACATTCTCAAGAAGTTACAAAAAAAAAAGAATTACTTCTTTAAATGAAGAGGTCATGTGATCCCACATGAGATGACTCAAAATGGTAAATTAGTTTATCTCAGCTACACAACAAAACTAAATACTTGAGTTGCATCAGTTGTATATTTTAATGAATTATTTTTTCTACATCATATTCCTAGCCACAACCAAGATATATATAATGGGAAAGGATATGAAGAAGTTCTCTCACTAATCATAATGGAGAAAAAAGTTAACAAAAGTGAATGTGGCTCAAATTATATTAACAGTAATGATCCTTTCCAGAAAAAAAATTTTAATTATTAATTTATTTCTTCATAAAAGAAAGTATTCATACAAATACGAACATTTACTAGTCTGAGGGAAGCATTAACTTCAAGAAATTGTCATTAGCATTTATTCTAGGCACCTAAGCAATCTTCAGATTATGCAGTATCTTTGTTTTAAGGAAAAAAAATCTATTTTGCTTCCTAACTACAAATACAAAATGCTGTAACTTTGAACTAAGATTCAATGAGCTTAATTAAGTGAAGAATTGTAATCTAGACAGGTTTAATAATTTAATTTAAAATTAAAACAATGTTACTCAGCTTAATGACATAAGTATATGATACAAACCAATGGTACAAATTCTGTGGTCCTCTTAATTTCATCTCCTCTAAGAGAACAGAACCCTACCACCTTTACCACAGAACAGAACCTGCTGCAAGAGTAGCAGCTTTTATGCTTCACCTTCCTCTAGAAGGGAAGGTTTACTTGCTGCAGCGTCTCTTGGCCAGCTTTTACCTTTACCAGGCTGTATTATTTAGTATTTAGTCTAATCCCTACCCTCTGTCCTTGATTGCACCAAGGATGAATGTCAGATTTTAAATATTTACAGATGTTTATACCAAGGGTCCAACTCTACTCAAAGAGCAGAGAAAAGTGAATCCTATCAACTCTGAACCACACTGGATGACACGAGGGATCACATATATTGAGCAAAAATCTGTTGACTATAATGTAAGAAAAAAAATTATAGCATCTCAGGTGGCTTCCAGTGGTTCTGCTGAGAGCCACACATGATATATATATGCTACATGAAAAGCACAAAGGAGCCTAAAGATACTTGTTCTTCCTCACCCTTCTCCTTCCTCATAAAATCTGACAACAGCCAATAGGTACCTACTCGAACTCCTGTGAAGTACGTTATCGTAATAACATTCTTCATTAATACAAGTGTTCTGTGGAAGAGCATCTCTGAATGGCAACAGTGCTCATGACACATCATGATTTCAATTTGATAGCAGATTTGATGAAACCTTAGCCCCAGCCGTGGTTGTGCCTGCATGACCAAGCAGCAAGGACTGATAGCAGCAGATCTGTAGAGTAAACCCAAAGCCACTAAGGTCCCAGCACCCACGAAATAGGCTCTTCCTAGGATTTTACTTTGTAGTTGTGCTGGTTTTGACTGGGGTATAGTTAACTTTCTTCCCAGTGGCTGTTATGGGGCTATACTTTGGATTTGTGCTGAACACGGTGGTGGTACAGAGATGTTTTTGTCATTGCTCAGCAGGGCTCACATGGAGCCAAGGCCTCTCCTGCTTTTCACGGGGCCACGCTGGTGAGGGCTGAGGCTGCACAGGAGGCTGTGAGCAGACACTGCCAGGACAGGTGACCCCCGACCACAGGGATGTTCCAGGCCATGTGACATCAAGCCCAGTATATAAAGTGGGGGGAAGGAAGGAGGGAAGGAGGGAAGGAGGGAAGGAGGGAAGGAGGGAAGGAGGGAAGGGGTGGACATTTGGAGCGATGCCATTTGTCTTCCCAAGTCACCACTGCGCGTGACAGGGCCCTGCCCTCCTGGGGAGGGCTGAACACCTGCCCGCCCCTGAGAAGCATTAATTCCCTGCTTTTCTTTCCTTGTCTGCACAGCTTTTCCACTTCCTACTAAATTATCTCAACCCATGAGTTTTCTAACTTTTACTCTTCAGTTCTCTCTCCCAGTCCCACTGGTGGGGGACTCAGTGATCAGTGCCTGGGGCTTAGTTGCCAGCTGGGGTAAAGCCACAACAGTAATTTAGTCCCATGAACCACCATCCAAAATTATGAAAGTTTCACATTCCATTTCATGATGTACAGCAAAGAATTGTAGTTTGAGATGACCAGGAGATTAATTTCAAAAGTATAACCCATCCAAATTAAAACTCTATTGTAGGCATGCCCTTTGAATTCTTATTCCAAAAAATCTAGGCTTCCCATTCTCTGCACTCTTAATATTTGCCTCCTGCAGAACTTGCATGATTAATAAAATTTCAGATTGCCTTTCCTCTTCTTAAAAACCTTTGGCTAGCCAGAGGTCCTCAAGACCTGCTATAATAAATAAAGTGGAATATTTATTTCAGTTATTTCAGACATGTTTTTTAAATCTCATTGCTTTGTTTTAGGGAATGAAATATAAATCCCTGGCAAAAGACACTCTGCAACTTTTAGTGCAATTGAGTTGTGGCAGTTAATTTTCGGTTCATGTATTGAGGTGCTTAAAGCTCTCCAAAATTGCCCAGCTTTTCATGAGAGGAAATGGCAACCTGATATCACGCAATTTTACTTTATTTATGGTTCAGAGTTATACAGAATCACCTTCAGTCAAGATTAGAAATAAAATAAACATTAATCAAATAACTGCAGTGACCTACCACTCTGACAACTGCTATAATATCAAGGGGTTTTGTTAAATGAGATTAAGAGCTATCACTATTAGTAGTACAGTAGATCCATCTTTTGGGAAAGATCCATATTGCAAACTGAAAAAAGTACCAGTGTGAGAGAGAGGTGCAGAAAAGGGCAGACAACATGGAAAGACGTGTTATTTTTTATTACATCTTGAATAAGCTATAACATAGAAAGCAATATGAACAGCTGGATAAGTATGCCATTGTTTTGTCCTTTACCTCTAGCCTCAAATAAAGCTGATTCATTTATAAGCCTCCTTTCAGTATCATTTGTTTCAGAGTTGTCTCCTCTGCTAGGCACTCTCTCTACAACAATCTCTTTTGATCAACTAGTGTAACAGGTTTTTCCTACAATTGCAAATTATGTCAGTGTAATGCAAATTAATTTTTATTATTTCTTATTCGAAATACATAATCCCAGGAGACAGACACTCACTGCTTTGATCACCCATATAAATGGCAAGAATTAAGCTTTCAATTTGTCCTTCATAAAAATATTTGTCTTAGAAATCTTTAAAAATCAACTTTTATTTTAAAATATAATGTTATTCCTTGATTTATATTGTGAAAGCAGTAACTAATTTTTGGTAACAATAAACAGACTTATGTAATGTACAATATGGATCATTAAAAGTAGCTAATAAAAGTTCACGAATATGCATGAACCAAGTGAAATACCAAAACCTTGATCAACTAGTCTGCTGAAACCTATACACAGTGATTCTTAAAGCTAAACAGGTCATTTTTACAATAAGCAATGTTGGTGCCTATACATTTTATAGAGCCTCCATGGCTTTAAAACATTCTGTAATCACATTTTCTGCAACAGAATTTGACTTTTTAGTCCTAGACATCTTAAACTATAATTAGTCAGCAGCTAATATTATGGAAAATTGTATGTCATTTAGTAAAGCTTTACATCAGAGAAGGAACCAGTTCTGAAAATAAAAGATAAATGTAATAAACATAATATTAAAATTTATTAGCAATTAGCAATCGAAAGCAATAGAGAATTCAAGATTAGAGGTACTCCAAGTTCTCCAGCTGAAGTGATGGAGCTTAAATACAGGTAATAAAGGCTAAAAGCAAAACCATCCCAACTGACATTTTACCTTATACACTTGTTTGTATTGCTGTAGAATAATCAAATACCTGACTCTGAGCAGTCGTGTTTCTATGTGACAAGTAAAGAGCTTACTCCCATCTTCAATTTATTCCCCCTGTATAAAACAGCAGCTGTCTCCCAAGACTGAACCCAGTGCAGAAGCATTTGCAAGCACCTGGAAGCTAAAACTAATAACATCACATATAGCTAATCGTTTAGGGGAACCAAATGTATTTCTCATGTTGCTACACGTCAAATGGATCAATTACCTCACCTAATGTGCCTTTTCAAACTGAAAACTCATCTTGTGTCTTTCCAGGTCACACATCCATTTGTTTGTGTCATATAATGTTTAGTACTTTGAATGATTTATAGGTAACAAGAGGGAAGCTGCACTATGTTTTGCCAGACTAAAAGAGGAGTTCAGAAAGCAGCAACTGCTAAGCATTTTCCCATTCTTTTTATTGATGCACAGTAAATGAACTTCATCAAGACTTTAATGTAAAACTTCCAAATTAAACCCATTACTGAGTTCTATACACATTGAGGTTCCAAATGGAAAAGTCAAGACAAAATGGCCATCTTCTAAACATTAGCTTTGTAGGTCAGATAATGTTGGTAGAAAAACTATTTATTATGGTACTGTTCCCTCCTAGTGTGAGGTGATTAACTGCAGATCAAATGTATTAACAATGCATCAGGAGTTAGCTACAATATTCATCTTATAATGCCACTCTGTTGATAGAACAACTTTTCCTGCTACACTAAAAATTCCAATACTGCAATTAATGAACCTAGGTATAATGTTTAAAGTAAATAAGCCCTTTTACTATAACAGGAGGGAAAGTATTTACATGTGGATGAGGTACAATAAAGCAATCTGTTTATAGGCTTTTGTGTAATTCCTCCATGCAATTACTTCAGCCTCAGAACTACCATGTAAAACCCCCAAATTAAATACAATTAGTTCCATGGATCAACTTCACACCAATGACACTTTAATACTCCCAGAGGACTACAGTCCCCTCTCTTGCTAGTGTTCACATGGTTTTATAAATCCTTTGAACTAGATCATTCTCTCTTCCTCTCCCGAGCTACACACATTTATTCTTGGCACTAGAATCTCTCTATTTCTGTTTGAATTCTGGGACTCACCTGAGTAGGACTGGGGCTGTAAACCGGTTACTATTGGGTGCACGTAGGGAAGGACAATGAGTAAATCGTTCAGGACCAGACACTCTATGGGTGTAAGGAGCTCAGCTCCAGCTAGGATAACCATATCCCACAAACAGCTGAGAATTCCAAGGGTTAACCTTAAGTATCCGAGTCCCCTACCTCATCCAGTGCATAATCTCCTCACCACACAAAGAGAGGGATATTATAAAACCACTACCATATGCTTCTGATTCAGGATGTAAAACACTCCAGGGCATGCCTGAAAGCAGATGGACCTCTGCAGAGAGCATCTAAATCCATGGCACCCCAGGGACCCTTCCAAGGATGGCACTGTACCACAAGACACTACCTCCGTGAAAATGTATGGGGCAAAAGAACAAGAGATCTGACAAAGTACTTGCCATGGCAGATCAGGCTACAATCAAATAACATTCCATCATACAAGTAGGAAAGTAGTCACCTATATCTCAGATGGATTTCAGATCTGGGGCTATAATAGTTAATTTCATGAAGCCATCAGATTACTATGCATTGGCAGCCAAAAAAGAGTAAACTGAATTTTAGGCAGTGGTAAGAAAGAAACAAAGACCAAAACAGCATTATGCACTTCATGGCAGACTCATCTTAAACACCATCAACTTTGGGTCTCCCTGCCCTCAAAAAGAATAGAATAGAACAATAGAAAATACAAAGCAGGCTGACAAAAAAGAACAAAGATATTAAATAGTTTCATGTTAGACTCAAAGGCTGCTCAGTCAAGATTAAGGAAGAATTTTGATAGAAATCTATAAAAATCAAGGGTTTCATGGAAAATAAAGCATAGCAAATGACAGGCAGATGGCAGGTTACAAAAAAAAATGTGGTTCTTCACATATTTAGGAATTACACTTAGGATTTCTAAAAAAAGGACGCTTTCTTCATTTATAGGAATTCCTTTTTGTTCAACATCTTGAGTAAATCTCAGAGAAAACCAAATCAAGTAAAGCATGAGTGAGTTCAGCAGGGAATCATAAATCAGTAAAATGAGGATTCCTTTAAAAATAGGTCAGGATACATTGCAATATTAATCCTTCTCCAAGTACAGGCTGCTTTATCTACATTCCGTTTTCTTACATTGCAAGTGCTTTCAAGCATCATGTTAGTGTCTTAGCAGTTCAAACAGCACAGAACTCTTGTTCAGCATTGGAAGGTTTTCTCGTATTTTCCTAAACAATAGGAAAGGAGATGTATATACACACTACCTCTGGAGTTACCAATGAAGCAGAATAAATGGGTCACACAGTGGTTTTAAAAGTCTGATACTGTGAAAATACATGCCCACTAATGGGATGTAAAACCAGGTTCTCAGTAAGTAGGTCATGCAGCATTTTTATAGACTATTAGAACATACACATGCATACTAATGGAATACAAAACTGGATTCTGTAAAAGTAAGAAGATTAGAGAGACCAAAAAAATCCTGTGACATAGATGGGTCTGAGGAGGTTGCTCTATTAGACAGCTGTATATATTTGTCAGGGATAATCTGTTTCCTGAAATATTTCTGTCTCTTTTCTTACAAAGTTGTTTGGAACAGCCTCTAGGGGAATCGTGCTTCTCCGTTAGCTCAGAGCAATAAAAATATAGCTCACTTCTAAAAGTGGACATTAAAAAGTAATTCTGCCTCTAGAGAGCACTACTTTAAGCAGTCCAAAGTTTGAGGAAAGGAAGCTAGAAGATGACAGAAACAAAACTAAGCACAGTTATGTTTAAAGGTATCATTCATTCTCCTATGATTTTGTTGACAGACTAAGCTTACATACAAAAATAAAAAACACATTGAGGTGGCATAATGTATAACTATAAGAAAACTATAGCAGCATAATACAATGGATCTAAAGCAACGTGACTAAAATATAAACACCTATCTTCTTTTATTTAGGAATACAAAATATTCATCCTTAATGCTCATTTATTTGAGACCTACCAGACAAGTTCATCATTTCTACTTCTAAGAGTGATTTGTCACAGCAAAATCAAGACAGTTGAAGCAAAAGTTTCTGACGAGTGAAAATACAACATCAATTTAAGCGTCACGTTTTACGTCTCAAAAGTGAAAATGCATTGATCTGACTAGTTATAACTTTGTGTGCCAGATGAAGTCAGCACTGAGCTCTAACTACTCCAGAACCCAAACACATCCACAGTTTATGTGTGGATTCAATTGTTGAGTATCTTGGCCTTGCAGAAGTAATTAATTTTTCGTGAAAGTAGGCTGCCCTGAACGAGAGCAAGAATTCATACAGCACATTCTTCATCCTTCAGCACAGGAGGCTTGCGGAGACCCCCTACCTCTCCCTAATTTGAGAATTACAAACTCCTTTAAGAATGACATCACATTACAACCTGTCATTCCGATAACACATCTGTATCTTGCCAGATTCTTGGCAGCCTCTCTACTGGTTTAAATCGTGTGCCTTGCAAGTGGGTGTCTGCCCGACCACACTGACACAGCCAGGGCAGGACTTCTAATATAGTCAGAGCTGAATGCAAAAGGATTTTTTGGAGTTGCCGCTTACAAAATCAAAAAAGCAACCAAATAAGAGCAGCTAAAGTTCCCATCACTGTTGTTCTGCAGTTTGGTTGTTTTTCTTGGATGATTCTCTCATCCCGACACTCTTGCACTACCACTAACCAAACAGCACAGCCAATGCAACTGCAGCCTAACAGAGGAATTACTATTCCAGTTACAAATCAGAGTGATGTCAATAAGGGGGACCATCTTAGAAGCAGCAGGAGTAGAAGATAATTAACAGTTTTCAATCCCAGAAGCCGCTACAGATTTCCAGGGAAAAAAAATAACTTTTAAAAAATTAAAGATCAGTTAAAAGCTGTGGGGTGATAATTCTTTTCACAAGCACAGAAGTCTGATTCTGTACCAACAGATCATAACCTTCATTCATTCAGTACCCTTTCACTTCTTCCCTTGGCTAATGGAAACTACAGCTAGGATGCAGCACAAAGCTGGCATGGACCCAGCACAAACTGTAACAAAGAAATCCAATTAAGACCCTCACAGAAAGAATTCAGATGAGACAGGTTGAGAAGATAGAATCTAAGTTATACTTCTTTCAGGGAAAGTTGGAAAGTGGTGATATATCCAATTTATTTCATTAATATATAATGTTTACTGATAAACATAGCCATTAGACTGAGAAGTGGCAGCTTTAGGTTTCCATTGAAATTAATAAATTAGCACACTATCTGAAATTAAGCTGGCAGTTACATTTTTACAGTTAGCTGTTTCAGCTTACAAGGTTACATTTCATCTTTGTTTAAATGGTTGTGCCATATTAAGTGCAATGTTTAGACATTATAATGAACTGAAGATTTACTACTATCTTCACCAAATTTATTTCTAGATCAAAACTCAGACTAAAAAAGTTACTCTGCTGAGTCTGGTGAGACTTCTGTTCCTGCTATCCCCCAGTTCACAAGACCTTATGGTATTTTATGTCACAAGCTAGGATAAAGCTGGAAAATGTAGCTCTCTAAATAAATAATTCCGTCAGTAAACACTGAATCTCAAACAATTCCCTCAATAGGTTTGATTTGTACAGAAACATAAAGCTTTTGGTGGCTATGGGATTCGTTTTGTTTTGTGCCACCCTCTCTGTCTCCGAGGACAAGGTGCCTCGTCTCCCCAGATTAACCCAGCACAGGATGCTCCTATCACAATCCTATTTCCTCTGTCTCCTAGAACTCTCCTCTCCTACATGGAAAATAGGAATGAGGAAATCTCTGGCTCAGAAGGGCCCATGAGGTACAGACTGGGAAGCTGCCTCTTCCCCTCTGCCACCTCCCTGAGCTGCTCACCATTATCCCACAGGCAGCTCCTCCCCAAAATTATTTTCCCCCTTTCAGGGGGACTGTACTGAACACATCCCTGTTTTAGGGGACACCCCAAACCAGACCAGGTTTGGTGATGGACCTGCCAACATCATCTCCTACAGCAAGTCTGTCTTCTTGTTCTGATTTGTACTTTCTCCCTTGTCACATGAAAATCAGCATTTCTAATTAGCAACATCAGCTGGGGAGGTTGCCTTTTTTTTTTTAAAGTCTGGAAACAAGAGCAGAGAAGGATAACACACTGAAATTATACAAGCTCAGTATGTGAAGACAAGCAGAAATCACTGAAAACAAAACAACCCTTAGATAAAATAGAAATATTTATACGAAGAATGTATACTATCAAAACTCATCTTGTGATGTAACTTGCAAGATTATAGTCTATATATAAATATTCTAGAATTAGAAAGCATAGCTTTTAAAAACAATTTTTTTTGGCACTTAGAAACTCTAAAATAAGTTTTAAAAACACAGTGGATCATTCAGGCACCTGTATGATAGTCAATATAAGTAATTTCTTGGAATTTAATTTTTTTCAGCAGAAAATGACCATTTAACAATCAAAGGCGCAGCATTGTTCAGGCAATAGAGTAAGAAAATTTATAGACTACATTCAAAATACAACTTGCATTGCCAGAATTTACTGACCTGCACCCAGGTCTAAGTTAATTTTCAGCTCTTATCACCAACCATGGGGAAGAATTGTAATATGCCACCTTGTTAAAAGTAAGAAAAATGCATTCTTTTCTGCATCTGGATGTTCAGGAGTTGGTTTCACTTACTTCTTGTCAGCTTATGACCCTTAGGTTTTCCCTGTGGTTTTGATTTCAAATTCCCAAAATAAGCCACTTCACAAGGGTTCTTAACTTTCAAGAGCTATAAAAAAAATAACTCCTAGTGTTTGCAGAAACAGAACATTTTCATTTAAAATTACCTTCTCATTTCTGATGCTTTCACCCTGAGCAGCTTGCCTTAGGAAACAAAGGATTAAAATGTCCATTCAAATATCTCTTTTTATTTTATATTTTGGGTTTGGTCTGACACAAAGTTTTGACATGCCAAGAAACACAAATATTCATATTATTTCTAGTTTTAAAAAATCCAGAAATAACAAGAAAAAAAAAAAGATTCTGAATTCTCTGTAAGCCGTCTGCATGGAACACTTTCATACCACAGCTAAGGCAAGAGTGAACAGCATGTCAAATAACGTTAACATTGTAGCAGCTGAGCACAAATAAAATTAAGGTGGTCTGAAACCACCACCAAAGGTTTTGCACAGTATTCTGCAGTAACATGTGGGTTCCCATTCACTCTGCTGAACCACCTTCCAGTGTGAGTGGTGCTGTGAAAGAATAGGAAGTGTTCCAGATCCTGGATGTACAAATTCTTTTTCACACTGAAGGACTGGAGAAAATTCGTCTAAGAAATAATTTTTATTGAAATCCCGCTAGGTGACCTTTATGGAGTCATCTTAGCCATACTCTAGGAGTGTTTCTATAACATCTGAACAATTTGAAGTAGGTCATTATAAAGGGCTTTTTTTTCTTTCTGAATTGTAGGGTTTCTATCCACCCTTACACATGCACTGCCTGAAGGTGACCCTGAGGCTCTTTGGCAACAGATGGACAGCCCTTAATTCTCATGGGTGCATTTGGGAAACACAGCAGAAACACGTGTGGAAAACCTCTGTCAGACTCATTAGACAATTAATGGTTTCTCAGGGGAATACAGCAACCACTCTTGTAGTAGCACCCTTAAAAAGTACTATTCTTATAGATGCACCGCATTGCTCTGAAATTCCCCATTCCATAGGTTGCCTCAAGGGAAGAGTTAACTTTCTACTATGCATTATCTTCTGATCAGGTTCTCTCAGTATCAAGTAGCATTTCCAAGATCTCACTGGGACTTACCCTCTATCTCAAAGATTGTTTCCTTAAAGATATTTTCATTTTAGCTTTATTTTGCTTTTTTTGGTCTGTCCTGAAAATAATATTTTTTTGGCAAATACCCTTAAACACACATAATGCTAAAAATCTTGCTAAGAGTAAGATATAAAGTAAACACAAAATAAAATTTTGGTCTGAAAGAAGAAAAAAAATTACTCTATACAAATGCAAAGAGACAAAAAAGCAAGCATTCTCACCCCACGCATTTTTTCCAAATTTGCATTCGTTGAATAAATACCAACCAAATTTACAAGGAGTACCACACCAGCTTTGGGTATTGAATGGGGGGGAAAATAGGAACTGGGTTTTGTTTTGAAGGAAGGAGTTGGGGTGTTTGTTGACTTTTATTGAATACCACATGAGAATTACAAAGTCAATTTGCAGGAAATACCCAGTGGGTCTACTAACCTAAAACACTGATCTTGAGTTTTTGCAAAAACTGAATTCCAGAAAGTCTTGCTGTATCTGCAAAAATATTCATTTCAACATTAAATCTCTAAAGTTCTTATCCAAGAATGATTACATTGCTCTTAAACTCAGAATAACTGGTTATAAGAATGTGAAATCATGTAAAGGCCAGTTACTCTCTACAGAAAAATCTCACTGACCTCACTAATTAAACTAACAAGAAATAGTCTCCTACTCATGTTATTTTAGACAAAGAAGTATATTCTACTCTGGTGCCCACCCATCTGGTTCCTCAGCGTGAAAACACTTCCAAAGAGCCCAGCTCGCAACAGCAAGGTTATATAAGGTTTTATACTGGCATAATCTTACTATCATGTCCATTTTTGCACATATTATTATTAATATATAATTGTAAATAATAATTACAATTGAATATAAAATACAATAATTTATAGTCTAACACACAACATTTATAATCTTATTATGTAATTTGTAATATACTTAACATTACTATTCAAAAATATGCTAATAGTATAAGTGAATTCATACAAGTGGTTATTAAAGCCACGCAGAAAACATTATGTAGAGTGTCTTCCTTGATTAACCCCACACACAGTGCTCTCTCCTCTAGGGCAGAGACGACTGTGGCTCACAGTCTTCAGAAAATTATATCCAGAATATCAGAACATAATATACTCAACCAAATTTCTATAAACTCAGTCTTTCCTCAGAGAAAGAATTAGAACTTTCTATCGAGACTCTAGGATAAAATCATTCTTCTCTAAAAATTGATGAATAGTAAAAGTAAGAATTCACGCTTCACAGCAAAATATTTGCAATTTTGGAAATGTTTCAAGTACTGTGCTTATATAACCATTTCATCAATTACTGTTATTTAAAACATCTATTTTCCTCTGTAATCTTTTTCTATAGCTATTACTTGCAGACTGTAACTAAAACATGCTGTAATAAATAACGAAGTTTATATTTTACTTCTTTCTAGACAGGGAATTCTAGGAGATGAATTATTTATGCATTATTTTAGATTCAGAACAACTCTATGCCTTCTCTTTGTGCAGCTTCAAATACACCAGCTAGAGATTAACAGAAATGAGATGGATCTAGTCAACTCAGAGCTCTAGTTCCACTAATCATGGTGTGAAATATAAGATGTTCTTTTTACTTGCTACATAAAACAAGTTGTGCTGATAATGTAGTCGTAGCTTCCCATAATGTTTGTGGAAAAGAAATCAACATCACTTAAAGATAATTATAAACACTGCATTAATTCTCCTGCGCAGGGAAACCCTTAAAAGTTTGTTGATTTGGCATAAATGGGCATCTATTGCTCTTTTCACTCCTAGAAGTAATGAGAACAGAATCCCAAATAATCCAGATATTTCTGCCAGCAATAACCACTTTTCTAGAAGAAAACAAATTCTCTGTAATACAAGTAACATGTCAATTAACAAAAAAGTAGTCTGACAGCAGCCTTAGCAATACTGCTCAAGATTAATGCTGATTTGCAGCTTACAGCTATTTAACTATTACTCAAAATCTGTCCTACTCTGCAGGTGAGAGATTGGTTTTCCTAAAAACACTATTTTTCATTACTTGAAACACTGCAGGCGGGTGGAAATTATAGTTCAAAAATCCAGAGCTTTTTAAATTATAGCAAAAATTGAAATTACATGTCAACATAGCCTCTAGTGAGCATTCATTCTGTCATATTAAAACTTTCCTCTTGAACATATCAGCCAGAAGTTTAGCCGCCTTCAGAACACTGAATTAGGCTAGCAGTGCGCTATGAATACTTCTCTAGAAAAACTTCATCTCTTCCATTCCCATTACTTTAAAATGACAAAATAAAACTTGGAAGTTATCTATTTTTTCACTATTCAATGGTACTATGAATTATTTCCTGCTAACTAATTGCAGTTTATGAGCCATTTGACAAGAGCTGCGCTTGTGATTTGCTGCTCAGTCATATAGATGGAAATTTTTATTCTCCAATTGAATAATGTTGGCTTAAAGCTAGGAATATAATTCTAGACAACAAAAATGTGAAGGTAATAGTTACTTAATATTTAAAAATCATTTTCTCTTTCCTCATATACCTAGCTCTGCATGTTGATCTAATAAATAAGTACTATTATTTATACTAATAAAAAGACATTACTTGCATCAAAGGAATTACAACACAAATATATAGCAAAATACCTAAGGTGGTACAGGAAAGGAAGGAGTTCTCAATGTAGAAGGGTTTGCTTAAACCCCTTAACAACTAGTTTTCCTGGAGAAAACTTGAAGCAAGATACTGTTACAGCTGTTGAATTTGCTGTATCTTACTGAAACATTGCTGTTCTCAACAAGAACTGTGAGCAAAACAATTGAATCCAAACATTGTTGTGACCAACCATCCTCTTTAACATTGTACATCAAAGCTGACTTTTGACAACTGATCATGAAGCTTATATATCCAAAAGTTGTCTGAAGCAGAGTTTGGAGCTTGCCTAGATGAGCAATAAAAACATTGTAGAGTCAGCTACAACGCCACTGCTGCTCATGCAGTCTAGAAAGCCATGGAGAAGAATATGCAGAATTCTTGAGAGAAGCACAATTATGAGACAAGTACAGTTATCTCAGAAGTAAGTAAAAACAGTGACCCTGTGGTGCTCAGGGCTTTGCAGGGCACCTGCAGGGATTTTCACCTGTAGCTCCAAACACTGATAGGGTTTTAAACTCCAAAAAGACAAATTTCATCGGAATTAAACTAAAAGGGTTGCCATCTTAAACAGAAAAGGTAAAAAAGGAAAACTATAACAAAACACAATACAAATTAAGTATACACAATTCTTCCCAGCCTACTGTCCATGTAGGCACATCTTTCATTCTAGAATTGATTTTCCCCATCTTATAAATTTCCTTAGCTGCGAAAAGTCTACCCGGCCTCAGGGTAGGTCCTTCAGACCCCTCTGAGGTCAGGTTGGCTGGTCCCAATTTCAGCCTTCTCACATGTTACCACTATAGTCTTCATAACCTCCTCTCCAGGCAGGCTCAGTTCCACCCAATTTTCTTAGCGAACTCGATGTCAATTACAAGCAGAAAAAATTAAAAACTAAAATAATCAAATACTGCCCATAAGAGACAGAAACAGAAAAAGGAAAAGCTGAAATGGAAGAAACCACTTTGTGAGTTTTTATTTATTTTCACAAATTCAGAATAAACTGTTTTGCCTTCAGAATATTGCATAATTCATGCACACATTCCCACGTGGGAATTCATAGTTGAGAGAGAGTAAAAAATTGTGCTTTTCAAAGAGAAGGTGCATCATCTTAGTTTCTAGAAGAGTTCCAGAGAAGAATAAACAACTGTTTTATTTTGAAGTCCTAGTAGCGGTATTTTAAAGAAAAGGTATTTCATGTATTATTTTTTAGAGAAAATATCTCTCTACCATCTCCTCCTTTCTAACAGGATCATTTAAATATTAGTAAACACTAAGACATCTAAATATTAACAAATAAAGATAGAGAAAAATCACTGAAGTAGCTCACCTGATGACATCTCAATAAAAGAAAGCTTATCAAGTAAGAAATAAAGACAATTTTAAAATTCAGTTTTCTTTTTGACTTCTTTCAACTCCTTCCTGAAGGAGGAGAGAGTAAAGGAATAAAAAAGCTAAAGCAAAACTAAAATGGCTTTTGAAACATCCTAAAAATAAAATAAATTAGTACATACACTGGAATAAATGTAAATGTTCAAAGCTGCAGAATTTGGGTCACTACAGCTTTACAAAACAATGAATACATCCAGCAAGATACTGAAAACCTTCTGGATCAAACTGCAAGTGTAAAGCAAATGACCAGAAACTTTCTCATGTATAATCCTGCATTCTGACTCAGAGGCTCACATCCACTTGTCACCCCTACCACAAAAAGTGCCACTGTCCAACAACTGTAAAATCTCTTCCAACACTAGTTACAACAATTCAAGAGTTGGCTATTTAAATCTGGCATATAATATCTTCTGTCAAAATAATTACAGTCTTTTGGGAAAGGTTTTCCTGTGCTGTCTAGATTTCTTTGTGTAAGGTTGTCCCCCTGTCATTTGCAACCACATCCATAACATTTTAATGGCAATTGCTGGACCTTCCACTCTGCTACTGAGCTGTCTCAAATAATTTTGACATATTTTATTCCCAAGACTAAGCCTGATGAACACTTTGGGCTGACAAACCGTACCAAGCAGCCATATCTGTAATTACCAAAAGCGGCTCAATCTTAACTGTTAAAGCCACTAAAATGTTTCAAATTCAGAAACTTATATCATAAGTTTCAGGACTCCAACTATATCTCTGAACAAAAACATTACAATTAAAAAAAGAAAAACCCACACAACCATAAACAGGTATCCTCTTTGGCAGTGAATTTATAAGTACTTTCCAGTTCTCTTCTGTACTGTTGTTACATTGTTCTCTTCCTGCTACATCTTTGACTGAAAATGAAGTACAATAATCTAATGAGTTACGAGATTAGACATCACTCTTTGCCTGCATTTATAGATCGTCTGAACACCAGTAAGTAAGCATAGAGAAAAATCACTAAAGTAGCTCACCTGGTGACATCTCAATCAATTAAAACCTATCTATTAAGTGATGTCTATATAACTCAAGTCACAACAACGAAGTGCTTATATAACTTGACTTATAGGATATCTATGTAACCCTAATATCAATATAACCCAAATCATGACTTTTTATCAATGTAACTTGAAGAATATCAATATAACCTGAAACATAACCTTCTATACTTATATAGCCTGAATCATAGCTTTTACTTATGTAGCCTAAATCATAACTTCTATACCTATAACCTGATGCTTATAACCTGAATCATAACTTTTGATACCCATATAATCTAATGTGAATAACTTTATATGCAATGTAATGGCTAGTATATAGTTGACTAGTTGCTTATATGCTGAATAGAGAAAAAGAAAAGAGATAAAAACTTACCAGGTGTATAGCTTCAGAGGTAAGTAAGTGTCGTACTAATGAGAAGTTGGCAAAACAAAGCCAGTTATCCACAAAACAAAGAATTCAGGCCAGTTGAAACCAGATGGACCAAAGAGCATCGCAACTGCGCATGCCCCGAAGACAGAGCTGAAAAGTTCAAGTGCGAAGAAGACGTTAGAAGCCTTCATCAAAGACCCCCGAAGACCCCCGAATTGGGGAAGTGCATGCGCAGTGCAAAGAATTATCCAATAACCATGAGATCACGCTATGTAAATGAGTTCCGGCGCGTGTGTGATGATACTGTAATGACAGAGCAACATTAAGCAGAATTTTACTGTATAAATATAGCACCGCACCTGACAAAGGCGGGTGAGTTAGGAGGAGAGATCCCCCTCACCACCAGTGCTGCAATAAACAAATACCTGCTCTACAGGCATCGGTCTGTGGGCATTTATTTCCAGCCCATCTTTCGGGCATCATAAGGAATATATGCAATGACAAAAAATCAGTTTTCCTTTTGACTTTCTTTTTACTGTACTTTAGACTACAAATATGGTATAATTGAATTACGAGCTACTAGGAGTTGAGTCTTCCCTGTGGTCAGTAAACCTGACTTCAAAGGTTGGATAGATTTTTCATAAAAACACAATTTAACTCTGATTTGGCATCAGTCTCTCTCAATTTTCAATTCATGAAACCAGAAATTCTGAGAAAATTTTGCCCTAAAAACACTGCAGTGCAATATTTCTGAATCAGGAGATCCTGGGGTGATGTGACAGCGAGGACAGCTTGCTCGTAGGGCCAGTGAAGCACAGCAGTTCCCGAGAGCTGGCGGGGCTGCTCCCATGCTGGTCCCTGGGCAGAGGGTGGGGCATGACCCAGGCTGCTCCCTGCGACCGCCGGGAACCAGGGAGCTCAAACCCCAACCTCATCACAGGCTCTCTCGGAGGTAAAGCAGGATTCAGAACAGGCTTGGTCACTTCGTGCCTTGAGGACCGAATTCAACGCACTCAGGGCCCACACTCTGGGGCAAAGTTGTTATGGGAAACCCTTACGAGCTGTGACCTATAGTTTCTATTGTCTACGAATGTAACTGGCCCAGGACTCTGGTCCAGCAAAGGAAATGGCTGACTTCCCTTATCTTAGGGGGATTTTATTTCAGAGGAAAATGTTCTACCAGCTCCTGCTGCCAATTACTTCCCAAACAATAGGAAACTCCAAAGACAAACAACTCTGTGACTGCAAGCAGCTGCAGCACTTCTCGTTAATGCAGAGCCCGTCCCAGCCAGGCACCATCCATTAACTGTGTCTGGGTGCTGCACAAAGGCTGACACAGCTGAACACCATCCTGAGCCTGCCCCAGGCACAACATCGGGAGATTTCCCTGAGCAGAGGATTTCTCTAATCAGCTTTTTGTCAGAAACCAGTGGTGCATCAGGCATGGAAATCAGTAATAGTTTCCTCTGTTGCCCACATTTACTCTATTTGTATTTTAAATTAAATAGATCTTTATCAAAACTGCTGTCTATGACTACATTTTGGTTATAAAAAGGCGGGGGGG